>CM019176.2:40131809-40641510 GCA_009739505.2 Apolygus lucorum
ATAGAGGCACTTCCCTTCATCCCTCTCTCCCACCCCCCCCTTCCTCATCTTGCCCTCATCCCTAGGGCCCGGCGTCGGGTGAGTCCTGGGCGTCCTCCCCATTATTTAATTATTTATTTATTTATTTTAATTTATGGCGTGCCCCCTCCGTCAAAAAAGCATTTTGTCTTTGAGGGGGGAGTTAGGAAAAAAAAAAAAAAAAAAAAAAAAAAAAAAAAAACGTCCATAATTTCTACATTTTCTACCCGATTCAATGAATTTTCAGGGATGTTACAGATTAGTATTTGGATGGTCCCCTATGAAAATCACCACCTTCGGACTGATAGTAGTTACTGCGCATCGCAAACGTGAATTCCTTGTAACGGCCATAACTTCTACATTTTCCATCCGATTTCAATGAAATTTTCAGGGATGTTACAGATTAACTTGTTTTGATGTTTTGAGATTACTACTATGCATCGGATCATCTATATATTCGGGTTATGGATACGAGGAAGCTATGTGCCACACCCACTTGGCAGACGTTTTTTATTTTTCTATATAGATCACTCGTCAGCAAACCACCAACCATCCAACATGAAAAAACATCGATCGCATTTCGGCCAGCTTTAATTTGAACGGAGATTACTTTTGCGATTCACACTCGTGTTTCTGATTTATCGCACGTCCAAACTTGAAATTCTCGTAGTGAGCAAACGGTTTGTCCTACAGAGCTCCGGTGGTCTCAAAAAATTCTAAAAATTCTATAGAATCTTAAATTGAAGGAAAAACAATACCTTTATATCAAAATTTTTGAGTTAGGGCGTTTTCAAAATTTCAAATTTGATTTTGGAACCCTTAGAAGTGACCTACATCACCAAAATCTTCGGGGCACAACTAGACCCCAAATGGAGCCCACATAATGCTAAGTGGGGAAAGTGCCGCGTACGTACGTTGGCGTTTTAATTATTAGATTTAAACTATGTGGCTGTTACCGAACTCGGGAAACCTCCATGATGGGTGGGGCCCTGGTGTGGCCGGATCAGTGCCCGGCCAGCGGTGTAGGGAGTAAAATAGACCCTCTCACAATGGGGGTATTTCAGTCAATTTTGCCTTCCGAGTCTACCAAGGTAGCGGAAGCTTTGTTTTCACTTTTCAAGGACGAAAAAAAAGTTCTCCAAAATCAAAATTTTCACTCGCGTTTTGCGTTTTAGACCTTTCTGAACAATTTTTGGTTCCGTGGCTGTGTGTCTGGTCATCAATTCCTTGTAACGGGCATAACCATACAAAGTTATTGTCCGATTTCGATGAAATTTTCAGGATTGTGC
The DNA here is from genome assembly GCA_009739505.2 of Apolygus lucorum. Classification (NCBI taxonomy): domain Eukaryota; kingdom Metazoa; phylum Arthropoda; class Insecta; order Hemiptera; family Miridae; genus Apolygus; species Apolygus lucorum. The sequence goes on from CM019176.2 coordinate 40,133,117, forward strand.
GGGTTGGTGTGTAGACGGTCCCCCTATGAAAATCATCATCCCCGGACTGATAGAAGCGACTGTGCATGCGCAAACGTGAATTCCTTGTAACGGCCATAACTTCTACATTTTCAATCCGATTTCAATGAAATTTTCAGGGAATGTTACAGATTTAGTATTTAGATGGTCCCCTATGAAAAATCATAGAGAATTGTTTTTCATAGAGGGATTCATTCATAGAGGGATGGTCTCCTGTGAGAATCTCAAATCTTATTCGTGACAAGGCTTCAATAGCTCAGAGGATAGAGTCTTGATTTGTGCTCCAGGGATCGAGGGGTTCGAATCCCAGCCGAGGCTAAGAATTTTTTTGATCCAATCACATAGATCTACTCACTTAATTTTTCATCCGAATTTGATGAAATTTTCTAGGATTGTCCAGATTAGCGTGTAGATGGTCCCCTATGAAGGTAGTGAAAGGTACTTAGAGATTGGTGTTTTGAGATTAACTACTATGCATCGGATCATCTATAGTAAGTAAAGTAAGTAAAGTAAAGTAAGCAACCATTTCAGGTTGAATTTTCGTCCGACTGCCATTCTTGGCGTCGCAGACGTCATCAGCTGTCTCCCTAAGGGGAGATCAGAATTTTGTTCTGATGATTTCGCTCATGGCTTCCCAAACATCACCGCCCTGGGTTGGAACGAGAGATTGCCGATCGTCTAATAGACAGAAAACTTTCTGCTGGCGACCAGACTCGAACTCGTATCCCCGCTAGAGGGTTCTTATCCTATCACCGCAGTCGGGTACTGTCCACTAGACCACCGACGCCCACAATCATCTATACAAAAGGGTTATGGATACGAGGAAGCTATGTGCCACACCCACTTGGCAGACGTTTTTTAAATTTTATGCTTCCGAGTCCAATCAAAATTTTCAAACGCGTTTTGCGTTTTAGACCTTTCTGAACAATTTGGTTCCGTGTCCTGTCTGTCTGTGTGTCTGTCATGAATTCCTTGTAACGGGCATAACCATACAGTTATTGTCCGATTTCGATGAACTTTTCAGGATTGTGCGGGTTGGTGTGTAGACGGTCTCCTATGAAAATCATCATCCCCGGACTGATAGAAGTGACTGCGCATGCGCAAACATGAATTCCTGTAACTGCCATAACTTCTACATTTCCCATCCGTTTCAATGAAATTTTCAGAATGTTACAGATTAGTATTTAGATGGTCCCCTATGAAAATCATCACCTTCGGACTGATAGTAGCCACTGCGCATGCGCAAACGTTAATTCCTTGTAACAGCCATAACTTCCACATTTTCTACCCGATTTTGAAGACATTTTCAGGGATTACGCGGATTGGGTTGTAGATGGTCCCCAATGAAATCAAGGCCTTAAAATTTACAGAAGTCTTCTGCCCATGCGCAACATAAAATCCTTGTAACAGCCATAACACTTACATTGTTCATCCGAATTTCATGAAATTTTCTTGGATTGTCCAGATTAGCGTGTAGATGATCCCCTATGAGAGTAGTGAAAGTTTAGTCAGAGATTGGTGTTTTGAGATTAACTACTATGCATCGGATCATCTATATAATCGGGTTATGGATACGAGGAAACTATGTACCACACCCACTTGGCAGACTTTTTTTTTTTTTTTAAAGTATGGATCAGAACGGAATTTGGGTCTGTTCGCCGAGATAATGTTTAGAAGAAATTAGGGAAGCTAATAAAAGTTGAAGATTTGAACGATAGCAGGAGGGTGTGACGTATTAAGTTGCTCGCCTTGAAAAACTATCTTTGAATGAAGTATCCATGCACAGAGAAGAGATAAAACTCTTTCCTGAGGGTAACCTATAAGGGTAGTACCTGAGAATCTCCTGGATACTACAAAATACTACAACACGCCCGCGGCCCGTGTGTGTGCACTCAGGGAGGCCCGCCTTTTTAGGACATCCCACAGTAAGACTTGGGCGTCCTTATGCGATCGATCTGCGGTGAAGTTTTAGACCATTCTGAATCCAAATCCGCGAAAAAAAACCATAGGTGTTTGTTCTGGGTATGTGTGTGTGTGTGTGCGTGTGTTGTGTGTGTGTGTGTAGGTGTGTGTGTGTGTGTGTGTGTGTGACACAATCTTGTGTCGTCTGCACAGGCCTTAGTTCTCAACCGATTTCCGTGGTTCTTTTGGTTTATTATTTTCAATAATGAACCTTTGGAATCGACCAAGAAAAAAAAAATTTTAACACCCCCTCAAAATTTGATGGTTTACGTTTCAAGGTACGTAGAATCCAAAAATCGAATAAAAATTTGCCCGTCCGTCCGCCTTCCGCCGTACGCGGCACTTTTGCCACTTAGCATTGACCGATTTTGATGAAATTTGGTATGTAGGCTCCATTTGGGGTCTAGTTGTGCCCCGAAGGTTTTGGTTGATGTAGGTCACTTCTAAGAGTTCCAAAATCAATTTTGAAATTTTGAAAACGCCCTAAATCAAAAAATTTTGATATGAAGGTATTGTTTTTCCTCCAATTTAAGATTCTATAGAATTTTTAGAATTTTTGAGACCACGCGGAGCTCTGTAGGACAAACCGTTCGCTCCCTACGAAAATTTAAGGGTTTATATTGAAATATATATATATATATATATATATATATATATATATATATATATATATAAATCAAAACACGAGTGTGAATCGCAAAAGAGGCCTAATCTCCGTTCAAATTAGAGCTGACCGAAATGCGATCGATGGTTGGTGATTTTGATTTTTTTTTTCTTCTCTTCATATTGGATGGTTTGTGATTTTGTAGACGAGTGATCTATATAGAAAAATAATAACCATTGTGTAATAATTTGCAGCGTTTTTTGTTCGACGCGGAAAACTATTTAGTTGTGCACTACGTCGCCGGATTTTCGAATTTTGCTTTTAAGGGGGGGGGGGGTAAGGGAGGGTTAATGCTCAAAAAACGTGCGTTTTTGGGCATAATCTTGTGTACTCTGCCCAGGCCTCAATTTTCAACCGATTTTCGTGGTTCTTTTTTGTTCGACGCAGAAAACTATCTGGTTGTGCACTACGTCGCCGGATTTTCGAATTTTGCCTTTTAAGGGGAGGAAAGGAGGGGGTTAATGCTCGAAAAAACGTGCGTTTTGGGGCATAATCTTGTGTACTCTGCCCAGGCCTTAGTTCTCAAACGATTTTCGTGGTTCTTTTTTCGTTTGACGCGAAATACTATCTAGTTGTGCACTACGGCGCTGGAAATTTGGATTTTGCTTTTTAAGAGGTGGAAGGGGGGGGTTAATGCTTTAAAAAAAAGTCCATTCATTGCAGCATGAAATAATGAGCGAATTTTCAAAGAAATCATTCAGTTTATGGTGTGGTTAGAAAAGGACCAATGGTGTTGCAATTTCGCCCCATAAGCCCCATAACTGAATTCCATAGGTCCAGATAGAGCTAAGGATCTGCTTATAAATAAGCAGTTTATTGTGGAGAGTACAATACATCTTTCTGAATTTGATTTTAATTTCCTCTTTTTAGGACGTCCCACAGTAAGACTTGGGCGTCCTTATGCGATCGATCTGGGGTGAAGTTGGGACAACACTCAACAGAAAAAAATGATCCGATGCACAGTAGCTCAAAACACCAATCTCTAAGTACCTTCCACTACCCTCATAGGGGACCATCTACACGCTAATCTGGACAATCCTAGAAAATTTCATCAAATTCGGATGAAAAAGTGAGTAGATGTATGTGATTGGATCAAAAAAATACTTAGCCTCGGCTGGGATTCGAACCCGCGACCCCTGGGGGACAGTTGAAATCATGGCTGTTACAAGGAATTCACGTTTGCGCATGCGCAGTCGCTTTTATCAGTCCAGGGATGATGATTTTCATAGGGGGACTATCTAAAACCTAATCCGCATAATCCCTGAAAATTTCATCGAAATCGGGTGGAAAATGTGGAAGTTATGGCCGTTACAAGGAAATCACGTTTGCGCATGCGCTGTCGCTTCTATCAGTCCGAAGGTAATGATTTTCATAGGGGACCATCTAAATACTAATCTGTAACATCCCTGAAAGTTTCATTGAAATCGGATGGAAAATGTTGAAGTTATGGCCGTTACAAGTAATTCACGTTTGCGCATGCTCAGTCGCTTCTATCAGTTCGGGGATGATGATTTTCATAGGGGACCGTCTACAACCTGATCCGCATAATCCCTGAAATTTCATAGAAATTGGACAATAACTTCGTATAGTTATGCGCGTTACAAGGAATTCATGACAGACAGACAGACAGACAGACAGACACGGAACCAAAATTGTTCAGAAAGGTCTAAAACGCAAAACGCGAGTGGAAATTTTGATTTTGGAGAACTTTTTTTTTCGTCCTTGAAAAGTGAAAACAAAGCTTCCGCTACCTTGGTAGACTCGGAAGCAAAATAACCACACAGTAATCCGTTTTAGACCATTCTGAATCCAAATCCGCGAAAAAAAACCATAGGTGTATGTCTGTGTGTGTGTGTATGTGTGTGTGTGTGTGTGTGTGTGTGTGTGTGTGTATGTGTGTGTGTGTGTGAGACAAAATCTTGTGTCGTCTGCACAGGCCTTAGTTCTCAACCGATTTTCCTGGTTCTTTTTTTGTTCGTCGCGGAAAACTATCTAGTTGTGCACTACGTCGCCGGAATTTCGAATTTTGCCTTTTAAGGGGAGGAAAGGAGGGGGTTATTGCTCGAAAAACGTGCGTTTTTGGGCATAATCTTGTGTACTCTGCCCAGGCCTTAGTTCTCAAACGATTTTCGTGGTTCTTTTTTCGTTTGACGCGAAATACTATCTAGTTGTGCACTACGGCGCCGGAAATTTGGATTTTGCTTTTTAAGAGGTGGAAAGGGGGGGTTAATGCTTTAAAAAAAAGTCCATTCATGCAGCATGAAATAATGAGCGAATTTTCAAAGAAATCATTCAGTTTATGGTGTGGTTAAGAAAAGGACCAATGGTGTTGCAATTTGTTGTAGAAAGTTTTTTTTCGATTCTTGGTTTATATATATGTATATATGTTTTTATTACATACTTTTACATCAATAATCGACGTCCTGGAAGACGTGAAATCACTGGGCTGAAAGCTGAATCTGGGAGCCCGAGAAGCGTTCTGATTGTGGAAGCTCCAGGACGTAGTTAAAGATGAGTGCGACAGATCGCGTTCATGATCGTATGTTCCCAACCTCATCACAACAAGCCACCATTTGTTTATCACACATTTTTCTCCTTGATGCGTTACCGCATCTAAGTAATTAATTTGATAACATTTAGTTATATTCGCGATATGTACGAAAAAATCGTGCGATTTTCAATAATACACTGGGTTTTAAACGTTTCTATCGGTGGCAGTTGTCGATAAAATATTTGAACGAGGACTCTTTTTTTTTCTTTCTTTTTTTTCTTCCTTTTTTTTTTCTTTCCCCGACACATGATTTTCGCATGAAAATTCGCTAATAATACGCTGCAAATTATTGCTGGGTATGCTTTGAAGATGTTAGGAGTCCATATTCATGTTCTAGTCGTCTCTACGAACTCATAGAGTACCCACACGGCTACTGCATTTCTGGGTACAACAAATATACGCACGTATTCATTATATATATATATAGCTACAAACTTTTCTTAATTTTGGACAATTTTCATTTTTGAAAAATGCATTCATATCAGAAATTTTGTGCTGAATCCGAATATACCACATATTACCATGATTTTCAATGTAAAAACCACAAAAAACGGGAAAACCCATTTTTTTGGGAGTTTTTTTGAATTTTGGACCACTTTGGATTGTCCAAAATTGCTGGTTAACAAACTTGACCTATGGTTTGTTGTTACAAACATTTTGGCAAAAACTTAAAAAAAAATTTTAAACAATTACTCAAGTTATCGTCCGGAATGACACACACACACACACACACACACACACACACACACACACATATATATATATATATATATATATATATATATATATATATAAGAAAAATATTTTTACACAGATTACGAAGAAGAGACTATTTTTTAATATTTCGGTTGATACCGTTTTCAAAATCTATAGAAAAAAGTGACAAGTGGAAATTTCGACCTGTTGATAACGTTGGTTGTTTGTTGAAAGGTTGCTTGGTTTATCTTTTGATGTTAGAGAGTTTTTGCTTCACACGGTGGCGAGCTCCCGTGAACGTGAAGCTACGGAAAACTGGAGTTGATGCTAACCTCCCCACTCCTTTTTACCACGGGACCGTGACTATTACCATGGAAACGGGACGCTCCGTGGATTCTGTTATCATAACCTGACACCACCACCATTTTGTCTGTGACAAGTTCGCCACCATTTTCGTTCTTGTTGAAGTGGAAGCCAATGAATGGAACCAACTACAAAAACCTAGTTTTGAGTGATCAAGCATCAAGGTTATTTCAAGTTTGTAAATCAGGTGATAATTGTATTGGAATTTCCTTCTTTTCCTCTCAAATTTAAATTAATTCTGCGTCATTTCCTACTTCGAGAGCATGCAATATCTGTAGTAGAACGCCTAAAATTAAAATTATATGTGTTTGATTTCTTTCTGAGATTTTGGAAAACGTTGTTACCAAATTTGAGTGATGAACCAACTCACTTGGTTCCATTCTGAGGAATTCTAAACGACTATTCACATTCAACATTCAGTTGTTTGCAATCCTAAATTCGTCATTCTTCTAGAAGAAAGCGATACCTTACTCATGACCTCACCCTCACAAATCCTCAAAAATTTATTTTTATAGGTTTTTATATAATCCTGTCTCCATTATTTCCCCTACCAAACAGTATTCTGGGTATTATTGGTAGGTGTATTAGTATACAGGGTGTTTCACGAAAAGGTTACACCCTCTTCATTTCCCCAGAGTTCAGCATAAAAAATTGGGACCAACGCTATTCTCCATGATTTTTTGTGAGGAATTCAGGACAAATACTTTCGCGCAAATACTTGCGGGTAATTGCGCGCAATTGACACCAACTTCATTTATTCAAATGGACCCCCTCCTTTTTAATCACAAATTCGAATTCAACTTCAAATTTCATGATAAATTCATACCCGAACCAAATTTTGTTATTGCGCGAAACCTGACTTTTTGAACGCTCTAAGTTGCGCAACTCCACAATTGCACAAAAATTAGGTTTTGGAGAACCCTATCTGTGGCACATCTTTTTTCATAATTTTTTTACTCTGAATCACAGGGTGTCATCCGTTTTTAAATTTGACTGGTATTTTTCTATTTTTTCTATTTTGCGCATATTATGCGCAAACTGCATATTATGCAGTTTGATGCATAGTTATTAATTTTACTATCAAATTGCAATTACAATTAAATTGTTGGCAAACTTCTTATAAACTCATGAACACAATAATTGTGTTAATTCTTAGTCACATGCTATTTATAAAATGCCAATTCATATTATGACTGAGAATGATGATATTTTAGGCCTATCTGTTGTTATAAGTTTTTCTCTCAGTCCCAAAATTTTCAGAGTTCATGTATGGTATTACACCTAATTAATAAATACTTATATTTTAAAATATACTAATAAATGACAATAAACTCGGGAAAATTATTATATTAAATATATAATACTAAATTCCCCTTATATTAAATATAATATATTTTTTTTAAATTGCACATACGTAAGAATGAGTTTTAAATGTGTTATTGCTTGTACACATTTTTAGATCAGTTTTCTTTCACTATTAATCAAGTGAAATATCAAATGAAATTATGATCAAGTACCAACATCATTCGTGATTATATTCGGACCTCAAAATTCAACGTGTTTAAAGGCAATGTTTATCATATTAAAATTACTTTTCGCATGGGGGGACTATACATATATTTTTGTACAGAGTTAAATAAACCTCTATTGAAGTTGCACTGCAGTGCTTTGTAATAACCTCAAGTAGTTTCAATGTGAGGTAGGTACTCATTTTTGAAGTATATTTTGGCAAGAATTGAAGAAGAAAGTAAAAGAAATCTTGCGATTCGCAAAACCAAAGCAATGTAATAACTGTTATCAGAGTCTAACCTACCTAAAGGTTGCATCTTGCGTTGGCAGGAACCCGACCGCGGGAGGCGACCGTGTGAAGAGCTCTTCAAACGGGCGGGCTTCACGAACGCGCGGCCCCGCGACAACTTCGGGAACCTTCGTACCTTTTCGGTCATCATCGGACCACGTTTTTTCCACGGACGGTGCCTCCCACGGTGCGCCCGTGTGAAGCAAAAACTCTCTGTTGAGTCCTGGAGAAGTGAAGGCGCCGAGAACGTTGCAGTGTGCTTTTTCAGACTGGAGAAGTGTGCTTTTGTTTTCATGTTGTTTCATTTTTCTCAAAATTTTGATGTTGTAACAATTGTCAAATGTGGCATCGTGTGACATGGCATGTCGGCTTACTGGGAGATCATCCACTCTTCTCACCACTGATGACCTGTGGTTATTGACCCTTAGGTTCAGCGGTGTCTCAGCCTTTCCAACGTAGAACGCTGAGCAATTTTTGCAGAGCAGCTCGTACACACACATCGGCGTTTGGCACTCCGCTGTCCCCTTGCATTTGTATGTATTCGGATTGTTGGGAGACTTGAACACATCCTCCTCCACCACCAGGGGGCAAACTTTGCACCGTGGTTTATGGCATGGATGAAGCCCTGGTGGTAGAGGAGAAGGGTCTGTCCTGACACATCGCCGATCATCAACCAGGACAGACCCTTCTCCTCTACCACCAGGGCTTCATCCATGCCATAAACCACGGTGCAAAGTTTGCCCCCTGGTGGTGGAGGAGGATGTGTTCAAGTCTCCCAACAATCCGAATACATACAAATGCAAGGGGACAGCGGAGTGCCAATCGCCGATGTGTGTGTACGAGCTGCTCTGCAAAAATTGCTCAGCGTTCTACGTTGGAAAGGCTGAGACACCGCTGAACCTAAGGGTCAATAACCACAGGTCATCAGTGGTGAGAAGAGTGGATGATCTCCCAGTAAGCCGACATGCCATGTCACACGATGCCACATTTGACAATTGTTACAACATCAAAATTTTGAGAAAAATGAAACAACATGAAAACAAAAGCACACTTCTCCAGTCTGAAAAAGCACACTGCAACGTTCTCGGCGCCTTCACTTCTCCAGGACTCAACATCAAAAGATAAACCAAGCAACCTTTCAACAAACAACCAACGTTATCAACAGGTCGAAATTTCCACTTGTCACTTTTTTCTATAGATTTTGAAAACGGTATCAACCGAAATATTAAAAAATAGTCTCTTCTTCGTAATCTGTGTAAAAATATTTTTCTTATATTTGCTCTAGTAGAGCCAATTAACTTCACATTCATATATATATATATATATATATATATATATGATTTTTGGAAAAACTTCAGGGATCGTTTCAGAATGTTCCAAAACGGATTTCAGTGTGAAAATTTTTCGAAAAAGTCGATTCTAAAAATTTTGAGGCCATTGCAATAGCTTCATTTTCCTTGAAAATTCGCTAAAACGTGCGTTTGCGTACGTAATCTTGTAAACTCTGCCCTGGCCTCAATTTCCAACCGATTTGCGTGTTTCCTTTTTTGTTTGACTCAAATAACTTCCGAGTTGTACATGATTTTACCAGAGTACCAAAATTCGCAAGGGGAGGGGGTGAGTGGGGAATAATATTCACAAAATATCCGATTTTTCAATATTTTGGTTCCTTTACTGCTTACTAATTGTACCCAAGCTTTGGAATTGAGGAAAAATTCTCATTATACCTCCGGATTTTCATGAATTATTCTCTGTACCACCATGGAATTAATAGTGGTGCCACCATGGTGCCAGGACATGGTGCCATAATGCCATAAACCGCTTATTTCGTGTTTTTTTTTTTTTTTTTTTGTGTTTCACCTTGAATACGGATGTGAACTTCGACGGACTGCCTACCAAAACTAACAGATGAAAGTTCAATGTTACGACGTATTTCCGCTTTGGTGCCAGACTGGCTCCATTGTTGGCGTTGGGAGGTGGCGTGTGGGGGGGGGGGGGGGTGAACTCGAATTCGCATGTTGGGTATCGTAGATCATGGATTTTAAAATGCTCTTCAGATTCGAGGCTCGCATGCCGCTAGAAATGTTAAGATGGATAATGATGGGGGGGGGGGGTCAGTATTTCTTGCCTAAAGTAATAAATAAATTACATCGAGTGAAACAGTTTTATCACTTAACAACTGGTTAAACTGATCTAATGCTTATCCAAAGGGACGTCCCCTGGAATGCATGCATTACTAAACAATATGTTTTCTTTTCTATATGTTTTTTCCAGTTTAATTTGGAGTCGAGGGTCATACCCAAATATTTAACTGCATCGGTATGGGGTATTTTATTTGAATTGATCTCAACATCTATGACTGGAATTTTTCGGTTAGTGAAGTTGATGTGAACTGATTTTGATTCGTTCAACTTTATTCTCCACATATTGGTCCACTTAGAGACCTCAGTGATTGACTTCTGTAGATTACTAGTTGCAGCTTCGATATCATCATCGACGGAGAGGATAGCCGTATCATCTGCAAAGGTGGCAACAGTTGTACCTTCTCGTTGGGGTAAGTCCCTTGTGTACAGTAGATAAAGGACTGGCCCTAAGACACTCCCTTGCGGGACCCCAGCTTTTATTGGCTTCAAGCCAGAGTATTGGTCATCTTGCTTCACCCTGAAATGTCTGTTTTCAAGGTAGGATTTTAGCAGTAAGTAGTACTGTTTTGGGAGATCTCTGTGCAGTTTGTACTCCAATCCCTCGTGCCAAACCTTGTCAAAGGCCTGTGCCACATCCAAGAAGATACTAGCACATATTTTCTTACCTTCGAGGGCCTTTTCTATTATGTTAGTGATTCGATGGACTTGATCTATGGTTGAATGTTTTTTTCTGAATCCGAATTGGTGATTTGGAATTAAATTTCTATCTTCTATCAATGGTTTGAGACGTTTAAGAAGCAATTTTTCAAATAGTTTTGACATAACAGGGAGGAGCGATATAGGTCGATACCCCGTCTTCTCGTTTGGTGATTTTCCTGGTTTGGAGATCATGATGACTTCAGCAACTTTCCATTGGGAAGGTACGTGTTTCAGTCTAAATGTAGCATTGATAATGTGAAGCAATTTCATCACTGCTTTATCGGGGAGCTCTTTCACTACACGACCTGATATCAGGTCGTAGCCGGGCGTTTTTTTTTTTTTTCATTAATGTTGCTTTTTATTTCATCTCTAAGTTCCTTCAGTGTCACTGGAAGTATTTCGAGTTCGTCAATTTTTTCCGTCCGAGTTGTATTTTCGTCTGGTACTTGATTTGGTAATGGTTGAAAAGTTTCGAAGAGATGTTCAGCAAAAAGGTCTGCTTTCTCTATATTACTTCTGGCCCAAGTTCCATCCTCCTTTTTGATTGGAGGTGAGAGGACTTTGGGACGTTTCAAGTTTTTGGTAACCTTGTAGAGAGAGTACTCCGTATCTTTCTCCGCAGTCAGAGTACTTAGAAAGTGATCAACTGATTCATTTTCCATGGTTCTGATTAGGTGTTTAAGTTTGTTTGCGTATCTGTTAAGTATTGTTTTGTTTTCGGATGTTCTATTATTTTTCCACTTTCTCCTCGCTTTTCGTTTCGCATTCAGTAAATTTCTCAATTCCAATGGATACAATTTTTGATTGTCACAATTGTTGTTTTGAGTTACTGGTGTATTTTGCCAGGCTGCTTGTTGTACATTATTAATAAAGAGGTCAAGTTCATCTTCTATTTGTTCAGGGGTTTTCATTGGTACTTTCAGGTTTATAGTTGTTTCCAGTTGTTGACGAAAACAGGACCAGCAAGTTTTCCTATTGAACAAACTTGGAGTTTTTTCTCTCAGGATAACTTTTTCACTGATTGTTACGATAATGGGTGAATGATCAGATGGTAAGTCGTCACTATCCTCTACGTTTACGTATCCACTTGAGATACCTCTGCTTACGAAGAAGTCAATTAGATCAGGGGTTTTGTTGGGATCAGTGGGCCAATATGTAGGCCTGCCAGACGAGTAGAAATCGCACTTGAGTATAGTTGCTGCTGCATACAGTTCTATACCTTTTGTTGTTGTTAACCGTGATCCCCAGTATGTATTTTTGGCATTATAGTCTCCTCGGATAATGAAGTTGCTTCCTAGCCTTTCAAAAAGACTTTTATAGTCATCTTGCTTCAAGTTATGTCTCGGGGGACAGTAAATTGCTGCTATTCTGAAACATTTGTTTTTGAGTTGCACGTTGACCGAGGTTACTTGCATTTTTTCCTCCTCAATTTTCAGTTCTTCGTGATGCACTACGTTCTCATTAATTATAATTCCTGAGCCTCCTCTAGCTTTATTGCTAGGGTGAATTGTGTGGTAACAAACGTACCCTTTTATTTTAACGTAAGAAGAACGAGTGAGATGAGTTTCAGAGACGAGAAGAATGTCTATCTTGTTGGAATGGAGAAATAATTCCACTTCTTTTATGTGATTCAGTAAACCATTTGCGTTCCATGTTGCTATTCTTAATGTTGGATCCATTATATTATTCCGTAGTTGGTTAGACTTTTTTCTAATTAGGCTATTCTCTCAAATAGCAGCTTATTAGTATGATTTTGTTCGTTTAATCTCTCTAGTATTTGTCCGAACATTTTTTCAGTGCTCGACACGTTCACCTCTTTTTTTGCAACTACGTTAGCATATGAAGCGTTGGAGGTGGAAGCACCTGCTATTGCTGTAGTAAGCGATTTTCGCCTGCTAACACTTCTTTCGGTGGAAGTATGTTGTCTTCTGAGTTCTTTCACTTGGGGTTTGGTGGCATTGTTCCTCATTCTTTGTAGCTCTTTAGCTACTTCGCAGCCGCGATAATTTGCTGGGTGATTCCCTTTACAATTAACGCATTTCGGAGTTTCAGCCTTGTCTAGAGGACATTCGGCTGTAATGTGTGGTCCAGCACATTTCACACATGCTGGTTCTTTTCCACAGTAGGATTGTGTATGAAGATAGCTTTGGCATTTTTTGCATTGAGGGATAAGTTTAGATGCGTTCTTTAACGGTTCAATCTTCAAAACTACGTTGAGGATAGCCTTTATGTTATGTATCTTGTTAATATCATCATTTTTGTCAAATGTTAGCATGAAGAGAGGAAGAGGTTCTTGAAAGGTTTCAAATACACCTCTCTCGTTTTTCTTTTTAACTTTCTTTAGTATGTTAGTGACATCCAAGATATTAAAACCTTGATTTCTCAGGTCTTCGATAATTTCTCTTTTATCACATGACGCGTGCAGACCTCTAGCCATGACCTTAATAGGCCTCTCGGCTTTGTCCTGGTAAGTGTACCATTGTTTTTGCTCTGATCGTAGATTCTCTGTGATCAATTTCCAATTGTCACGAGAATCCACGTTGATTTTCCAGACGTCATTGTTCAGTGAAGTGACTTGTATTTGTCTTTGGGTATGTCTTTGATGATGTCTTTAATCGATGAATAGCTCTTCATGCCTACAACATTTATAGGTGGAGGAGGTGGGTCTTTTTTTGGTTTTGCATCTAACAATTTGTTCACAACCTTACCATCCTTGGGTTTGTTCGAGGAGTGAGCTCCTTCTGTTGATGAACCAGCTTTGCGTTTTTTGCGTGATTTCTTTAGGATCCAATCCGTTTCTCTAGCGAGGTCTTCTTCATCAGTACTATAATTCTTAAGAACCTGGGTGTGAGCTGCCGCTCAGCAGTTCACTGTTTCCCCTGACAGGCCACAGAGGCCAGTAAGCCCTGACCCCCCTTGAGAGCAAACCCCCAGGCCACAGAGGCCTGTAAGCCCTGAAAACCCTTGGACAGGAACCCAGGCCGCAGAGGCCAGTAAGCCCTGAAGGAGAAGAAGAGAGAAGACCCCAAAGGCCACACATCAAATGGGGCGTGGCCCCTTCAAAGTGCCCTCCCACCACCTTGGGCACAAACAACACAATCACACAAATAGTCAAGCCACTGGATGAAGACATGCAATTCTACCAACCAACATTTGGTGGAGTTAAGTTGGACAACCTGGAGGGGAGGAGAAAGAAAGGCCATTGTCATACTGGAAGAGCTTCAGTCCCTGATGCGCCGCCTAGCCAGCAAGTCTTGAAGTGTACCCCCTTTCGTCTTTGAAGCTCTCTCCCCCGTACCGTAACACCTCAACGTACAGTACCGTATCGCCTCCTGCCTCCCCCAGTCAAGTACAGAGATAGGTTTTACCAAGTGAGTGGTGCCATCCTTGCTGTGATTGTCTTGTCCTGCCTCCCCTGGAACCGTGTCGTCGTGGTGTATCGCGCGCGTGTCTTCAGTCCTTTCCCGGCTACTCCCCCTGAACTCTCATCTCGCCTCTCATCGTGACCAGGACTCGCTCCGGTAACCCTGCACGTGAGTGTAACTGTGTATATTCTATCTCAATTGGCCAATTAGGTAGAAGGTGGAACAAGTGAAACTCAGTTTAGTCACTACCATTTATTGTATAAGAGGATCTCAAACTGGAACAATAAGCGTAACTGTAAGAGAAATTCTAAGTCATTTTTGTAAAGAGTATCGTAACAACATTGAAACATAGTAGTAAAACCACAATTTTGTTCTTACTAGTCAAGCCCATCAGGCAGTATCGGGTCGTCGGCCCTGTATCGCATTTCGAGTCAATCTTATTAAAATTACGTTTTCTAATACAATCTTTTCTTTCAACTCACCCTGGTTCTGGTTCTGACTTGTAACGGGTATCGGTGATAGGTAGTTAAATTCATTGCAAAGAACACAGTAACTTCAGTCGCATCATTTTATTCAACAACCGATACACCTTAAATGGTAAACAAATACAGGTGAAACAAAGGTAACCTAACAGTAACAAACAGTATCGTCAAGGTGTGTCGCAGAGCCTCATCTCCCAAGCCGCCTCGGACGGAGCTACCAACGACCCACCAAAGTTAAGTATAACATCAATTCTTAGCCTAAGTGTGTCGCTCTTCTACCTTTCAGTGACCCGTTACACCCCCAATTTCAATAGGAATATCTTAGCTTCTCCCCCTCCCGATCGACCGCTACTCTAAACCCCCCAGGCTTACATGGGGTTGAGTCGGTTTGGGTACCCCTTGCTTGTCCTCAAGAATTTTTATTTTTTGATTAAGATCCACTATTTGGTCATTGGCTTGATTTAGGTAATCGCAAAGCTTTGAACTTGAGGAAAAATTCTCATTATACCTCCGGATTTTCATGAATTATTCTCTGTCCCACCATGGAACTAATAGTGGTGCCACGATGGTGCCAGGACCCCATAAACCGCATATTTCATGGGTTTTCAAATTTTTTTTACCACTATACCTGCATTCCAACGAACTGTGTCGTCACACAGGAACGTAACACAAAACCGTATCGTCATACGGGAACATACAACAACTAACACCGAACCACTAGACAGTAACTGTGACAGAGAACCGAACCGTATCGACTGTGCTGTGTTTACCCATTTTCCGCGTCCTTACAAGTGAAACATGGTGCTCTCGAACGTCGAGGATGAGGAGGAACAGCAACCCTTCAACAATAAGGAAGCGGTCGATACACTGACCGAGACAATGAAGCAAATTAACGTATTGCTCAAGAGGTATCACGAGACAACCCAAGATGGTGACAAGGACGGTATTCCACGTTCACTACTGTTAGAACTGGAACCGTGGGACCCAGATACACCGGGGTCGCTGAGTGTCGGGTCGTTCTTTGCAAATTTCGACACCGTAACCAGTGGGTTGTCTCAAAAGCAAAAAATGAGACTCCTGAGAACCAAGACCAGAGGTACTGCGAAGCAGTTTTTGATCGACAGAGACGATACCCTCGACTATGACAATGCCTACGAAGTGATACGGGACGAGATGACGAACTGGTTCATGCGCGAGAACCCTCAACATGCGGCAGCCCTACTCTGGACCATCAAGAGGAACAACCCAGAAACGCTTCGGCAGTTCGCCGATCGCATCAGGGGATTGGCTCGATGCGCCGTATTGGAGGAAGGAACGCACCTCGACCGTCATGAAAAACGGGAGTGGGTCGAGCGGAAGACTTTGAGCGCCTTCGTGAGGGGTGTCGGAAAGAAGATGAGCGCATTCCTCGTAACCAACCGTCCCACATCACTCCGCATCGCCCTGGAACAGGCGGAAGAACTTGAAAACACCTTGACAGAGACGGAAGAAACGGAGGAACGATGGGATCTCGCGGCTGTATCGGGAGAATTGAGGTGCTATAACTGCGGTGGAACCAACCACTTCGCCGCTCGATGCCCCCGAAAGGACCAACCGGTACCCCGACGGGAACAGCGTGTTGGCGATGACCGCCGGAACAGGTGGAACAGTGACGAACAACGCCCGAGAACTGATGAACGACCCGCACCTCGATACCCCTGTATCTTCTGCGCCGCGATGGATCACTTCCCCGTGGATTGCCCTAAGAGTCCGCAACGAACCATATTTTGCAATTTTTGCGGGTGTCGGGAACATCTAGAAGAGAACTGCCCCGAGAAACGGAAACTACTGCCCGTATCGCAACCAATCGCCGACCCGAAACACATAAACGAGGTCAACCGTTACAAACAGGAACCGACTGGACTCCATGTAACGGCCGTGGAACGACCGATGGTACGAACCCTAAAAGTGGAAGTGGGCCTCGGAAACGAGACCCGTAACATGCTAATAGATACCGGAGCCGCCTTATCGGTACTGGCTAGACCTGTATCGGGAATTCCGATGGTACCGACCAAGGTCATGGCATGGGGAGCGGATGGGGCCCTATTACCTTTCGCTGGGGAACAGTGTATTGACACCCGTATCGGCAAATACCAATTCAAACATAATTTCCTCCTATTCGCCCGGAAGGGCGCGACCCTCGACTTACTGGGTCTGGATGTACTTAGACGGGTTCCGATGACTTTCACAACTGGACCGACGATGTGAATGAGAACGGAAGATGAAGCGGAATGGAGGAACATGGACCCCCTTTATTGCGAGTTGGGAAGTATCGGGATGGTGTCGCAGCTCGGGAGGAGGGAGGAAACTGGGTCACCGCGTCTGAGCCTTCGTGAAAGCGCCGACACAGTCCTCCCCAGCACCTTTCGAGTTGTGATGACCCCCCCCTCACCCCCGCATCACGGAGGTTCGCAGGAGCGCCCCATCGTGACCTTCGAGGAACGCTTCACAATGGAACCCGCCCTTGAAACTCCGAACAACGAGACCTTGACCCAGCAAGAGGAGTGGAACCGAGGTGTAACGTCGGAAGTGACCGCCGCGCTGTGTGCAAGCCATGACTTCGACCCTGTATCGCCCCAATAGACCAAGAAGAATTGACCGGAACCCATGGTGGAACGACAGGTGTATTGCTAGGTGTAACGTCAGGTGTAACACCACTACTATACCGAGACGAAGAGACTGGAACACTAGGTGGATTGCCGGGTGTGTCGCCGGGTGTATCGCCGAGTGTAACGGCGGGTGTATCGCCCCAAATATACCAAGAGGAAGTGATGGTGTCGCCGGGTGTATCGCCGGGTGTATCGCCGAGCGTAACGGCGGGTGTATCGCCCCAAATATACCAAGAGGAAGTGATGGGATCGCCGGGTGTGTCGCCGGGTGTATCGCCGGGTGTATCGCCGGGTGTATCGCCAGGTGTATCTCCCCAAATATACCAAGAGGAAGTGACCGGAACACCGGGTGTGTCGCCGGGTGTATCGCCGGGTGTAACGGCAGGTGTATCGCCCCCAATATCTCAAGGGGAAGTGACAGGAACACCGGGTGTGTCGCCGGGTGAAACGGCAGGTGTATCGCCCCCAATATCTCAAAGGAAAGTGACAGGAACACCGGGTGTGTCGCCGGGTGTATCGCCGGGTGTAACGGCG
The DNA here is from genome assembly GCA_009739505.2 of Apolygus lucorum. Lineage (NCBI taxonomy): Eukaryota > Metazoa > Arthropoda > Insecta > Hemiptera > Miridae > Apolygus > Apolygus lucorum. The sequence goes on from CM019176.2 coordinate 40,151,041, forward strand.
GGTGTATCGCCCCAAATATACCAAGAGGAAGTGATGGGATCGCCGGGTGTGTCGCCGGGTGTATCGCCGGGTGTAACGGCAGGTGTATCGCCCCCAATATCTCAAAGGAAAGTGACAGGAACACCGGGTGTGTCGCCGGGTGTATCGCCGGGTGTAACGACAGGTGTATCGCCCCCAATATCTCAAGGGGAAGTGACAAGAACACCGGGTGTGTCGCCGGGTGTATCGCCAGGTGTATCGCCCCAAATATACCAAGAGGAGGTGACCGGAACACTGGGTGTGTCGCCGGGTGTATCGCCGGGTGTAACGGCAGGTGTATCGCCCCAAAGATACCACAAGGAAGTGACTGGAACACCGGGCGTGTCGCCGGGTGTATCGCCGGGTGTAACGGCGGGTGTATCGACGGGTGGAACGACACAAGAATCCCAAACCAAAATACAGAATTGGAACTACAACTTGAATGGCTGCGGTTACCAATTTGGTGACAGTGACGCATTGGAAGCAGAACCCATACCCGAATGTGAATTGGACGAGGAAGAAGACTTCCCGGAAATACAAATGACAGTGGCTACCATGCAAGCTGGACGACCGTCACTAACGTCAAACCAGAGCGCCCCCGAGGTGTCGGGAGGAAGACAACGAAGGACTCTAGAGGCCTCGACGAGTGACGGTAATACCGTTCACAATTCCGCAACCCCAAACGACATAGAAACCGAGATGGAGGACTGGGAGATGATACCAACGGATCAGTGGGACGAACCACAACCGGAGCTGGGAATAACCATCGAAGCCAAACTAGCTCATTTAACGGGCACGGATCGTGAAGCAGCGAGAGGGACTCTCCTGAATTTTCGTGACCTGTTTCAGCCGCCAACCAGTGAAGGATGCAGTCTCGAGGTCTATCACGAAATCACGACTACGCAACCCGAAGTGACCGCTCAGAAGCCCTATCCCATACCGCACGCGCTCCGAGACGTGGTAGAAAAACAATTGAAAGACGTGTTGGAAGCTGGAGTCATCAGTGCCTCAACCAGCCCATGGTGCGCTCCAGTTCTCCTTGTCAAGAAGAAGACACCACCGGGCGAGGAGCAAAAGTGGAGGTTTTGCACGGATTTTAGGCAATTGAACAAAATCACGAAAGGGGATGCGTATCCAATACCTCGCCTGCAGGAGACCCTAGCTCTGTTGGGTGGTTGTCAGTGGTTCACGACGATTGATCTCCTATCCGGATACCATCAGATACCCGTGCACCCCGACGCGAAAGAAAAAACAGCGTTCTCAGTCCTGGGGAGACACTTCGAGTATGACAAAATGCCCTTCGGGCTGAAAAATGCTCCCGCGACCTTTCAAAGGGTCATGAACAATGTTTTGGATGGATTGTTGGGAAGGAACTGTTTGGTATACCTGGACGACGTGATCATTTTCTCCGCAACGCTGAAAGAACACCTTGAGCGGCTTCAGGAGGTCTTCGAGCGCTTACAGGATGCCCGGTTACAAGTAAACTTGGCAAAGTGCGATTTCTTGAAAACGGAGGTACGCTTCCTCGGTCATCGTGTCACTACAGGAGGAATCCACACTGAACCCGAGAAAACCCAAGCTGTCCGTGATTTTCCAGTACCCACGTCCTCCCTAAAGCTTCAGTCCTTCTTAGGACTAGCAGGATTTTATCGACGGTTTATACCAAATTTTGCAGAAATCACAACACCGCTAACTGATCTCTTGAAAAAGACGAATCCATTCGAGTGGAACCAGGTGCACCAGACCGCCTTTGACGAACTCAAGAAGCGCCTTACCGAAGAACCTGTGTTGGCATATCCGGACCTCACCAAACCGTTCGTTTTAGCCACAGACGCGTCAGGAACGGCCCTAGGAGCGGTTCTGTCTCAAGAGCACGACGGAGAAGAAAAACCCGTAGCGTACGCAAGCCGCAAGCTCAACCCCGCCGAGACCCGCTATTCCGTGACAGAACGGAAATTGCTCGCCGTAGTGTGGGCCGTAAGGCATTTTCAAGAATACCTACTGGGACAACCCTTCGAGTTGCAAACGGATCACATGGCCCTCACAGCTGCTATGAGGTTAAGGGACCCCACCTCCCGTATCGGTCGCTGGGTTTTGCGCTTAGCGGAGTACAATTTTATACCAAGATACCGCCCAGGAACCGCCATGAAGCACGCAGATGGTTTAAGTAGGATGGACGTAGCCGCGCTGACACTGGAATTCCCGAAGAGTTTGATGATTGCGGCGCAGAATATTGATTCATGGGTCCAAGCTACTGCGATCCTTGAAAAGGGAGGGAAGACGCGGCGGAACGACGGGGTGCTAGAGACGCAGGTTCGACTGGAAGGAAAGGACGAGTGGGTACCACTCATGCCCGTGTCCTTGAGAGAATGGCTCCTGGATAGATGTCACCGGAACGAATGGTCGGGACACCCCGGAGCAGAAACCACCGAAAAGCTAGTTCGGAGATTGGGATTTTGGCCACACTTGTCAAGGGATGTTAAGGAGTATGTGAAAAGATGCGGGACGTGTCAAAGACGTAACACGCCGACTGGTCTTCGACACCCGATCCAGAAACCCCTCCTACCCGATAGGCCAGGACAGATTGTAGGGATAGATTTCGTAGGACCAGTCACGTCCGGAACTACCCAAAAATACATTCTGACAGCCATCGATCACTTTACGAAGTACGCCGAAGCCTACCCCGTACCTGACTGTACCGCCGGCACCGTAGCACGCGTTCTTGCAACCCGCTACATCCCCGTTCATGGTGTACCCGAACGATTGATCTCAGACAGAGGAACCGCTTTCACGGCAAAGTCGACGAAAGAATTGTGTAATAAATGGGGGATACGGCAAGTTTTTACAACAGCGTATCACCCCGAAGGTAATGGCGTTTGTGAACGCTTCCACAAGACTCTCGCCAACATCCTCTCCAAGATCATCGGACGAACCACCGCATGGGAGTCAGCGTTACCCATTGCCCTCGCCGCCTATAGATCCCTACCACACAAAAGTACGGGTTTCTCTCCGAACTTTCTAACTTTTGGAAGGGAAATGAGATTACCCAATGAGACCTTCCAAAGCATCAAAGGCCCACAAGAAGAGACCACGAGACTCAAACATTTACAGATAGCCAGAAACGCAGCAGTCCAATGTCTTCACAATGCATGGAAACGAAGGAGTAACATCATTAACGCACGCTTGGCAGCCAGATCGTTTCAACCTGGAGACCGAGTATACTTGAAGGAAATGCAACCACCGACCGGAGCAGCCCGTAAACTATGGAGCCCATGGTCAGGACCTTGGGTCGTCACCCTGAAACATTCCGAAGTCACATACGACATCCGAGACATCGCAGACATAAAACGTCAGACGGTGCATATCAACAGACTGAAGCCTGCTTTCGCAGCTGGAATTCCAGACGATGCATTTATGGAACACCTGACCGAACTGGAACGGGAACAACCCATAGTCCCACTGCCCCAGATCGACGACCCAAGAAAGTAGACAACGGAAGACCCCAATTTGATGGAGTGGGTTACAGAGGAACCCTATAACCAAAGCACCCAGACTATAGACTCACCTGATACCACAGCAAGCATCACGGAAACTGAGCAGAGCCCCGCTGGACCTTCAGGTTCCACGACCAGAGAAACGCCAGGAAGCTCCGCCACCTCCCCGCCAACAGTAACAACCCCGCCTCAGCACGAGATCTGGGACCAAACCACCGAGTCCACTGACACACCACCGAGCGAAAGGAACGGACGACCCGTAGCCTCACCATCACAGCAGCTAGCCACAACCAGCCGCCAGACCAATGATGACACGGTGAACCGTCCCGAGCCGAGGTACTCACTGCGACCCCGAGTACCGGTGAATTACAGCCAGATCAATATGGGGAAGTGATGACTTACTGACTAACTACGACTACGACTATGACTAACACTTACCTGACATGGAACAAACACGTACACATAAACATCTGAAACATAAACACACACATACATTAATAAGATTGAACTCGAAAAGGACCCTTCAGGTCAACCAGTTAAACAGGACCCTTCAGGTCAAACCATTTAACTAGGACCCTTCAGGTCAACTCCCCAAGCCCATAGACGCGGAAAACCCATTTGTAGACCCTTCAGGTCTAATCATGCGTAACAAATCGAAATTTCAAACTGAGACTCACCGTGCTTTCAAGCCTGGATTGAGCCAAAACTGCGCTGGTTCGCACTGAAGTAAATGCCGTATAATTTCAAGGGGCAAAATACTATTAGGGGCAACTTGTGGTTTCTAGGATGACGCATCAACACCTAAGGGATCCCCGAGTTCAGAAGGGACCACCACCGCCGGATGAAGACATCGCCCTTCTCCATCGATACCTCGACAAGGAAGAAGCGCGTCTCGCCGCCCTATCGCGAACCGTCCTAAACACCACCGAGCCCCCTTATAACCCCCGTTTCGTTATGCCCACTCTGGCCACCCTCATAAAGTTTATGCTAAGAACGGAGGAGCAACACGCCAAAGCCATTCTAGCTGATGCCGCCCTAGTCTCCGTCACCGAGATAACGGAACTCCTCCCGACGTACCATCGCATCGCCCAGGAGAGGGATATCCTGCTCGAAAAGCAAGAAGAATGGTTGGAGGAAAAGCGCCTCCTTCTGCAGGCACTGGTGGAGCATGAGCAACTCGACACCGTGCCGGTACAGGCAGCTGCGGAGCCACCCGCGGCGATGACCGAGCTGGCTGAGACCCAACCGGCAGAAACGCAGGAGAACCCCACCACCCTGCCCTCTTCACCCAAGGAGGCCACGCCCACTGCCACGACGACCACTCCTGAGAAGAAGAACAGACAGGAACAGAAGAAGAAGAGCGCAACCACGTCATCGTCCTCCTCCTCTTCTACGTCGTCCTCCTCAGACTCCTCCTCGTCGGATTCGTCTGAATCAAACCAGCAGCGGAACAAGCGGCAAACAAAGAAGAAGACCAGACGGGAGCGGGACCGATCCCCATCGGTTGATTCACAGCCATCGGCGTCCCCAGCGCAGATTCCAACACCGGCGGAACCAGAGGAAATAACTGTGACAGTCACTATCCCATCACCCGTGACCCACCTCGAGGAGTCCCAAAACGATGAGGCACCCGAATCACCACCAGAGGCCCACGATCAGCAGTTCGCCATGTGGATGTCAACCCCACTGCAGACTCCACAAATCCATCTGAAGCGATGTGAGACCCCCAGGACAGTCTCCCCCTTGGTCCTCCGACTGAACAGGTCGTCGGCCCCAAAAGGACCAAGGAAGTGCCCCGTCTGCACGGGCCCATGCCAGCAGATCCTCAAATTTCGTTGCATGGCGTGCAAAACGTTTTGGCAGAGGCTAAAGAAGTCTCACAACGCCCAGCGGGAGCTACCCACCTGCCCGGACAGTCACGAAGAGAAGCGACAACCCTCAACCTGCCCCGGATGCCGACGGTTCAAGTATGAGGCAGGGCTGCGACGAGCGTACCCCTCGCTACCCCTGCCCATACCCAGCGTCATCGAGGACGACGCTGGCTCCCGGAGCGGTGGGGGATGTGAGCTGCCGCTCAGCAGTTCACTGTTTCCCCTGACAGGCCACAGAGGCCAGTAAGCCCTGACCCCCCTTGAGAGCAAACCCCCAGGCCACAGAGGCCTGTAAGCCCTGAAAACCCTTGGACAGGAACCCAGGCCGCAGAGGCCAGTAAGCCCTGAAGGAGAAGAAGAGAGAAGACCCCAAAGGCCACACATCAAATGGGGCGTGGCCCCTTCAAAGTGCCCTCCCACCACCTTGGGCACAAACAACACAATCACACAAATAGTCAAGCCACTGGATGAAGACATGCAATTCTACCAACCAACATTTGGTGGAGTTAAGTTGGACAACCTGGAGGGGAGGAGAAAGAAAGGCCATTGTCATACTGGAAGAGCTTCAGTCCCTGATGCGCCGCCTAGCCAGCAAGTCTTGAAGTGTACCCCCTTTCGTCTTTGAAGCTCTCTCCCCCGTACCGTAACACCTCAACGTACAGTACCGTATCGCCTCCTGCCTCCCCCAGTCAAGTACAGAGATAGGTTTTACCAAGTGAGTGGTGCCATCCTTGCTGTGACTGTCTTGTCCTGCCTCCCCTGGAACCGTGTCGTCGTGGTGTATCGCGCGCGTGTCTTCAGTCCTTTCCCGGCTACTCCCCCTGAACTCTCATCTCGCCTCTCATCGTGACCAGGACTCGCTCCGGTAACCCTGCACGTGAGTGTAACTGTGTATATTCTATCTCAATTGGCCAATTAGGTAGAAGGTGGAACAAGTGAAACTCAGTTTAGTCACTACCATTTATTGTATAAGAGGATCTCAAACTGGAACAATAAGCGTAACTGTAAGAGAAATTCTAAGTCATTTTTGTAAAGAGTATCGTAACAACATTGAAACATAGTAGTAAAACCACAATTTTGTTCTTACTAGTCAAGCCCATCAGGCAGTATCGGGTCGTCGGCCCTGTATCGCATTTCGAGTCAATCTTATTAAAATTACGTTTTCTAATACAATCTTTTCTTTCAACTCACCCTGGTTCTGGTTCTGACTTGTAACGGGTATCGGTGATAGGTAGTTAAATTCATTGCAAAGAACACAGTAACTTCAGTCGCATCATTTTATTCAACAACCGATACACCTTAAATGGTAAACAAATACAGGTGAAACAAAGGTAACCTAACAGTAACAAACAGTATCGTCAAGGTGTGTCGCAGAGCCTCATCTCCCAAGCCGCCTCGGACGGAGCTACCAACGACCCACCAAAGTTAAGTATAACATCAATTCTTAGCCTAAGTGTGTCGCTCTTCTACCTTTCAGTGACCCGTTACACCCCCAATTTCAATAGGAATATCTTAGCTTCTCCCCCTCCCGATCGACCGCTACTCTAAACCCCCCAGGCTTACATGGGGTTGAGTCGGTTTGGGTACCCCTTGCTTGTCCTCAAGAATTTTTATTTTTTGATTAAGATCCACTATTTGGTCATTGGCTTGATTTAGGTAATCGCAAAGCTTTGAACTTGAGGAAAAATTCTCATTATACCTCCGGATTTTCATGAATTATTCTCTGTCCCACCATGGAACTAATAGTGGTGCCACGATGGTGCCAGGACCCCATAAACCGCATATTTCATGGGTTTTCAAATTTTTTTTTTGTGTTTCACCTTGAATACGGAATTGAACTTTGACGGACTGCCTACCAAAACAAATAGATGAAAGTTCAACGTTAGGAAGTATTACTGCTTTGGTGCCAGACTGGCACCATTAGTGGAGGGGGGGGGGACTCGAATTCGCATGTTGGGTGTCGTAGATCATTGTTTTTAAAATGCTCTTCAAATGGCTCCCACGCTGCTAAAAATGTTGTGGTGGATAATGGTGATTGGGTGGGGGGGGGGGGTGGAAGATCACTACTCTTGTCTAAAATACTTAATTACATCGAGTGAACAGTTTTTTCGCTTACCTACTGGTATTAATTGACCTAATGCTTATCCAATGGGACGTCCCCTGGAATGCATGCATTACTAAACAATATGTTTTTCAAACTTGTGATCTCTTTACTTAATTTTTCTACCACATCATTTTATTGTAACATTGGGCAAAAAATTGGAGTGTATACCTAGGTAGGTTTTCAATGGTGCCGTATCCAAATTTGAGGTCAAAACCTCAATTTCCGACCCACTGGAATACCCCATTCCAGGCAGAATTACATTATTATTAATAAGTTCATAAGTTATTCATAAGTAAAATAAATATTGTTGGCGAATCAAAACAAAATCCAGTTGAAACAGCACTACCGTGAGTACTTACTGGAAGAACACATTCTAAGATAAATCGGGTAGTAACAATCGTGATCCCAAGACACATCAAACTGCGAAGGAGTTCATCGGGATTTTGGCTGTTTTGAAGTCAGCCACAAAACACGAATCCTCACTCAAATATTAGTAGAATTTACTTCCACATGATATTCTGGTATTTACTTGCCGAAAAAGTTCATTCTGTAGTTAAAGGCAACAAACATTACATCTTCGTCCATAAGGTAGTCGGCAACTTCATGAGGTCCACAGTATTTTCTTTCGAAGAATCCTCCATAAATCCCAAGTAGAACAGGCAAAGCTCGATTACGTCGAAAGTCCTTTTAAAGAATTCACAAAACAACGTTTTAAGAATCAGACACTTGAATAAATTATGATTATAAATATGTGGACTATAACAGACAGAATATCTTTGAGAATGATCAGCATAGCCGCTTGCTTCCTTTGCTCAATCGAGTGAGTGCGATAGCAATTGTTAGGCAGCAAACCGGTAGGTTATTCTGCTGCAATATCATATTTTGATTTTGCATTCTAATAATTTCAGTTCTGTTAATTTCAAGGGATGTTGGCCATCCTGGACTTTGCAACACCCATACCCAACGGCCCAACCCGGAAAATTATCAAGACCAGCGACACCTCGAGCGGTCACCAATCCAGATAATCTCCAAAGTCGACTGGCCTTACCTTGAGTGATCTCACGGGAACTGCTTCATTAAATCAGCGGGAACTGCGCACAGTTGCTAAAAGTGCACTGTGTTCTAAAATAACTCGTATCTTCCTCTCACACTTGAATGAGCGAGCTAGGCAGGCGGACATGTAACCAATGTGTAAGTAATTAGAATTCAACAGATACAGAAATAACCGAAGTATCCAATTATAGAGATACCCAGGTGGTTACTGGATTTTCAGTTGGTTTGGAATTTGTTACTTTGGGTCGGTGGACGTTGATGTACAGGCAGTCTTCGGTACCAATCACAGCGTCCATTTCTGTGGTAGGTTGTAAACACATGGGAGGATCGACAGTGGCGTTCAGGGTACCAGTCCATTTCTCGGCTAGCTTTGATGGCTGTTTACACAAATATCACAATATGTGATGAATGAATTTAAATGCATTTACAATACAAATGTTGAGGATCTACTATATTTATTTATTGTGAATTATAAGAATAAATTTTTAGCGTGTTGATAATGTTGAGAATTTCCAAAGTATTTTTATTACTGCCTGTCTACCTTGAGGGTCTTAAAAATAGCGATGCTTCTTTTGGTTTATTATTTTCAATCCTTTCAAGCCTTTGGAATCGAGCAAGAAAAAAATTTTAACCCCTCAAAATTTGATGTTTTACGTTTCAAGGTAGGTACGTAGAATCCGAAAATCGAATAAAAAATTTTCCGTCCGTCCGCCGTACGCGGCACTTTTCTTAGCAACACTGGATCGATTTGGTTCAAATTTGGTATATGGGCTCCATTTGGGGTCTAGTTGTGCCACGAAGCTTTTGGTTGATGTCAATCACTTCTAAGGGGTGAAAATTGAGGGTTGAAATTTTCAAGAGCGCCCTAGCTCGAAAACTCTCGAAATAAAGGTATCGTTTTTTCACCAATTTTGAATAGTATTGAATTTTTAAAAATTTTTGAGACCACCCGGAGCTCTGTAGGACAAACCGTTCTGTCCCTATGAGTACTTAAGGGTTTTCCTTCGATAAAACGGAATCATGAGTGTGAATCGCAAAAGAGGTCTAATCTCCTCAAGCTCAAGGGAAGAGTTTTCGTGAATTTACAGAGGGAGAAGAAGTGTGGGTGCATAACAAGATAGGGAAAGGAAATTGTTCCGGGGAAAATCATGGAACGTACCAGGGATCTGGTTGAAGGCAAGAAGACACGTTTGATACGGCTCATGCAGGTTCTGAGCGAATAACCCAGTATAATTTTCCCCCCATCCCCCCCCCCCCCAGCGGCACCATTTAGTTATCGGACCCCCCACCCTCATATAGCATCCTCATTCCAAAGCTTACAATCAGACCTTTAATTTGAATATACACACATTAATGGTCCTTCATCGACTTAATCGGAAGTCACAGGGGAAGTAAAATGAATACGAACCAATCTAACATAACATTCATATCTCTAATTCAGCAGATTTTACATGTTGGCTCGAATAAAGATTATATTTCAACAAGTACGGAGTCTTTATAATAACTACCTTAATTTACCTTAACTACCTTATTTATAATAATTACCTTAATACCTTATTTTACTACCTTAATAACTACCTTAATTTGTCTCTAAAATTACCGTAACTACATAATTTACCGTAAAAATATAAAAATAAGGGCACCGTTGGGAAGGGCGTCAAATTTCCCATCTTTCTAGTCCCTACACAAAACTATTTTCGGGGTCCTGATGGGTGAAAAATCGACTCATAAAGTAATTTTTGTCAAATTGGCCAAATTCTGTATTTTTATTTTAGTTGTTACTACCGTTTTACTTCCGCATGGTTTTTCACGTACCTCAACACTAAAAATTACGCAAAGATCTCAGCTTTCCAACGGTATAATTAACAAATATTTAAAAATCGAATTTTTGGGACAAACTTGTGTTAAAACGCGGAAAAACGTAGATTTTTTTTTTTTTTAATTTTTTTTAACGATATTGAGTGGTTGGATGGATGGTGGGAGGAGCGGCGGCGGTGTAGACTTAAGTTCGTTGAAAAAAATCAACGTTTTTCCGCAACAATTTTCTCCTCAAAATTCGATTCAAAAATATATTTTTATTCTACCGTTAGAAAGCTGAGATCTTTGCGCATTTTTCAGTGTTGAGCTACGTGAAAAACCATGAGGAAGTAAAACCTTTACAATCAGAAGAAAAAATAGAATATTTCGCCAATTTGACAAAAATTAATCTACGAGGTGATTGTTCACTCATCAGGACCCCAAAATTAATTCTTTGTAGGCACTAGAAAGTAGGAAATTTGACGCCCTTTCTAACGGTGCCCTTATTTTTATATTTTTACGGTGAATTAAGTAGTTATGGTAATTTTAGTCGAAAACAAGAAGAAAACTGAAAATTAAATAACTTGGAAAAACAAAGGGGTGAAACAAGATTGCTACCCGGCATTTTCTAACTCAAATTAGTTGTAGAATCGACTCCCGAAGTTTCCCTGTCCATAACATGGGACACCCTGTATATTTCGCTTTCACACTCGTAGTACAGATCATTTCTGGTATTTTCTCTGATGTATATATTGTGAATATTCCGTATGATTTGTGAATGATTACCTTGAACCTCAGCTCCCCCAGAGGCGGCTGAGCGTATGGTATGCTTGACCATGCTTGGTACACCCTCCCGTCTCTGGACAGCCTCTCCCACCCCATTGCCCGGCCCTGCAGGGTGTCGATAACTGGGTTGTCCAAGTTCTGGGACTGGCATCCCTGCAGTACAACAGCCAACACGCACATGGACCACATCTCTTCCAACGATGTGATGTCGATTGATAAGATAACTGTAAATTAAGTGTCACATTGTTGCTTTAACCCTTAATGTCCTAAAGTATTTTTTCGGAAGTCCAATTTTTTAAGCAATCTGCAACACTGGCCAACCGCTTTTAATCCAAAACCATTATTCTTTTGGCACCTTGATACTTCAGCTGTGTTGAAAAAATCGGAAAAAACGTCGATCCCTGAGATAATGGAGTGTTAAGATCAGGCCCACCTCCATCATGAATAGGAGGGCAGTAAAGATCAGTTTCATGAATTCGTTCAGATACCTTGTTGTAAGAACTATTCTGTCAAATTTAATTTTAAATCTTGCAAAAAAAAACCCCCGAGATATTGAGGAAATGAAACTTGTGGCTGGAAGTATCCAAGAATAGCAGAAAATTTCTATTTTTCAATGGGGTCTTTTGGTTTATTATTTTCAATAATGAACCTTTGGAATCGACCAAGAAAAAAAAAATTTTAACACCCCCTCAAAATTTGATGGTTTACGTTTCAAGGTACGTAGAATCCAAAAATCGAATAAAAATTTGGCCGTCCGTCCGCCGTACGCCGTACTTTTGCCACTTAGCATTGACCGATTTTGATGAAATTTGGTATGTAGGCTCCATTTGGAGTCTAGTTGTGCCCCGAAGCTTTTGGTTGATGTAGGTCACTCCTAAGGGTTCCAAAATCAATTTTGAAATTTTGAAAACGCCCTAACTCAAAAAATTTCGATATAAAGGTATTGTTTTTCCTTCAATTTAAGATTCTATAGAATTTTTAGAATTTTTGGAGACCACGCGGAGCTTTGTAGGACAAACCGTTCGCTCCCTACGAAAATTTAAGGGTTTATATTGAAATATATATATATATATATATATATAAATCAAAACACGAGTGTGAATCGCAAAAGAGGCCTAATCTCCGTTCAAATTAGAGCTGACCGAAATGCGATCTATGGTTGGTGATTTTGATTTTTTTATATTTTTTTTTTTCTTTTTTGCTTCCGAGTCTACCAAGGTAGCGGAAGCTTTGTTTTCACTTTTCAAGGACGAAAAAAAAAAATTCTCCAAAATCAAAATTTTCACTCGCGTTTTGCGTTTTAGACCTTTCTGAACAATTTTGGTTCCGTGTCTGTGTGTCTGTCTGTTTGTCATGAATTCCTTGTAACGCGCATAACTATACGAAGTTATTGTCCGATTTCAATGAAATTTTCAGGGATTGTGCGGGTTGGTGTGTAGACGGTCCCCTATGAAATTCATCATCTCCGGACTGATAGAAGCGACTGCGCATGCGCAAACGTGAATTCCTTGAAACGGCCATAACTTCTACATTTTCCATCCGATTTCAATGAAATTTTCAGGGTTGTTACAGATTAGTATTTAGATGGTCCCCTATGAAAATCACTACCTTCGGACTGATAGTAGCCACTGCGCATGCGCAAACGTGAATTTCCTTGTAACGGCCATAACTTCCACTTTTTCTACCCGATTTCGATGAAATTTTCAGGAATTATGCGGATTAGGTTGTAGATGATCCCCAATGAAGATCACCACCTTCGGACTGATAGTAGCCACTGCGCATGCGCAAACGTGAATTTCCTTGTAACGGCCATAACTTCTACATTTTCCATCCGATTTCAATGAAATTTTTAGGGATGTTACAGATTAACTCGTTTTGATGTTTTGAGATTAACTACTATGCATCGGATCATCTATACAATCGGGTTATGGATACGAGGAAGCTATGTGCCACACCCACTTGTTTTTTTCTTTTTCTCTTCATATTGGATGGTTGGTGATTTTGTAGACGAGTGATCTATATAAAAATAATAAACCATTGTGTAATAATTTGCAGCGGTTTTGGATAGGTACCTTAGGAGCTAAGGTTACATCAGGATGTGTGGGCCACTGCATTCCATTAAATTACTCCTGGAGGAGGAGGTCATATTGGGATAACAATTTTATTTGTGTTATTCCGTTTATTTATTTGTTTTAGAATACAAAGCTTCTGGTTCCGTCCAGCCAAAATTCAAAAAATAACGACTTATTTCTTAAATAACGATAACCCCCCCCCCCCCCTGAAGTACCTATCTTTTTTGAACCACAGTAGTCACTTCCCTCCTGAGGTTTCCAAAAAATGCCATCCAGTTTCCATAACCCTAAAAAAATTCACAAATGTCTCGATCAAAACTAACAATTCTATGCCATTTGGTTGGTCAAAATACACCAAAATCTTGAAAAATATCCGTAATCCTGCGTATTGTCCTTTAGATCCAATCATGGGTTGAAAAACTCCAAAGATGGGTTAACTCCTATTCCATCCTTCGGTATTTCCTCTTCCTCCAGTTGGTTGTCAGGATCATAAATCACTCGCGTGAAACAACAGTATTATATGATAACTTCGCTCAAAACGAATTATAAATCGATCATATAGCTCTAGATAGTACAAGACCGCGGAAACTCCCCTTTCGGTCAATTCGGTCAGTTAACCTTAATTGGTCCATAGTTGTCGCGGATAGCGATGAATTTTATTTACTTCTCGTTACCTACTGCGTCATTTCAATTCGATCACTACAAAAGATGTTCCGGCCAATTCGTTTTTCCAATATGATCTAAATTGCCTAAATTGATTTTCTTATACTTTCAATATACTACTGGAAATACCGTGAACGAATCGACTTGTATTTATTTTCATTGAATTAAGTGAACAGAGTTTAAGACAATAGTGTCACCAAAAACATCCTAGGAATTCCGCAGCTGTGCCAAGGTGTCACCAGATTAACTATATTTAAATTGAAAATTAATGGACACAGCTGAATGTTTTGATCAATTTTTTTATTAAGTTATTAGAAGTCAAGAAATTTTAGTCATAACTCTATTTTGAAACTTCCAACAGCCCAAGCAAATTCTTCTGTCCATTAAATTCAAAATTTCAAATCAATTTTGGTTTATGATTTTCAATAATGAAATTTTATAATCAACCAAGAAACAAAAATGTTCCCCCTCCTCCTCAAAATTTGTTGGTTTACGTTTCAAGGTACGTAGAATCCAAAAGCCGAATAAAAATTGACAGTCCGTCCGCCGTAAGCGGCACGTTCCTTAGTTCCCATGGACCGATTTTGATGAAATTTGGTGAAAGGGCTCCATTTGGGGTCTAGTTGTTCCCGAAGCTTTTGGTTGACATCGGTGACTTCTAAGGGTAGGAAAATAAGGGTTGAAATTTTGAAAACGCCCTAGCTCAAAAACTTTCAACATTAAGGTTTTGTTTTTTCATAATTTTAAAATAGTATTGAATTTAAGGGTTGAACCTACGACAATTGACCTACGAGAATTAAAGGGTTGAACTCACGATAAATCAGAAACTCGAGTGTGAATCCCCCAAAGCTCTGTAAGACCAACAGTTCGAACCCATGAGAACTTAAGGGTTGTACTTTAAGAACGTCTGCCAAGTGGGTGTGGCACATAGCTTCCTCGTATCCATAACCCGATTATATAGATGATCCGATGCATAGTAGTTAATCTCAAAACACCAATCTCTAAGCACCTTTCACTACCCTCATAGGGGACCATTTACACACTAATCTGGACAACCCTAGAAAAATTCATCAAATTCGGATGAAAAATGTAAGTGTTATGGCTATTACAAGGATTTCACGTTTGCGCATGCGCAGAGGCTACTGTAAATTTTAAGGCCTTGATTTTCATTGGGGACCATCTACAACCTAATCCGCGTAATCCCTGAAAATGTCATCGAAATCGGGTAGAAAATGTGGAAGTTATGGCTGTTACAAGGAGTTCACGTTTGCGCATGCGCAGCGGGCAAATAGACCAACTGATGATTCTCATAGGGGACCATCTAAATACTATGCTGTAACATCCCTGAAAATTTCATCAAAATCGGATAGAAAATGTAGAAGTTACCTATGGCAGTTATTTTTTTATTTTTTTTTTTTTAAACTCCCCTCAAAGACAAAATGTCTTTGGTGACGGAGGGGGCACGCCATAAATGAGAAAAGAATAAATAAATCAAATATAATGGGGAGGACGCCCAGGACTCACCCGACGCCGGCCCTAGGGATGAGGAAAGATGAGGAAGGTGGGGGTGGGAGAGAGGAAAGAAGGGAAGTGCCTCTATAAAACGACCACCAGTTCAAATACGAGCCGAGCAGGACGCGGGTGGTGATACCACGGAGTACGCCTACCGAGATGCCCAACTCACGCAACTCTGTGGCACTTTTCCCGCACCACACCCCGCGCCACGACGAGGTTGCAGCCATCACCCTGATGTTGTTGGGTGCCACTCCTTTTAGCTCCAACACCGCTTGCCGTAAATCATCTCAATCATACTCTCTTATCTTAGCCCGCCAAGTCTGCTCCATGCCCAAGCTGCCATTGACAACTTGGACATCCAGGATAATGCAAGACTGGTCGGGCTTGATGGCAACGATGTCGGGCTTCTTACCCTGGTCACTTGGCATGTGATACAATCTCTCCCTCTCAACATTCCAGCCACCAGATGACAAAGCACCTGCTATCTGCTTGGCGACCGCATCATGACGTAGAATGCGGCCCCCATTAGTCCGAGGACACTGCTGCACTACATGATAAAGATGTTCATTTCCACTCCGACAGGCATGGCAAAGGGGTAGGGTTGTCCCGTGACTACCTCTCGAACACCGTACCGCAGTTGGCAGAGTTGCCATGCGGATGGCGTGAAAGTGTCGGTAGTCACGGGCCCCAATGCTCTCTGAAGCCCAATCTACCCATTGGGATGAGACAAGGCTTTCGGAGCACTGTCGAAGTTCATTTCCATCTACTGACTCATGCAGGGCAGCAGCAAACTCAGCAGACGAACTGGGTTTTGGAGCAGATGGTGTTGGTCGGTCGCACCATGCTGACTGCTGCCTGACAAAATCAAGATCAGCAGCCACACGGGCGACCTCCCAGCTAGACCCTTGAAGGGCTACCAGGCGCTGGCAGCGCAAGGAAGGGATACATGCCGAGAGAGACACAATGCCAAGCCCACCAGATTTAACACCTTGAACGCGGAGGAAAAAACGTGTTGGTCCACTGACGCGGAGACATCTTTTTCGTGAAGCGCGCGAAACTAAGGTGTCACTTTGACAACTGCTCATGACCTTCAACATCGACCGATTCATCTCCAGATTGAACCGTTCGTCTCATAAATAGTTCATCTATCACGGAAAACAGCTAGAAAAGAGCAGAAACGGCGAACAAAAGAATAGGAGCAGACATTCTTGAACCCTTTGAGAAAGGTGTTTGCGTGACATAGACGCGGCCAGCCACAGGGACCCCGGAATTTTCGTGACATAGACGCGATCCGTGTGCAACGTGTTAACCAGTGCGTGAAAATAGGCACTTGGGACTCCAGGTGGGAACCTCAGCCAAGAGCGCAAAGCAGAGCGGATTTCTCGATCTAATTCTTGCAGCCTCTCCCCCGTAATCCTGCCTAAGACTAACCCATAGGTCAGCTTTGGCAGTAAGTACGTGCGGAGGAGGCGCAGCTTCTGCTGTGGCTTCAATGGAGTCTTGGTAACGCGAGCTAGCGCTCCACCAAGGTCCACACGGCTGGCAGTAATGGTGGCCACCCCCATGAAGTCGACTCCAAGGTACCGCCAAACCTCCAGCACGGATCGAGATGGAATGGGGGATTGTCCTACGACAAAACCCCCATCCATAACTTTCACCTTAGATGGCGACCCGACGGGACCAAGGAGACCGACCCACACCGATCAGGGTTAACCACGAGTCCACACCTGGCTAGCTGCTTAGCAAATGCATTGAGGGCGATCTGCAAGCCCTCACGGGTTTCCGTGAGTAGGATAACATCATCGGCAAAAGCCAATGCTCCTAGTCGCACCCCAGGGGCGAGATCAAACCCTACTTCAGTGGGCAGCTTACCCAAGGCCGTATCCACGACCAGGTTGAAGAGGAGTGGTGATAGGGGATCCTCCTGGCGTACCCCACGCCTGATCTGTAGGTACATCCCCTGAAACCTCGCCCCCTGTCTCGAGGACCATCACGCCTTCATGGTACAGACAGGTCACATACTCAATAAATCGAGATGGGGCCCCAACACCATGAAGGCAATCGCTCAGGGCAAGGTGACTGACTGTGTCAAAGGCCTTAGCGACGTCCAGAGCAGCAAGTTGGATGTTTAAGACGGGCCAGCGAGACGACAGTTTGGAGAACTGTGAGGTTCTCCGCTGTGCCATCTGCTGGCCGAAACGCTCTCTGGACGTCACCAATGACACCAGCCACCTGGAGGCGAGATGCCAGTACTTTTTGGAAGTGGTGGAAGAGTACCGAGGACACTGAGATCGGTCAATAGCCTCCAGGCCCACTTCCCCCTTTCTTGGGAATAAATACGGTTCGGGTACGGGTTAATGCCTTCGGGGGTCTTCCCACAAGCATGAGCAGGTTGAGGATGAGCAGCTTAATCGTATTCGGTGTTTTATTGCAGCTACGGGCAGAAACACCATCCGTTCCAGCGGATGTGGAGTTCTTGACACGGCACTTGTGTGCCTCGTCAAGTAGCACCGGCCAACACAAGATGCTACGTAAGGAATCCCTGGTGGAGACTGGGGGAACCATTCGCTCCTCGGAAGAGGGGGCTGAACTTGATCTTCCCCATGCTCCTCCAGTACCCTCGCAGCTACACGTGCGGGATGCTTCCTCCACAAACTCTGAACCCGGTGGTAGGTACTCCTGCCGTCTTGCTTGATTAGCTGCTCTGCGACCTCCACGCAACACCACTCTGGGAGGAGGTCTCCCCTGGTGCTGCGTCACGGTCGCATCCCCAACCCGCGGGAAGATTCTCCCTAGATAGGCTGCAACCATGTCCTCCAGGTTGTCCAGCCCTTCAGCATCCTGCCTCGCCAGATCCTGCAGGTAGGTGCTTTCATAGCCTTCAATACGATCTACCTGCCCCCCGAGCCTCAATACTTCAGTCTTCAAATCGGCAAGAAGACCGGAGGTCCCGGGGGAGGGATACTGAATGGCAGGCTGCTGGTCCACGCCAGCAATAGGAGATGCGGGAGAAGCCCCACCGCTATTTGCCAGGATAGCTTCCTGGACAAGCTGCTTATAGTGGGGCTTCAGGCGGAGGTTCTTGATGGCAATGACTGTGCGCGTGGGAAAACGTTCGCTTAAATAAACATTTATATTACGTACTCCATTTCGCACAGCCACCGCCTCATCTGCCGGCATCCTACGCAAATCCTCGGAAGCATACATAGGCAGCACTCGTTCAACATTAATTTCATCATTTGCAGCAACAGGATGCTTCCATCTGACGTGGACACCAAGGCCAGACCTGGAGGTGAATGCCCCCTCACAATGGGCACACTGGTGGTCTAGGGAGGCAGTGGAAGAGGAAGAGGGTAGGGATGATGAGGAAGAGGAGGAGGGAGAGGATGGCCGACGCCCCTGACTGGGGCGCCTCTGAGCGCCTCCCCTAATACCCCTGTTCAATATTCCTTTCCATAGCATACATAGGCTGCACTCGTTCAACATTAATTTCATCATTTGCAGCAACAGGATGCTTCCATCTGACGTGGACACCAAGGCCCCCTGACTGGGGCGCCTCCCCTAATACCCCTGTTCAATATTCCTTTCCATAGCATACATAGGCTGCACTCGTTCAACATTAATTTCATCATTTGCAGCAACAGGATGCTTCCATCTGACGTGGACACCAAGGCCAGACCTGGAGGTGAATGCCCCCTCACAATGGGCACACTGGTAGTCTAGGGAGGCAGTGGAAGAGGAAGAGGGTAGGGATGATGAGGAAGAGGAGGAGGGAGAGGATTTCCGACGCCCCTGACTGGGGCGCCTCTGAGCGCCTCCCCTAATACCCCTGTTCAATATTCCTTTCCATAACGGGGAGCGCTTAAAAATAAGGGTCAGGGAACCCGTTGACTTCAAATTGGACTTGGAAATTCAAGAGGGGCCACCACCAGGGAAACCTAATGGGACCACCTCTATCCATCCCAGGGGGCCCGGGTTGTGCGATGGGGACGCATGACCATGACTTGGGTAGGGATAAGAAGGGCTCCGAAGAGATAAAAACACCCTCTATTACCCTACCCCAACAACCCAAAGGAGATTCACGTTTGCGCATGCGCAGTGGCTACTATCAGTCCGAACACACACCAACCCGCACAATCCCTGAAAATTTCATAGAAATCGGACAAAAACTTCGTATAGTTATGCCCATTACAAGGATTTCATGACAGACAGACACGGAACCAAAATTGTTCAAATAGGTCTGAAACGCAAAACGCGAGTGAAATTTTTGATTTTGGAGAACTTTTTTTTTTCATCCTTGAAAAGTGAAAACAAAGCTTCCGCTACCTTGGTAGACTCGGAAGCAAAAATCAGAAACATGAGTGTGAATCGTTAAAAAGGTGTAATCTTCGATCAAATTTCAGCTGACCAAAATCAGATCGTTGATCGTTTCTTCGAGTTATTCCCTTAGCAACCAGTAATCACATTTCGTGGTTGGTGGAAGTGGAGAGTTGTTGAAAACAATGAGTACTCTGAGAACCAAAAACGTGTATAGGCACCAATTTGGTAGAAAATATATTTTGGTGTTCTAATGTTCTATAATTACCTACCTTTACGAGTATTTACTCAAGTACCAACCAATATCATGTACACCTGAAAAATAAATTCCCACCTACCTAAAATTTGTCGGCTAAATTCAACTGAAGGGACCAAATCAATTATCAACTCTGAACGTGAACCACACAGCACGATGATGGAAACTTTGAGAAAACAGAAGTAACCCCGGAATTAACAACTACTTTTGTAACTGCAGTTGAAACGATAACGATAATAATTATCGTCTTGGAATGCACGCCGATATGGTTAACTAGAACCAGGTTCATTACCAGAGTATTTTCTACATCTATCAAAGGTGATTAAGCTCTGAAGTGTCTGTAATGAAGGCCAAGTTCACAAGCTTTGCGAATTAACTATAACATCGAAACAGCTGTAATAAACAGGACATTTAGCGAATTTTCAAAGAAAAGTCAAGATGAAAATTTTTCGAAAAAACGTCTGCATGGAAATCTGTTTTGGAACATTCTATAACGTTTAATGAAGTTTTTTGAACTTTATAAAGTGTACACATACAAGACTCAAAACTATGGTCCTTAAAGGTTTTTATTTAATTATTATTCATTTCTCAGTGGTCCTTAATTTATTTTGGCTCATTATTTTCAATAATGAACCTTTGGAATCGACCAAGAAAGAAATTTGTTAACCCCCTCAAAATTTGTTGGTGTACGTTTCAAGGTTCGTAGAATCCAAAAATCGAATAAAACGTTGCAAATTATTACACAATAGTTTACTATTTCTCTATATAGATCACTCGCCTGCAAAGCCACCAACATGAAGAAAAACATCGATCGCATTTCGGTCAGCTAAAATTTGAACGAAGATTAGGCCTCTTTTGCGATTCATACTAGTGTTTCTGATTTATCGTATGTCCAACCCTTAAATTCTCGTAGGTGGTCTAAAAAAAATTCTATACAATCTTAAATTGATGGAAAACAATACCTCTATATCAAAATCTACGGCGTTTTCAAAATTTCAAAATTTATTTTTTGACCCTTAGGAGTGACCTACATCAACCAAAATCTTCGGGGCACAACTAGACCCCAAATGGAGCCTAAATAAAAAATTTCATCAAAATCGGTCAATGCTAAGTGGCAAAAGTGCCGCGTACGGCGGACGGACAGCCAAATTTTGGTTTATTATTTTCAATAATGAACCTTTGGAATCGACCAAGAAAAAAAAAATTTTAACACCCCCTCAAAATTTGATGGTTTACGTTTCAAGGTACGTAGAATCCAAAAATCGAATAAAAATTCGGCCGTCCGTCCGCCGTACGCGGCACTTTTGCCACTTAGCATTGACCGATTTTGATGAAATTTGGTTTGCAGGCTCCATTTGGGGTCTAGTTGTGCCCCGAAGCTTTTGGTTCATGTAGATCACTTCTAAGGGTTCCAAAATGAATTTTGAAATTTTGAAAACGCCCTAACTCAAACAATGTTGATATAAAGGTATTGTTTTTCCTTCAATTTGAGATTCTATAGAATTTTTAGAATTTTTTGTGACCACGCGAAGCTCTGTAGGACAAACCGTTCGCTCCCTACGAAAATTTAAGGGTTTATATTGAAATATGTATAAATCAAAACACGAGTGTGAATCGCAAAAGAGGCCTAATCTCCGTTCAAATTAGAGCTGACCGAAATGCAATCGATGGTTAGTGATTTTGATTTTATTTTTTTGATTTTTTTTTTCTTCTTTTCATATTGGATGGTTGGTGATTTTGTAGACGAGTGATCTATATAGAAAAATAACAATCCATTGTGTAATAATTTGCAGCGTTTTTATTCTACTCCTTTTGGTTTATTATTTTCAATAATGAACCTTTGGAATCGACCAAGAAAATTTTTTTTTAACACCCCCTCAAAATTTGATGGTTTACGTTTCAAGGTACGTAGAATCCAAAAATCGAATAAAAATTTGGCCGTCCGTCCGCCGTAGGCCGTACGCGGCACTTTTGCCACTTAGCATTGACCGATTTTGATGAAATGTTGTATGTAGGCTCCATTTGGGGTCTAGTTGTGCCCCAAAGATTTTGGTTGATGTAGGTCACTTCTAAGAGTTCAAAAATAAATTTTGAAAACGCCGTAACTCAAAAAATTTTGATATAAAGGTATTGTTTTTCCTTCAATTTAAGATTCTATAGAATTTTTAGAATTTTTTGAGACCACGCGGAGCTCAGTAGGACAAACCGTTCGCTCCCTACGAAAATTTAAGGGTTTATATTGAAATATATATATATATAAATCGAACCACGAGTGTGAATCGCAAAAGAGGCCTAATCTCCGTTCAAATTAGAGCTGACCGAAATGCGATCGATGGTTGGTGATTTTTATTTTTTTTATTTTTTTTTATTTTTTTTATATATTTTTTTTTATTTATTTATTTTTTTTTTTTTTCATATTGGATGGTTGGTGATTTTGTAGACGAGTGATCTATATAGAAAAATAATAAACCATTGTGTAATAATTTGCAGCGTTTTTCTCTTTCTTGGTTGCATCAACCCGTGTTTCGTTAAAACCTTCAAAGTTTTTATCCAATTTTTGTTAAAATAATTCAGGGATTGTAAAGGTTGAGATCAAGAGTGACTACAATTTACAGTAGTCTCTGCGACACAAATTCCTTGCCGTATAGATGGCGATTTGTGTTTACTGACCGACAGACAGACGCAAAAGCAACATTTTTCAGGAAGGAAAACATGAAATGCGAGTGGACATTTTTATCGTAGTTTTGTAGTTTTTATTGTAGTTTTGAGTTCGTGGAAGTGGAGAGTTGTTGAAAACAACGAGCTCTCAGAGAACCAAAAACTTGTATAGGCAACTATTTGGTAGAAAATAAATTTTGGGTATTCTAATGTTCAATAATTACCTACCTTTACGAGTATTTACTCAAGTGCCAACCAATATCAGGTACCTACCGACCTGAAAAATAAATTGCCACTTACCTACGGCGAAATTCAACTGAAGGGCCTAAATCAGTGATCAACACTGAACGTCAACAACACAGCAAAAACACACGTTGCGAAAACAGTGAAGGACACCGGCATCAAGGAAGACCGGTAGTCAATTGCAGTTGAAGCTATAACGATAATTGTCTTGGAATGCACGCCGATATGGTTAACTAGAACCAGGTTCATTACCAGAGTATTTTCTAGGTCTATCAAAGGTGATTAAGCTCTGACGTGTCTGAAATTAAGGCGAAGTACACAATCTTTGCGAATTGACTATGACATTTTTGAAAAAAAGTTTGCATGGAAATCCGTTTTGGACCATTCTTAAACGTATACTGAAGTTTTTTGAACTTTTTTATAAGTGTACAGTACATGCAAGTCCCTAAACTATGGTTCTTAAAGGTTTTTATTTTCTTATTATTCATTTTTCGGTGGTCCTTAATTTATTTTTAAAATTAGTTCCTCCGCAGTTTGTCGATCAGTTTACGTAATGTAGATCTGTTTCGTAACTGAGGACCAGTTTCCCTGCTGTGTATCAGTTTCTGTACTGTGGATCAGCTATGGTAACTTGTCTCAGATATTGTAGTTTAGATCAGTTTCCCTGCTGCTCCATAAAGATTAAAATCGCACATGTAATTTGAATCTTGTTGAAAAAGTCACAATGTGAACGTGTAATGAGCTACGTGCCACACCCAACTGGAAGACTGCCTTTGGGGTGTCTCATCTCTCCCCCAATAACATCAATTTGATGGTGATATTATAATATAGATAGGCCATGAGCTACTCTTCCTTTAAACACTACGTTAATAACTCTGGGCTGTTCCCTATGTAAAATTACCATAAGGCAAGTCTTGCGCCATCTAGCGGACTTGCCTTCGAATTAATACACCTTCATAAGCGAGTGTAACTATCAATCACCACCACTTGTCAGTTAGGCTCCGTCGCTGCAAGCACTAGCTCTCTAGCTTTCCACTTCTGTTCTCAGAGTTTTCCAACCCTCGTTTTCTAAAACCTTTTTGTGGTTTTTTTCTTTCGATTTTCTTTTCTCCAGTTTTCCAGTTCTGTTTTCTTCAACCAGAGAGTTTCAGGTCAGTTTATTTCTTCGTTTTCTATTTTTCTCTTTTTCCAAGACAAGTTGGTCATTTCTTTGTTCATTTATTTTTTCTCTTTTATTCAGAAGGAATTTTACTTTTTGGTTTTTAGTAAACCATAGGTTAATTTGAATGTTAGTCAATTTTCTTTGTGGGAAGGATTTTCCCTTATTTTTTCATCTTCCTTTATTTAATTTTTCCATTTTCAAGCAGAGGAGTTTTCCTGCCATTTTCATTTTGCATTTAATTTCAGTATATTTTCGTTTCTCCCTATATTGTGTTTGATTTTGCTTATTTTCCCTTTTTCCATTGTTCTGTGTGAGCATAGATTAATTTTATTTCAATCTGATTTTGTTTAATTAGATTAGTTTTCCCTAGAAATACGAGGGTGGTAGCAGAGTCTGCAATTTATTTTACCATTTTATTTAGACAAGGTCGAAATTACAATTAAATATAATTTCTAGCCTTGTTACATGGTAGCAGAGCGTGGTTCAACAGAACTGGAAAACTGGAGAAAAGAAAATCGAAAGAAAAAACCACAAAAAGTGTGTTGCGCTGCTGTAATGGCCGACAGTTAATGGAGACAGTTTACAATACAATATGGTTGATCATTTGGACAAGAGGATCTTAAGGACTAGAAATAATAAGGCGATTAGGTTGAGACACAGTCTGATTTATTCCGGGCCATCCGGCCCTATTTATACCCCCTAGCTGGCTGGAGAAGGGGCACCTACTCCAGGCCAGTTGGGGGCGGTAGTGGGGACGCCCTGAGGCGTCCACCACACTTCCCCCCCAGATACAAAATAATAATGAAAAAATGAAAAAAATATCTTGCTGTGGGGGGACAGTGGTTAAGGGCCGGAAGGCGCAGGCTGGAGGTCTCTGGCCGGCGATGCTGGCGGGTCCGGGATAGCGGCGGAAGCGGCGACGGAAGGCGGCAGCGGATCGTGGCGGCGGTGCGGCAGGACCAGCGACGGCACGGCGGCACCAGCGGCGGCACGGCGGCAGTAGCGGCGGCACACCAGCAGGGTGAGTATATATATATATATATATATATATATATATATATATATATATATATATATTTTTTTTTTTTTTTTTTTTTAGGAAAGGGTTGGAGAAGAATGGTGGAGGAGATATTTTTTTCCATCCATTTTTTTTGTATCTTTTTTCTCCTTTATTTTTTTTTTTATTTTTTTTTTTTTTTATTTTTTTATTTTTTTATTTTTTTTTATTTATTTATTTATTTTTTTTTTTTTGATGTTTATTTAAGAAAACGATATAAATACAATGTTAATTTTTAATTTTCAGCGGCGGGCTCGGCGTCGGGAGGCCGGACTGAGTGGGCGGCGGTGGCTGGGCGAGCGGCGGCGGTGAGGAATTATAACCGAAGACTTGGGGCGTGATTTCGGAGGCGGCGGTTTTGGAGATGTCGATCTCTGTGATGCGGCCCTCAAATCCATGATGGGGGTGGGCGTGTATGGCGGCGGCGTCGGAGGTGAAGTCCGGATTGGTGTTTGCGTTGTGATTGAAGATGTCCGAGGCATGTGCCACCCATGAATGCAACAGTCCGCGCAGTTCCCTTTGTAGGGCGGAATTGAGAACGAGAGTGACGGTAGGGGCGGCCTCGGCGGATCCATCGCCGCGGTTATGGACATGATTTGTCGTGGGGGCAGTGGGAGTGGTTTGGTGGCCGACTCTTTTGATTGTGCCGTAGCCTCCGGTTTTTTTGATGAGCCGGGAGGCAGTGGTCTCGTCGGTTTTCGGACGGTGGGTAGGACGGCCGTTGCGGTGGTGCTCGAGAGGCGGGGAGGCGGCGGCGGAGGCGGTGGTGACGGCGTTAGCCTTAAATCGTTGCGCAATGTTTGGCTGCTCATCTCGGTGTGAAGACGTTGCCGAGGAGAAATGACCAAGTGTGTGCGAAGAGGGGGAAGAAACAGTAGAAGGGGATCCGGCGATTTGAGCGTGTGTCGTTGCAGGTTTACATCTGTCCACGGAGATTTGTTTGTTTGCCCCCGAGTCGTCTTGATAAACAAGCGTCTTCCCGTCGTTGGACAGTATCGAAAAAGGACCGATGTAGGGGGGTGCAAGCTTTGTTCTGGGCGTGTCCACTCTGACGTAGACGTGAGTAGCGTTCCGCATTGAGGCCGGATAATAAGAGCGGGCGAAGTTCCGATAGGAATCATGAGATAGCGCTGGTATGTCGTTTGGTGTTAGGGGAGTGAAAATATCGCCGGGAAGGCGAGGGTTTAAATGAAACAAACGCTGAGCGGGAGAGAAACCATCTAATGAGGGCCGATTGCGTAGCCCGAGCATGATGGAGGGAAGGTCCCGAGCCCATGATGATGGGGATGAGGTGGACATGATGGCTTCCTGAAGGACTCTGTGCCAACGTTCGATGATTCCATCGGCCTGTGGGTGATAAGCGTTTGTAGGCTTGTGAGTGATCCCATGTTGGCGGCAGAAATTCGCGAATTCATGTGACATGAATTGTGTTCCTCGATCGGTGGTGATATTGCGAGGGGCCCCGAAACGTGAAATCCATGAATTGAAAATGGCGCGGATGATGGTGGATGCCTGGATGTTACGGACGGGGACGCATTCGGTCCATCCTGTGCCTCTGTCGATCATTGTTAGGCAGAATTTAAAATTGTCGCTTCTGGGAAGGGGCCCGAGAATGTCTGCGTGGATGTGAAGTAGCGGTTCGACGTCGTTAAAGCGGCCGAGTGGGGCGCGAATATGTCGCGTCACTTTTGCGCGATTACAGGAAGGGCAGGCGCGTGTCATGGTTTTTACGGAAGTCAACATGTTCGGCCAGAAGAATCGTCCGCGTAGGAGTGCCGTGGTTGCTTTGATGCCCGGGTGTGACAAGCCGTGAATCATGTTGAAAATGTCAGGGCGAAGTGTAGAAGGTATGTAAGGTCGGGGCGACGAATCTGACATGTCGCAGAGGAGAGTAATTCCGTCCCGAGTGACCGGCGTGAGATTCATGTTCTCTATGTGTGGGTCATTAAGTTGGGCATCACGGATAGCCGTGGGAGGTACGATGGAGACGGCCGATGTGTGGTTGATTCGCGAGAAGAGGTCCGCTGAAAGGTTAGAGGCTCCGGGACGATATATTATGTCGGAAGTAAACTCAGAGATGAAGCGCAGATGACGAAGTCGGATGGGCGGCATGGTGTCTGTAAGCGAGGTCAACGCCGTAGTGAGGGGTTTGTGATCCGTGGAGATCGTAAGTGGTCGACCCTCGATGGTTTGGCGGAAATGGATGATCGCTAAGTATATTGCGAGAAGCTCTTTGTCGAACGTTGAATAGTTCCGCTGTGCGGGAGAGAGAGCTTTGCTGAAGAATCCGAGAGGGAACAGTGTTCCGTTGTGTTGGTAATGTAGGGCAGCTCCAACGGCAAAATTAGATGCATCGGTATGGAGGATGAGTTGAGCGGACGGATGAGGATGAGCTAGCTGGACGGATGATTCGAGGAGTTGCTTAGCTTTTTCGAAATGATGGAGAGCGTCCGGAGGCCATGATATTGGGCGCTTGTCGTTTTTTCTCGGGTTTGATGGCAGCAGCTTCGTGAGGTGCATTAACGAGTGCGCGGCGTGAGGTATAGCCCTGCGGTAGAAATTGATGAGCCCGAGGAACGTACGGAGATCGTTTACTGACTGAGGAAGAGGGAAGTTCCGGATGAGCGCAGTTTTCGATGGTAGAGGTTTGATGCCATCTTTGTCCACCAAGTGTCCTAAGAACTTGACTTGGCTTCGAGCGAGTTGACACTTGGCCTTATTGATTGAAAGCCCGAAGGAAGCAAGGACATGAAGTAAGCGAGATACGTGGTGGAAGTGCGTTTCGGCATCCGGCGATCCAATCAAAATGTCGTCTAAGTAGACGTATGCGAACGGGAGATCTCGGAGTATAAAATCCATGTAGCGTTGCCATATCAGCTGCCATTTCTCCGCCATCGAAGGATCGACCATCAGCCGCCATTCTCCTCCATCGAAGGATCGACCGTCGGCTGCCCTTCTCCCGCTATCACTGCATCGAAGATCAATCTCTCATTCCTCGAAAAATTTTTTTAAAGATTATTAGAGGAATAGAGGTGCCATCATTACGCCATTTTTCACGGCCAACATCGAGCCTCGTCTGTCGAACTTCGTAGATTACCCTACCTCCTCGAACATTTTTTAAAAATTAATAGAGGGGTAGAGGCGCCATCATTACGACCCGCTCCCGACAGAACCCGCGGCCGCCACCGGCCCCAACTCCGCAAACAATCATCATGGCTGCACCTACCAAGCTTCCACAATATGACCCTTCGCTTCCATCAGTATGGATTGCCCAGGTTCGACTCGCGTGCGCCAACGAGGACCTCAAAACGGAACCCGAGCAATTTCGGAGAGCCTTCCTCGCCTTGGACGTCAAAACAGCAGAACTAGTGGCGGACATCGACGCAAGTTCACCTACCGCCTTCACTTCTCTCTGCAACCGACTCCTACAAGCTCACGGACCTCGTGACGGGTCGGACCTCTCTTTAATCCTTCAGAACAACTCGCTGGACGGATCTACGGCCGCCGCACACGCACGCCTGCTTCGCAGAAAGCTACCTACTGACACACCGGCCTCCATACTTCGCTCCATATTCCTCCGGGCACTTCCTCCTGACATCCGCTTAAATGTCGCCGTCTCGACCGAAACGGACATCGACAAACTGGCCGCCATCGCCGACCGCCTACTGCCCCTTCGGGACAACAAAGGTTTTAGAAAACGAGGGTTGGAAAACTCTGAGAACAGAAGTGGAAAGCTAGAGAGCCAGTACTTGCAGCGAAGGAGCCTAACTGACAAGTGGTGGTGATTGATAGTTACACTCGCTTATGAAGGTGTATTAATTCGAAGGCAACTCCGCTAGATGGCGCAAGACTTGCCTTATGGTAATTTTACATAGGGAACAGCCCAGAGTTATTAACGTAGTGTTTAAATGAAGAGTAGCTCATGGCCTATTTATATTATAATATCACCATCAAATTGATGTTATTGGGGGAGAGATGTGACAGGGGCACCTTAGGGCTACCTAAGGACTACCTTAGGGTGACCATTTGGGGTGGCAACCCTATCCAAGGAGAAAATGACCAAAATCTCCGAAAATCTCACAAGTAGGTGTTCAGAAGACTCCACAGAAGAAAGCCTA
Organism: Apolygus lucorum; assembly: GCA_009739505.2. NCBI lineage: Eukaryota > Metazoa > Arthropoda > Insecta > Hemiptera > Miridae > Apolygus > Apolygus lucorum. The sequence continues at coordinate 40,180,225 of CM019176.2, forward strand.
TATTGGAAGGACGACGGCAGTTTTTGGTTATTCAGATTTTAAAAAAGCAAGAGTTTTTTAAGGAAAAAGATCGTTAAACTTCACTTGTTGGGATAAGAATGGCCGTTTCTCTTGTTTAGCCCCTCCACCTGGAAATCCGCCGTAGAGAAGTCGGTAAGTAAGAAGTACTTAGATGTTGGCAAAGTTCACGTAGGCCATTAACCATGGAAGTCAGGCGTGACGTCATCAAGGAAGAATGCAACGAGTGACATGCAAAGTGTAGATATCGGGGCATCCAACAGTGATTGTGGATATCCGATTGTGCCGCGATACACTGAGAATTTTCCTACAATATACGGCATGTTCATTGATAGAAACTGGGAGCTATTATTTAAACATTTCATGCCAATTTTGAATGATCTGTTGCTGAATTTTAATTGAACAGCTGATTGCCAAGTGAATCACCTGTTAACCTAGGTGCATTTTTCAAGGTAATACTTGGTAATAATTGGTGATACTGCCATAACGTGAAAGCCAGCTCAGAATGATAAGAGGGAAGAAATGATAATGCTCGGGAAATAAAGAAGAGCATCCATCCAACGCTCGGGATTTCAAGCACAAAATGTCACCAAGAAACACGTGCAAATTTGAAGTGCGAGTGGCATGCAACTGATGAGTGATATGGTTACATGCGAAATAATGATGCTTGGAGTCGGAAATTTGTGACAGGTAAGCGCATTTCCTTTCATTAATTATGCCTACTTAGGCGTTTTACAATTACAAAACTACTATTACTATTACTCCTATCCTTCCATGTTACGGATGACGAGGAAGCTATGTGCTAAACCCGCTTGACAGAGTACTCTCTCATGTTTGATAGGGAAACTTGCAGGGAAAGACAAGCAAAGGTAGGAGAGCACTTTGGTTCCCTCGCAGTTTTTCGATCAGTTTCCGTATTGTGGACTAGTTTCCCTATTGTGGATGTTTTATTAATATAGTATGAATGGATTTTTCGTCTCGAATGAATATATATATTCACTGATTATGGTGACTGCGTGTCTTCACGAGCCAAGTAGCCAGCTGGAAAAGCTCATGTGGCAAACAGATTCACAATCTATATCATGTTTAAATTGAAATTATCTAGAAAGCATATAAATAATAATAATAATGTCTGGACCTGCATAAATATGAAATTCATGAATCGTAGTTAAATGTACGAATTGACGATTTCATAGTACATCGATTGTGTTTGAAATAAAAACTCTCTCTCTCAGTTTCTGTACTGTGGATCAGCTGCCGTAACTTGTCTCAAATCTTGTAGTTTAGATCAATTACCCCACTGCTCCATAAAACTTACAATCGCACCTATAATTTGAACCTTGTTGAAAATGTCGCTATTTGAAGATGTAATGAGCTATGTGCCACACACACTTGGAAGACGACCCTCTCATTATCGTGAATACTATGAATTACTCTAGCGAGAAAATAACTCGGTCAATTCACGAAACACGAAGGAGTATTTTATTGGAAATAAGTAAACGTTTTTGGTATCCAAGTTAACCATTTTGATCGTCTGTAGTGGCAACCACTACACTCATCACCTACCTTTTCGACATCCTTCGTATTTGGTAGGAAATTTTGCAGTTCTGACGACCTCCTATCCTTCCAAATTATGGATGACGAGGGAGCTATGTGCTACACCCTCTTGACCGAGTATTCTCTCATGTTTGGTAAGGAAACTTGCAGGGAAAGACAAGCAAAGGCAGGAGAGCACTTTCAACTCACACACGAGTTTTGCACCTTTTGCGTTCTGCTTCAACTGGGAAATGACAAAAATTACACTTTATAAGATGATGAGCTTTTATTAAACATGCCGAACAACAAGTCCTGTGACAGCTAACGTCCTTGCTCGCAAAAGTAGTGCTGGCACTTACATAGTTTCGTTATGAACGATATGAACCAATCAATGTTACTACCTTGTTTTGTAAGATTCTCACGTTGAATCAAACTTGTGAAAGAAGTTCCTTCACTAGGAAGTTTCAGTGCTCAGGGATTGCTTCTTGGCAGTTCCAAAATGCCGGATGCCTGATTTCTTTCTAATGGCGCCCGATAGATATCTCTATCAGGCCTCTTTATCTATAAAGAGGTAAGCTACTAAGTCAAGGGCTGTACGGGAAGAGACGGACAAAATTGGGTCCAATGAGTGGAATCTGGCTAGATTTATTAAGAATTTCCCCTGGAAAGTCTATACAAAAGGTGGAAATTTATGTCACTTTGCCTTACGAACTATATTATCACACAACGAGAACCTTATCTCTCTCATCTGTAAATTTTGTATGGATACCCAAGGTTCTCTAGGCATTAGCAGGAGTCAAAAACGACAATATTGACTCAAAAGTAGAACTTTTTGTTTGTTTAACCACAAGAACACCACCTTCCACGGAACCTCATAATGCTTTTATGAACAGCTCTTATATTTCAATATTTACAATTCAGTGGCCAACTGCTTTCTCGTTATCAACTCCTTGGGGACCTAACAAACCTTAAAAAAAAAAAATTTTCATAATATAATTAATATACATAACGTAACAAATGTCTATAAACTGGAAGGTTTATAAAAATTCAACATTTATTTCTGTTCAATAGTTCTGTACATCAAACGCGAAGCATCTTAGCTTATTGCAGAAGCTTGGATCGACGAGGAATTGCCCTTTCATGTTTTAACAACGTTATTTCTGGGTGTAGGTACTTATTTCTATCATATTCACGAATATTGGTTTTATATTGTGAAAGCGTAACTATGGGAATAAAGCATTATTACCGATATAGTTCTAGTTTACTGAAACTATACCTAAAAAATTATTCAAACAGAACGTAAAGAAATGAAGGAATATTAGAAGAGTCTAGCCCCCAGAAAGTGTTGTCGTGTTTCAGCGCTACCTACCGCCACTTCAACGAACTACTATTTCTGATATCTTATCAGGTGATCACGCTCGCGCCCGCATTACCATCGCTCCTCTAACTCAACAAAAACAACACAACAATTGAAAACAACACAAAAATGCAATATCAAGTTCCTTTTCCTCGCAATTTAAAAAGGCAGGGAAGTAAAGCCGCCAAACTTAGAAATTAGAGAGTGGTAAAATCGAGGTAAGCCTACTTTACAGAAATGCCGCTTGACCACGCTCACATCGAGCTGAAAAAGGATAATAGTTCGCTGAAGTGGCGGTAGGTAGCGCTGAAACCCGACAATACTTTCTGGGGGCTAGACTCTCCTAGGAATATTGTGCCCGATTTTGTCTTATAATAATTATCATTCTAATTACACAGGGATATGTAAAAAAGAAGCTTTATATTCGCGTGAAGAGCGATTGGTTGATAGGCCAGCAGCTTCAATATTTAAAATGGAATTAACTTGATCGGAACAGGAATTTGTTTTAATGTTGGCTGCGCAAAACCCGTTTCGTATATAAGTAATTCGAAAACTTCCAACCATAAAACCCCAACCGTACGCGTATGTCGCCCGAACGTGGAGGACTCCGGTTCGATTCCAAGCCGCAACATCGAATTTTTTTTTTTTTCATATATCTACGATTTGTTTTTGCCTGCTTTTAGCAGGCTATTCAGCTAGTCTTTCCTTAATTGAATATACCAGTGGTGAAAGGAACTAACAACGAAAACCCCACTTTTCTGAAGCAAAAGACACTGCAAATTATTACACAAAGGTTCATCATTTTGGTTTATTATTTTCAATAATGAACCTTTGGAATCGACCAAAAAAAAAATTTTTTTAACACCCCCTCAAAATTTGATGGTTTACGTTTCAAGGTACGTAGAATCCAAAAATCGAATAAAAATTTGGCCGTCCGTCCGCCGTCCGCCGTACGCCGTACGCGGCACTTTTGCCACTTAGCATTGACCGATTTTGATGAAATTTGGTATGTAGGCTCCATTTGGGGTCTAGTTGTGCCCCGAAGATTTTGGTTGATGTAGGTCACTCCTAAGGGTTCAAATTTGAATTTTTAAATTTTGAAAACGCCCTAACTCGAAAAAATTCGATATAAAGGTATTGTTTTTCCTTCAATTTAAAATTCTATAGAATTTTTAGAATTTTTGAGACCACGCGGAGCTCTGTAGGACGAACCGTTCGCTCGCTACGAGAATTTAAAGTTTGGACGTACGAGAAATCAGAAACACGAGTGTGAATCGCAAAAGAGGCCTAATCTCCGTTCAAATTAAAGCTGACCGAAATACGATCGATGTTTTTCTTTATGTTGGATGGTTGGTAGCTTTGCAGACGAGTGATCTATAGAAAAATAATAAACCATTGTGTAATAATTTGCAGCGTTTTCTGTATAGATTTGATCGGAGATTATAACTCTTTTGCGATTCACACTCGAGTTTCTGATTTATCATAAGTCCAATCTTCAAGGGAGTCTCAGTTGTTCGCCATTCGTTCCTCGTTCCGGGTTAGTATTTCTCTCAAGAACCGGCGCTCAAAGTTCAAAAGTTGTTTCAAAACCTAGGGAATTGAAAAACTAAAATACCTATTGCCGCTAGAATCATAGAAATCAATAATTGCATTTCAATCAATCAATAAAAACAATAATTGACGGCAAAAAGTGGGAAAAGCCGTTTATTCACTAGATAAAATTTTTGCAAGTTAATTTCTTCCTTCTATTCAATTAGATGTTTTTTAAACTTTTTTTTTAATGAAGGGAATATGATACTAATTTTTAAGATGCTCAAGTTCGTTTTTTACATGGTAAATGTTCAAGAAACTTTTCTCTTCAGCAATTATGAGATATTACATTTTTCCAACAGCAGAAAAAAATCGGATAAAATAAATAATCTACGTATCGGATGGAAAAATCGGATCTGCATATCGGATTTTTCCGAAAGCTGGTTCTGCGATTTTGGTTTATTATTTTCAATAATGAACCTTTGGAATCGACCAAGAAAGAAATTTTTTCAACACCCCCTCAAAATTTGATGGTTCACGTTTCAAGGTACGTAGTATCCAAAAATCGAATAAAAATTTGGCCGTCCGTCCGCTGTACGCGGCACTTTTGCCACTTAGCATTGACCGATTTTGATGAAATTTGGTATGTAGGCTCCATTTGGGGTCTTGTGCCCCGAAGATTTTGGTTAGTGTAGGAATTTTGAAATTTTGAAAACGCCCTAACTCAAAAAATGTTGATATAAAGGTATTGTGTTTCCTTCCATCTAAGATTCTATAGAATTTTCTGAGACCACGTGGAGCTCTGTAGGACAAACCGTACGCTCCCTACGAGAATTTAAGGGTTTTACGTACGATAAATCAGAAACACAAGTGTGAATCGCAAAAGAGGCCTAATCTCAGTTCAAATTAAAGCTGACCGAAATGCGATCGATGTTTTTCTTCATGTTGGATGGTTGGTGGCTTTGCAGACGAGTGATCAATATAAAAAAATAATAATAAACCATTGTGTAATAATTTGCAGAGTTTTTTCCCAAGTGATGTATCTCAATGATTTTGTAATTTCTCTAAGATTTTCATGATATTTATTTATTTATTTATTTGTACATCTTTTTAATTGAAATGGGTACGTTGACAATTTTCCTACGACTTGAAACCAACAAATTCCGTTATTTAATCAATAATTGTTAAAAATTAAGAAATATTATTAGTCACGCTTGCCTCGACAAAGGAAACCCCCAATCTAACGGCCGTATTCACAAAAGGTGTCGATTAAATAAAATTAATTCTAAATTTTATTTAGAATTTTTTTTTTTGGGCAGATACGGTTTTTCAACTGAAAAACAGGAGAAAATTGTACTTGAAACGAAAAATTATTCAAATCTTGGAAATCTTAACTTTTTTCAAACGCCGGTTCTGCAGGTGCGTAGGTAGGTAATATTTGACTTTTATTGTTTTGGTTCATCTTCATTTTTGATTGTCAAACACCACATGACAAATTCCATCTTAGTTACTTTTGGTATTTAATAAAAATTCAGTCGAGTTCTAAAATGTGTACCAGTGTCATAATTTATTTCTATAATTCGTACGTCGGTACATGTTCTGTAATCCGGCACGTGAAATTTTGCCTATCGGCCTATAAGATGCACAAAAATCTCAGCTTTCCAACGGTTTAATCATTATTATTTTGAAAGTGGGACTTAATGCAGAAATTCGCGTTTGAACGCTGAAAAACGTGAATTTTTCCTGGGTTCAAACGCAAATTTTTGTGATAAGCCCCACTTTCAAAATATCAATGATTAGACCGTTGAAAAGCTGAGATTTTTGCGCATCCTTTAGGCCTACAGGCAAAAATTCAAATGCCGGATTACAGAACCTATGAGATTTTGAAAAAAAGTTGACATTTCCACGATTTGACCAATTTTGGTTTATTATTTTCAATAATGAACCTTTGGAATCGACCAAGAAAAAAAAATTTTAACACCCCCCAAAAATTTGATGGTTTACGTTTCAAGGTGCGTAGTATCCAAAAATCGAATAAAAATTTGGCCGTCCGTCCGCTGTACGCGGCACTTTTGCCACTTAGCATTGACCGATTTTGATGAAATTTGGTATGTAGGCTCCATTTGGGGTCTAGTTGTGCCCCGAAGCTGTTGGTTGATGTAGGTCACTCCTAAGGGTTCCAAAATCAATTTTGAAATTTTGAAAACGCCCTAACTCAAAAAATTTCGATATTACGGTATTGTTTTTCCTTCAAATTAAGATTCTATAGAATTTTTAGAATTTTTTGAGACCACGCGGAGCTCTGTAGGACAAACCGTTCGCTCCCTACGAAAATTTAAGGGTTTATATTGAAATATATAATATATAATATATATATATATATATTATATATATAAATCCAAACACGAGTGTGAATCGCAAAAGAGGCCTAATCTCCGTTCAAATTAGAGCTGACCGAAATGCGATCAATGGTTGGTGATTTTGATTTTTTTTTTATATTTTTTCGATTTTTTTTTTTTTTTTCTCTTCTTATTGGATGGTTGGTGATTTTGTAGACGAGTGATCTATATAAAAATAAAAAACCGTTGTGTAATAATTTGCAGCGTTTTTGTTTCAAGCCCAATTTTTACTCGTTTTTTCGATTTAAAAATTTAAATTTTTTTTTCATCAAGAAGACAGGAAATATTACGTTTTTTCCAACGGAATAATCAAATTTGAATCAGCATGAAAATTCGGGAAGTTGTAGCCATTTTACTGAGATAAGGTCGAAAACGAAGGCTCGAAAAAAGTTACCAAGAGGAATTTTTTGCTGGAAATGAGCTGTAGAAGCGATTCCTGGTCTGTGGCCGTTATGAAATTCAATACCCTGTAGAAATGAGAGAAGTTGCATTTTGATAGGAAGTTCGATAAATACATCATGTTGTCGAGGCCAAAAAGTTCCAAATATATTTTCAAGTATGAATTGTTTTTTTTTGGAAACAATTCCGTTATGTACACGAAAAAAACACGATATTTAGGTGATAAATTCAATTTTGTACAAGCCTGGTGGTGTGCCTCCCCAAGGCGCGCCGGTTAAATGGCACAGTACTGGCTATAGGAATATGAATAAATAAAGATTTTACGTCCAAAAACAAATGTGAAGAACTCATTTGTAACCCGTCAACTTCCCGTGGACCCCCCCCCCCCCCCCCCGTACATTCCGAAGTCTCATACATCGTTGAAATCGCCATACGAAGCGTTTACTTAACCCATTTCAAGCCAAGGGTGGAAATAACTGAATGAGCAGGATGAACTGTTTTACAGAATGCCGACCGAAATGAAGCTTCATTATTTGCTCACCAATAGAGAGCTAAAATACTCGATATTTCATGAATTTTACTTTTTAACGAGATTTGAAAGTTTTTCAGATTGATATGATTTATCCAGTTCGTTTTGGTAAGATTGACATTGTTTTGGTAAAATGTAAAAGTCTAAGGACCGGAATCTATTTCAACTCATGGCCCAGAACGCCCACTCGCCCAGAATCGAATTTGAGCCACCCTAATCATGCCTTCAGCCAAACGGCCTCATTTTCGAAAAATTTCTAAAATCTCATTGAACTCGCGAACGTCAAAGAAACTTGTTTCTGAAAAGTTTAGGAACAGCATGAACGAGGAAAAATTCTTCTGCAAAGATTTTCCACTATTTTCAATATTTACAAAAATCATACATTTTAATATGACGATGCGAAAACGCATCAGTGGCCGGAAATGGGTTAAAGATTATTATCTGACAATATCTTATATATATGATAAATCAATGTCTCTGTCATGTGAAGTTGCTCCAAGCACGACACTTCACGGGAAGACTTTGCTTTATAAAGGTTATTTATTCGTAACTTCTACGAAATTGCTTTAGCGAGTTTGGATTACAAATTGATATTAACGATACCTTGAAGTTATTTCCAGTCTTAGGGTGTTGTACAAACCACTCTCCCGATCTACGCTAAAAATCGATCCAAGCTAGAGCAGCCTTAATGATATCGCATTAGAAGCCTAGTGCACTCTACGTACACCAATAAGGGAATATCATCACATACTACAGAAGATAGAAGGCACAAAGACTATAGTTAAAAAACATCTAACAAACTCATAATTCCTCATTTTACAGCAAAATCTCGTTTAAATAAACAATTCTTGTTTAAATCTTAATGCAGAGTTAGTGAGCAAACGAAATTGTAACTACAATAATTTGATTGGAAGTTATGCTCCATATAATTCGGGAAATAGATAATTAAATAGCTCCCATTGTCAATGCAGTAAGAAATATATATATATAATTTTTTAAACTATATTTGTATCTATATTTCCATAACTTTATTATCTTTCTGTATGAAGTAATAACAGTTTGATCCCAACGGGGGACAATTAACATACTTTGTTTTGGTGTATGAACGGTAAAGTATACAAGGGGTATTATCAAATATACCTATGTTAGAATTTGTTTTGTATGTACAATCGAAAGAGCTTCCTACTTGCATCTCTCCGCGTTCTATGCATCTTGATTTGTATAATACTGATAATTTTGAACCTCACGCATCCTTATTACTAAAGATTTCTATGTACAATTGCCCTGACAATGTTGATTGTGCTCTTACAAAAGATTTCTTTTGGTACCTCGTATTGCACAAACAGCTGCGGAGTAATCTGAATAATAGTGACCTCGACCGTCAATTTTTGGGTGGTCGGTAACTACTAACTTATGTACAAATAAGAAACAAAAACAAGTAATTCCTGCCCAACAAGTACACTCCGAGTTTTACATGACGAAAGAGGCTTCTACCTAATTTTTTGAATTATTGTGTTGAATGGGATATTCAATTGCCTTTCGAGTGGTTCAGAGTTGATGCTCAGGAATAAGAGCTTATCAAAAATAACGATTTCCATCGAATCACAGTAATGTTCCACGTTTACAAGGGACAATTCATCACTTTGGAGTGGATCAATATGTACACTCATTTTAATGACAATCCTATTCGGGCCAATTTAATCGAGACCAAAATGTAATGTAAATTATTTCTGATGACGATCTGACAACTATCACGATAAGCAGTAATATTATGGTGGTTGTAGGGCATAAAATGTTATTTTGCCTACATTGCGTCGCAACAGTGAATAGGAAGGTGGAGGATCAGAGTGAGTGGAGCTCAAAGCGTTGAAGGCTGGTGGCTAAGTGCTTCTCCGCGGATGCTGCTTCATCGTCACTGGTTGGCCAGTGAAAGGGTAAGTTTCCAATAGAAGGTACAGTCTGGCCCTCTAGCCTACGTTGAACCGGGAACCGGCGATTCCTCCCCGACCTCCAAAAAGAATGGCGATTCCTCCCTGCCAAACTGATTGCCTTTCCTCCCGGTTACTCAATTCCTCCCCCTGTACAATCCTTCCTTCTATATGGGTACCGATGTGCATCATGCCTCCCTCTCCTGCACCCCCTTAATGTTAGGGCACCGGCACATGCCTCTGACAGGAGTAGAGCGGTTACAAATTCTCTGCTTCCGGGCCTGTTACCTGGTCGGGCTTCTGGGGATAGCCATTAGCGGTTTGGCTAGATTAGTGCTGGGAAAAGCCTCCATGGGTGTAGGTGACCCGAGGATGTGAAACCTGCGATTTGATAGCACTTCGCAATCGAATATTATGTAGGAGGCTTTTTCTTCAGCCTCTCCACACAGCCTGCAGAGGGTTGTATTCTGGTTTACCCCAATGCGGTTAAGACGGAATCGGAGTGGAGTAAAGCCACCAGGCCAACCACTAACCTGATTTCCTTGCGGCTAAGCCGCAGCAGCTCTTCTGTGGTGCTGGGGTTAGGTTTGGTCACCATGCGCTTACTTAGAGTGGTATCATTGGTGACTCACCGGTTCATGGTCGCCCTAAAGGAAGATTTGGGAATGCCGATGGCCGGCTCTGGACCAATGAACGGGGTTAGGAGCCCCTTCTGGCCAGCGCATCTGCTTTCTCATTTCCCATTATTCCGCTACGTCCTGCCACCCACTCCAGAGAGACTCTGTTGTGTTGCGCCAGGGAGCAGAGAGTTTTGAAGCACTCACACACTAACCTTTAGTTAATGGAGGAAGCGGCTAAAGCCTTGACCGCAGCCTGGCTGTCCGAGAGAATGCGGGCGTGTACACCACGGTGTTCCCTCCACAGACTTTCCCCAGCGCAGACCCTAATTCCAAGTACTTCAGTTCACTGTTGCGATGCAATGTAAGCATAATTGTTTTCCAGTGGTGGTATCAAATATTCATGGAGCTAATGGATTTGCTTCAGGTGCGGTTGCTGCACATTTTAGGAATACCTACGTAAGCTCCCAGGTTTGTAGAACGGCGATCGCGTGTGCTTTTTTTGTCGTTTTACAAACATCTTTAGTTGTTATCCTCAGTCAGATCACACATAATTTTGCACCATAATGGGGTCTGCGCAGGTTTTAGTTCAGAGTCTACCAATTTTTGGCTATTGCAACGTACTCAACATCTTCAGAGTGGAAAATTTCGATTTTCCCCCCAGTGAAATCCGTTTTGGAACATTCTAAAACGATTCCTGAACTTTTGTGTTACTTCGGACGATAACTTGAGCAAATATTCAAGCAATAGTTCCAAGTTAGCGCCAAAAGTTTCTTAATAACAAACGAAAAGATGAGATCTTTAGCCAGGAAGTTTGAATAACTCTAAGGGGTCATCTTTTCAAAAACATGTTTCTAGGAAATAACCGTCATGATCACAGTAATTTATAACAATATATTCGGGATCAGTTTATGATTGCTGATAAGGGTATCAATATGGAGGCATGTATCGATGTATGGAAGGATCAGTTGTAACCAAACCATAGAAGTGAACAGTGGTGCGTATCTCATTTCCTTGTATAGTACAGGGTACAATTCCAGAAATGCGAAAATTGGCCTCAATTGGCTGAATATTGGTATTTTGGGGACTAGGTATATTAACTCAATGATAGTCGCGTGGATACTCTATGAGTTCGTAGAGACGATTAGAACATGAATATGGACTTCTTAAAAATTTACCCCGTTCATGCAAAAAGGTAGTTGTATGGTTTACTGAAAATTGAGAAGAAAAAATTCAACTATACACGCTTGGTTCGTCAGCCAATCGTTTTCCACCGACAAACTCCTTCTGAACATATGGAAGTCAAATGGTTTCAAGTCGGGTGAATCGGGAGGGTGGTTATAATGTCTCATCCAAATGAAGTCCCCAAGCTACAGATATGTCTCGAGCGCAACCCGGACTACGTAAAAAAAAAAGTTCATTCAAGCAGCGAAGAGTTAATGAGAAAATTTTCAAAGAAATATTCAAAGCTAAGGTTTAAAAAAATATATTAGTTGTATGACAGAGTAGTGGGCCTAGAGATGCGGCACACAAGACAGTATCTGTAGAGGAGGCCAAACACCTGCTAGCGGTGCTGGTGGTAAAGTAATTTCTCATAAGTTCAATAGAGTGCTCTGATTAAAATTACCTTGGAGAGATCAAGTCACCTTTTTATTTGTGCCAACATTTTAAACTTTCTTCTGTTAGTGAGCAAAACGACTCTGGATTTTTTTGAGTCCTTTTTGTAATAAAAAAAGGGGTATTTTCAACACTATCTCATAACAGACGTTATCACACTGTAAATTACTTGCTGTGGAGCACTCTATTGGACGTACGAGAAACTACGTTTACCATCAGCTCACCCAGCAGAAGTTGTGGCCTTCTCGACAGATACTGTCTAGTATGTGGCACATAGTACGAATAGTTAAAACCATACAATCAACCTCTTGGATAGATATTTCTTCTAACACATTCAATGCGTATCTGGAAAGGCTGCCAAGCGCTGTGGCGGAGATGTGAAACCTACCTAACGTCAATGAACGGTGCTTTAGACTTCTGGGTAATTGCCGAGGAGCAGTGGGCTTGTGGGTCCTCTGAATGATTTTTCATTTTGATTCCTATCAGCAATAATTATAAATAGGTATAAGGAAAAAGAAATAATAAACGAATTGCGTTCAAATCAACAGGTACTCCCAGCATAATTATAGACAAAACACACGACAAGGACCGACTCAATGGATGGTAGGCAACACTCATAAATACCAATAGCGAAAATGTCGTTGTGCTCGATAAATTCGATAATGATGATCAAGTTGAGTGGAATTGGCCAAAAGAATTGAAGAAAATCATCGAGAAATCCTCAAAACAGCTTTGTCTTAGAGGAGCTGACGTTCTTGATACCTTATCACACTTCCAACTGATATTGTGGATATTCCTCACTCGATCCATGAAAACGGCGAACTCTGTTGGGTGCCTGGTGATCTAATGAACCAAACAAGAACTTTCCCGTCCATCTAGAACTATTTATGACGATATGCGAGCGTTTCAAGTGAGGACTACTACATAGTCAGTTCTGTATCATATGAAGACGCCCGCTCGCTGGGAAGTTCACTTTGTATCATATGATGACTTCCTCGTTGAATGTGTTAAACTTCAAAAAAACTCTTGTCGTAACCCTGCACTCACAGAGTACCCACACATAAATTTTTTTTTCTCCTATTTTTCGTATACCATATTAACATACTGTAAGTAAGTAAAGTAAACAACCATTTCAGGTTGGATTTTTGACCGACTACCAATCCTGGCGCTGTGGGTCCAAAGTCCACCACCAAACAACGACGCCCCAACGACCATAGCCACACCGCTGTCCCTGAACATACTATATGCACAGGGTATGTTATTCAAGATCTTAGGAGTCCACATTAATGTTCTACTCGTCTCCACAAACTCATAGAGTACCCACACGTGTATTGCTATTTTTTTCGATTTTCAGTATACCATACGAACATTATTTATGTACAGGATCGTTGTAGAATGTTCCAAAACGGATTTCAGTGAAATCAATTTCGAGAAAGTCCATTCTAAACATTTTCAGGTCATTTAAATAGCTTAATTTTTCTGGAAAATTCGCTAATAGTTCATAATATTTGTCAAGTATTCTGAAAATTTCATAAAAATACAAGCATCCGGTATTTATAAAAATTTAGTAACCTTACTTTCTAGATGACTCTAAGACCTGTATGCTACAAAAGGAGAAGCTAGGGAGTCTGACGGAAACTCCAATGCCAACATTTCAAAATGTCCCGCTTCGAGGTGTTTTTTATTACAACGACAAACAGGTTTTTGTCCCAATAAATTTCATCTTCTATTGGGATTTTTTTTCCATTTTGATTTTCTATGTGCAGACCCCATTGTACAGAATACTTGTTCGAAAAACTGTTTCGACTTTGGAATTCCTCATCCTTCATTCTTGAATTAGTGTTGTAACTTACGTCAGAAACGATTACGTAATCAAATATTGTAGACATTTTCGGGAGCAATGGGGGTTGAAATCCAATACGTACAGTAAGCCAGTAAATAAATTATTGCTCGTTTAAATCAATAATAATCTAGGTAGAGTATTTCATGGATAAAAATAAGAGTGGATGTTTACATTTTTGTGCCATCAATATTTCTAGGAGACTCTTAGAACCATACGAGTAGGAGTTGTTATTTTATATTGTTATGGATATTTCTTATCAGATATTTGGCACTTGGGTCAACGTCGAACTCCGCACTTTCCTCGGTGTCCACAACTTTTTCTTCGTCATTCCTTACAAACGTAAAACTAGGAATTGATGGTTTTTTCACGAAAAAAGGTGGATTCACATGAAGGGTCAGTAAGGTTTTTATGTAATAGCTGGAAAGCATCACGCTCGCTTAAAAGGGGATAAAATTACGTCCCATCACATTCGCAAGCGATGAATGAATAATTATTGTTCTACCCTGAGCAGGATCTATAATCCGGCAAACAGACAGTTTGCAGCTCACACGAAGTCCCAGCTGATTCTATTTGCTGAAAAATCGGGGTTTTGCCCATTTTTATGATCAATGTGATAATTCGCTGATGAATTCATTACAGTGATAGATTGAGGGGAATTACATTTCTGTTTAATTGGTTGGGGTACCAATTTTTTGATTTTTCAAATAACCAAACATTTACAGATGTTTTTGTTTAACCCTTAATATCCTGATGCCCACTTTCACCAAACATTCGAAACGAGTTTAAACCAAGAGATAATCAACGTTTAGCAATAAACGTCTTTCACCAGAGCAATTTACGAGTTTAAACTCCATTTCGAGGGGTTCGAGTTTAAACGGTAGAAAGTCGGCCGAATAAACTCGGTATGCTCGTTTAACTACAAATTCAATATGGCCGCGCAGTGAACATTTTTTATTGTTGTGAGATTTTGTGTCTGTTCTCGGAAGTGTTTTGTGTTTGGAAATGGATATACTTACCAATACAAATAATTTATGACTCGTCTGACGACGACGTCCCCAGGAGATGTCCGAGGAGGATGATTCAACGTGTTCCACACTACCAAGCCCATGGTCATCAAAGTCTGAAATTTGATTGATACTCGGCTAGAGTTCCCGACGAAATACCTTGTAAACAGGGAACAGGTCGAACAAAAGAAAGGCCTTTATTAATACGAATTATTAACTAATAAAAAATTAAAAGAACCGATGTTGTATCAGAAGTAGGTGATTGGCAATAAAGAAATCAAAATGAACTGAACATCACTGATAAAGGCGAGAATCTACTGATAGCAAGCATGGGAGTGGTTGTTGTTTAACGCTTCTATTGCCCCAAATGCGTCATAATGTCCAACTTTCGTTCATTTCACTTCACATTTCAAGGTTAGCTAAGCTCGATTATCTCAATCGCTGTTTAACTTTGATTTGGGTTGGTGAAAGACGCTCGCCATCTTGCCGGGTTTATTCCTTCAAATTAACAATCAAGGCATTTAGTTAAACACGATTTGAACAACTTTTGGTGAAAGTGGGCCTGAGGAATCTTTTTGGAAGTCCAATTTTTATCTGCAAACGTTTATCCACTTTTAAGCAAAAACTGATAGCCTTTAGATGTCTTGATACTCCAACAATCGATTGTGTAAGTGCTTGGATGTACCATTGTCTTTACGTTGTATCGACATTTAGTATTGATAGAAGGCATTGATTGAAGCAATTGATAGTTGCACGTTCATAGACAAGATGGGTTTGGCTGATGATAGCTCCTTGATGTTTGGCTCGTGCTTGTATAGACTCTTGTTGAATAAACAACTGCTCGCCTAAATGTGTGTTTTTTTTAGTGATAATATTACTTAAAACATGGCGCAGTCGGTAGGACACCCATGTTGTAAGTAATATTATATCTTTAAAAAAGACAAATTTATGTGAGCCATCGTTTGTTCAACAATAGTCTATACAAGCACGAGCCAAACATCAAGGAGCTATCATCAGCCAACATCTTATCTAAGAACTCGAGACCATCGATCACTTCAATTGATGCCTTCTATCGATACTAAATGCCAATACATCTAAACAGTGAGAAAATTTAATAGTAAAATTATAACAACTCAAAGAAAAACAAAATAATTCTCGAGTTGGCTGGCTATAATAGGGCCTTCGAAGTACCTTCGACCCTAATTTATTCCCTTGAAGGTTTTCAGTTGGGTTTTCTCGTCAGAAATGGCGCCATTGTTAAGGGCAGCACAGATCCCTCTATGAAGTGAACCTTCTCCACCTTTTTCCTTATTCTGTACTTTATGAGAAATAACAGACCTCAATCAAGGCTTTTACACATTTTTTTCTTCTACTTCAACGAAATTGGGTTTATAGGAAGATTCTGACCCAGATAGCGCTAGTGTGGCTTTAGGAAAGATCATTCTTGAGCTGACAGAATGCTTGGCGGGGGGCAGTCGTTCACTTCTTACGATGCTGTCAACAACAACGCTAATAAAATCAGCATTGCTACTTGATGAGGAGGAGGAAGAGAGAAGAGGAACCGAAAAGATCTGTGGATCCACAACATTCTGAAGAAAAGAAAACTGGAAGAAGAGTTTGACAGAGTAATCCAATCAGTCCAATTTCGCAATCTTCAGATTCACAGCAGTCATGAACCCAACGATCAGTATTCATGTCATGACAGAGGTAATTGTCGACGTGAACTCCACGAAATCACTACAGACAAATTCACAACATTACTGGTCGAAACTTCAACGCTCTCAGGAGCGTCGGAATTCATTCACATTCTCAAAAATGAGCAAACCCCGTCTTTGTCAAGGCAAAAATAATAATAATCAGCTGGTTGTCAATTAGTGTGTCTGGACATTCGAACTAGCGAAATGAGTCTAAAACTCAAAATAACTGTTCTTCAAGATGTAGGTACAGTATTTGAAGGAAATCCCATCATTCGTAAGGGAGAACAAACATCGCTCATCCGCGATGGTGACACAATTTTTCGAGGCGATTCCAATTTAAGGTACCTCCTAAAGAGAGGAAATGAGTTTGATCAAGTCACCCCAGAAGACGCACTTTCATCGAACAAAACCTCAAACCCCCATCTCGGTTTAATACTAAATTTATAAAAGTTATTCCATAACAATTTCCGCAAGTTTAACTCGCTAAATTCGTTGACAACACAACAGTAATTTCATCAACACTAAAATTTAGGTAGTACAAAATAAAATCTAGATAACCAACAATAACTAAGATAACACTATCGAATGTCATGAACTTAATTTATATTACGTTATGTACAAATGTGCGAGATGAAGCCGCGAAAAAATGGTGTCCAAAGGCACAGCACTGCAACGTAGCTACAATAAGAACTTTATTCTGAAGGTTTCGGCGGCACTTCCACTTTGACCTCCTCTTCCTTCTTCTTTTGTGCAGCTTCTGTAAAAAACGCATAATGTTTAATTTATAAATCAACCACCTCTTGTGACAGGTTGTGTTAAGAGGGTCTCAGTCAGTCGCGGTTAGTTTCTTGTTCCGGGTCAGTATTTCCCAAATTGCAGGGGCTCAAACTTTAAAAGTGTGCATCAGTGTAGGGAATTGAAAAACTAAAAGATTGCCGCTGGAATTATCAAAATCGAACAATGGGGAATTTGCCTCACATTTTTTTTTCGAATGAGGGTTTATTTTTATGGAATAAAACCATAGTGAGCTGCTCGAAAACGCATCCAACAAATTTAGAGAATTTAAGGAAGATGGAAATTTTAAATCTGGTGGAAATACCACAGAAGCGGAACATACACGAACTTTTAGCTTACAAATAGTGCGCACAAGAGTGCGCCGCGAACTGGCAGGAAGAACCCAGACACAAAAGTGACCAAAAGAAACAATATTACTCACTTTTTTACAATACGATTCTACCTACTAGTTTATCAAGCATTATTAGTCTTCATCTTCTCTTATTTAGTTTCAAGATTTGAATCACATTATTCGAGTAGCCATTTCACTGGATCGTTCTGTGTGGCGGTGCTAGAACTCTGTCTGTTGTCGGAGTTGTTTTCGCGTCGTTTTTTTTTCGTATGACGTCAACAATATTCCTCGATTTTCGTGGTGTTTTGTAACAGAGGCTTCACTTTTTTAGGCATTTTCTCCTACGGTAATTTTTTCCCCTTGGTTATTCCTAGTGTTAAACGTTATTCTAGGGCCCTATTATAGGATTTGACTTGAAATTCCAGAATCTAAAATTGAGGCAAATTCCCCATTGTTGAATCCCTTTCTCTATGGCCACTACCAACTTTTTCGGGACTGAGGGAAACAATATCTCACACAGAAATAGCAAGGGAAAAATTGCCTCTCTAATCAGGTCACTATCAAGAACACGAGTGAGACCACCACGGGCCTACAGTTCCCGTCACAGGGCCGCCCCCCTCCTCTCATATGTTCCACTTTCCATTCCTTCCTCATCAGCAGCTAGGTGACGTCCCTTTCCGAGAATCCCGCCCTGTAAGAGTGACAGTGTTCACAACATCTCCCTCGGCTTGACTTGCAGGTATGGCCTCATGCCTGCCATGGTGGTTGCCCGCCAGGTCACTTTCCAGGGCCTGCAATGCATTGGGTCTCGTCAGACGTGGCAGCACATTGGTCCTGAGTGAGGGCAACAGGTGATGGAGGCGTTGGCTCTGGTGGATCCTGTTGCTTTTTGGGCTCACGTTTGTCATTCTCGGGGGCATTCTGTCTCTTCCAGTTCTGTCACCAACTGTAGGTTTGGGGTGGATGTATATCTTCTACAGTTGCCGGAGAAATATGGGTTTAAGTTTATTCAGTTTGGTTTTTCCAATATTTCTCTAGCAGTTATTGTTCGATTTTGATGATTCCAGCGGCAATATTTCAGTTTTTCAATTTCCTACACTGATGCACTAATGAATTTCGAAAATCCTTCAACGGTTCAAATTTAGGTACAACTTTTGAAGTTTGAGCCCCTGCAATTTGGGAAATACTGACCTGGAACGAGGAACGAATGGCGGCCGACTGAGACCTCCTTAAGGAATTGACATAATTATTTTTTATGTAAATCAACAGAAAGTAAACGAGAATGTATCAAATATAAAAGGGGCTTTTCTGAGCGCCAGTGGTTGATGGGAGCAAGATGTTGCTTCTAGGCTGTTTGTGTGGGTTCATAATAAAGTCCAAGAAAGGTAAAAAATGGTAAAGTAAACAACCGTTTCAGGTTGGATTTTAGACCGACTGCCACTCCTAGCATGGCGGACATCATCAGCTGTCTTCCAAAGGGAAGACACTTCTTGTTCTGATGATTTCGCTCATGCTTCCCATTGCCTTGTCGCTCTGGGTTGGGAGGAGGGGGGCGATGAGCCCAGGACGCACGATCGCGGTGGCTAGATTCGATCCTACGACCCCCACAGAAGTTGGTCCGAATCCTACAACCAAGGGGTTGTCGAATCCCACAACACTGAGCCCCTCACTAGTAGCTTTCGCAATGTCTGAGAAACAGGTGCCTACTTGTATTCAGCAACCATTATCATCAAATATCTTGCCTATGAAGGAGTAAAACCTTTGGAAATTTCGGAAAATTGTTGGCTCGAATACGAAACCCTTCTCAAGAACCCGAGTGTTTGCCTGCCACGAAGAATTTCAGGAGGGATGAGAATAAGTAGAGAATGAAGAACATGATCGTCGTCCCTAGAACAGCATTACAGAAGAGAACATTCGTGGGGCTTGTGACATTCTTGATGATTACTAGAGATTACTTTTGGGAGTTGCCAATCATCACAAAGGACCTTGGATTCTGTTAAGTGTGTGTCAGATGGGTTCCTCGTCCTTATGACTGCAGATCAAACGTTGAGGCGTTTGAAGGTCTGCCAGAGGCTTTTTGAAAGGTTTGAGGAAGAAGAAGCATTTTTGGCTCGAATCGTCATCTGCGATGAAACATGAGTCAATCATTACACACCCTTACGGTTGTTGGGGCTTCGTTATTTGGCGGTGAACTTTGGACCAACCTCTGAGGGGATCGTGGGTTCAAGGCTCATTGCCAGCAGCGTGCGTTTTTTGGTGGCTGGGGTTCTCATCGCCCCCCTCGTAACCACCCAAGGGTGGTGAAGCAATGGGAAGCCTTGAGCAAAATCATCAGAACAAATTCTGATCTTCCCTTTGGAAGACAGCTGATGACGTCCGCAACACCAGGAAAGACAGGTGGACGGAAATCCAACCTGAAATGGTTGTTTACTTTACTTCACTCATTACACACCCGAATCAAAGCAAGCCAGTATGGAGTGACGGAGAAAGGGGGAGACAGCCCTAGTTAAAGCCAAAACTCAACTGTCAGCTGGCAAAGTTCTCACCACAGTTTTTCGACTATCGAGGCGTTTTGCTCATTGATTTTTTGCATGAGCAAAGGACAGTCAATGCTGCCTACTATTGTGAGCTGTTGACTCAGGCAAGGGCTGCTTTTCGCAACAAAAGGTGGAACCAACCAATTCATGGCGTCATCCTCCTCCACGACAATGCAAAGCCCCACAATGCAGCTTCAACTGTTCATAAATTGGGAGAAATTGATTGGACTCCACTTTAACATCCTTCCTACAGTCGTGACTTATCGCCCTGCGATTTTCACTTGTTTGAGCTGCTTAAAGAAGAAGCACTGGGAGCCAATTCGACCCTCGTATTCTACTTTTAAAAACTTGGTTTGACATTAGGAAGATAGAAAATTGAACGCTCTTTCCACCGGTGTGATTTTGATTTTCTCAAAAATTGAGGGAGTTATGGCCATCTAAGAGTCGCTAAGTAAAAAACACAATAGAATCATAAAATTGAAAAAAAACTTGGAAAAACAAGCGGTTAAAACAAAATTGCTAAGACATTTTTTGTTTGAAGTGTCTTGGAGAACCGATTCTCTGAAGTTGGAGAGTCGAGCCAGACACGTCCTGTATGGAAATCGAATAGAACGTGAGAGCTCACCTGCCACAGCCTTTTCTTTCCAGTGTTTCTTATTTTCTGTCAAGCAGACGACCCACGGCTTCACCAGACTGAACGGCTGTTCGTTTTCGGTTTCTGTAAAAAAGAAGAAATTTAAAATTGTGAGCAATCAGAAGCAAAATAATTCTTACAAGTTGCTCACCCTCTCAAAGGGAATATTGAATCTCTTTCAAGGCAGTTTTAAAATTAGGCCAAAAAGGAAATATTTGCAAACTATACTCCATTAGATAATATCTAATGGAGTATAGTTTGCAAATATTATTTCTGTGTTCGTGGGCCGACCCCCTCTACACTACCAGTGTGGCGGCCAGTGACCCCAACTTAATGGGGAAAAGTATCCCTGCGGCCAAACTGACTCATTCTTACTGTGAACCTACATTCGAGAGGGGTATTCTTTTCAATGTAGATAATTTTGGACGCAGAATATAATTAAACCAGTGCCAGAACTCGGTTTAAACTGAATCAAATTATTGATGATATATCAGGATACATATGTTTTACTACTACTATACATGTAGTCTTTGATTCATGATGCAGCTCCATGTAAACTGTTATCAGCGTGGAAGGTAGCTGGGACGCAATGGCAGTATTTGGCACAGCAGTCCTCAAAGCAAAAAAGCTAGATGGAAGATGGGAGGAAGGAAAAGGGGAATAGAATTGATGGAGAGATCGGATATCAGACCGGAGAGCAGAAGTAGGAGCAGCCTCTAGGCACAAAAAAAAGGGCTCGCACTGAAGTAATACTGTACAAGTGGTTCCGTAGTGAGTCCTAAGCAGGATAGAGTGGGGTTTTAGTTGGTATGCCCTAGCCAGTGAGTCCAACAATGTTGGGGTGAAACTTCCCCTTCACTCTTGAAGAGTTTCCACTCCTGAAAAAAAAAAATCTGCGTGGAAGGTTTCCCGAGCTTCCCTTTCACACTCATGTTTCAGTTCTAATATAATGGCTGTTTTTATGAATCTCGTGTCGTGATTAATTATCAACAAACATCATCATTAAAACAAATGGTTAAACAAATCTTGACGTTATTGAAAATTAAACAAAACGAGCCGTAAGGGAAACAATTTCATGGGGACAGGGGAGAAGGAAAATATTCCTGCACTGGCAACACTGTCATGCTGCCCAATGTTGGAGGCTCACTTTCACTCACACAGAAATATCTGACGGAGTATAGTTTATTGGTATATCCAGTAGTGATGTGCGAAATGGTTACTTTTTGGTAATAGGTGAAAACGTGACAGTGACAGCCTGGTAATAGGTTCCAGTAATAGGTGACTTTGTAATAGGGTGACAGAGGAGCGCATCCTGCATCTGCGGCACTGCTCAGTGTAAAGTGACTCGTTACCAGCAGTGATTTCCATACATGGACCTAGTATACTACGTCCTTGTTTCCGTAACTAGTTCTTGCCCCAATAGACGCAACTAGCGTATCGGTCTCATATTTCTAATAAAAAATTGGTTCTGTTCGTTGAGAAAAAATTTATATACCTCTCCATCATGTTTATACATTACGTTTTACCGATTTAAGCACCCAGTATGAGACACTCAGCAATCAGATTAATATGTTTAGAGCTCAGAAATAATTAATATATCGATCGTGGTCACAGTGTCATCATAGTCCTCCGTTGGTAGGTAAAATGGAATAAATAAGAAAAAAATAGAATTTATCACAGCCGTTCATTATTGGTAGGTAACATACATTTTCACCTCAATATTATCTTTAATTGAAACAAATGAAGGAACGTGAGCAAATAGGAAAAATTATTATTACGAATTATATTTTTTAATTTGTAGGTAGTTTTGAAACTACAAACTTGACCACATAGGTCGCACTTGGTAGTTTTTACCGAGCGCAAAAAACGCCCATAATTGATACGATTTCGGTTTTTTATTCATCTCAACTAATCAAAAAACAATGAAAGTATCGAAAAACATCAAACTAAACGGGCAACACGAGTCAAACTAACGGCGAGAGCCCTAAACCCGGGCAATGGAAAGTACGGCGTGAGGGACGAGAGACAACTGATCACGAATGGAGTGACAAGTGACGATGTAGCTCCAACCGAACAAAGAGTGACAACGTGACAAGTAGCGCCAACCGCCCAAGAAGTGACAACCAGTGCCGACTGCACAAGAAGTGACAACCAGTGCCGACCGCACATGAATTGACAGCCAGCGCCAACCACTCTGGATTGACGAGTAGCGCCAATGGCACTGTAGTGACAACGCACACAGAAGCTCCGAACGCATTCAAGAAGCTCCAAAGGGGTCAAAGTGAAATAATTTGAAATAGTGATTCGGAGCATGGAACAAGGGAGCGTTATTTTACCTGCTGTCACTGCAAGTCAGTTGGCAATAGGGTCAATTCCGTAATAGGTGACAAACAGAACGGCGAATCTCCGGTAATAGGTGACTTTATCCAGTGACGCGATTTCCTACCCACCTCTAATATCCAGTTAGCTCGTGGTTGCGATCCAACAAACGTTCTCTAGATCTCTTCCATTGATTCAAACAATAATCCTTTTAGTAGTGCCTACAGTAAAAAGAGAATGTTGGTTCTATCCTCGTAGAAGATTGCAAAAGCTGGAAGTTGCCTCAAAGTAACTTGGAATATTCTAGTTCCGCAAGTGTTCCGAATATTTTAGGTGTGACTGCAAGTGGTGCTGAGGACCGCCCCTCATTTTCTTCAGCAATTTAACCTTTGCGTCCAACCACGATCTCTCTATGCTCTGCGTGTGAGCTCCATTTAGAGGATTCACGTATAGTACGAACATGAAGATGAGTTCTATAATTTGGCATAGTGTTAAATTGCTGTTACAACGCCCGTTCAAGTCGGTGTAATGAAAAAAACTGTTCCCCGTCCTTACTGATCTCGATGTCTGACAGCCCGATTTTGGACAGCGAAAATGGGGGGTCCAATCTCCATTACGATTTTTTCTTCTTTTCACCAACATCCTAGTACCACATTCATGGCAAGCAGCGTTCTCATCCTCACTTACTAACAACCCTTTGTCTACTACTAGATAGGCAAAGAAAGGATAGAGCGCGATGGGACCCTCAGAACGCAGGCGGGTCATAGAACGCATACCGAACTGGCACCCATGAAATCTCCTCAATTTCAATGGCAGAATGTTACGTTATTATCCATAGTCTAAAGAAGCTACTGCTGCTAGTGGTCGAACAGAGACTGCCACCACCCTACATTTTTTTAATGTTCTCCACCCTGCGATTGTTCCCTAAAAATACCCACCCAGAGTTTTCTTCTTCTTCCTTTGTTTCGTACTTCATCAAAAAAACGGGTTTAGAGACGGAATCCGTAAACAGATGGTGCCAGTGCAGCGCAGTAGATCATTCAAACTTTTGATGACTATTATATTGTTTATGTTTATTCAACACTCGCCTGTTTCTTTGCTTGCCGGTGGTTTTTCAGGAGCCAGAATCACCTCCAACATGTCACTGCAAACAGCCATACTGGGGTCAACGATGAAGTCGATGAAACCTATCTGTGATTCAGC
This sequence comes from Apolygus lucorum, assembly GCA_009739505.2. NCBI lineage: Eukaryota > Metazoa > Arthropoda > Insecta > Hemiptera > Miridae > Apolygus > Apolygus lucorum. The sequence goes on from CM019176.2 coordinate 40,204,518, forward strand.
GATCATGATGTTGTTCCTGTCACAAAGAGGACTGAAGGGGAGGCCCAACTCTCTCTCTTTGTCTCCTTGTCTGAAGAACTCTTCCAGGAGGCTCGTCGTCCACCTGTAGTGCAGCTGCCATTTCTTTGCAGGGTGAGAGATGTCACAGCAGTGAAGCACAAGAGATAAAGCCTTGGATTTGTCCACTCTGAAAATATTAAAAAACATACCTTTATTATCCAGACAATAAATTTCCAGAGCATAGATAGTTGCTCAAGCCAATAACTTCAATCAGATTTTGCTAGAGAGGTTAGGTCATGTATGTCGAGGGAGGGTTGTGTAGACAATATCTTCACGTTATGAGGCATTCTCCATCACCAGAGGCTCCCTGTCACTTTTCCAAGCTAATCGGATTTAAATTTCCCCTTTCATTGATATCTGCACGCCAGTTTCTACTCAATAGGTACACGTCTGTCGACCTCAATGTCTGTTAGAACATCAAAAACTCTTACACAATCACTGTCATAAGAGACAGTTTAGCGACTTACGTTGGCTCAGCCAAAGTGATAAGGTTCCTCATGTTCTTCAACTGCTGAAAGTGGAAGCTCATGTCGGTGGCCAGCACCATATCTATTACAAGTGTCCTGAACTCCCTGTACTCTTCTCTGGATAGATTTTGCAGAATATTGCAGTCGTCTTCCTTCAACAGCCTGCAGAACAAAAACCATAATTTTTGTGTAGTTAATGTAGGTATTAATAATTTTGAACTTATGAGTAGGTAGACTCTTACTATCAGTACAACTCTTACGGTAGATAGTTTACATTATTAACCACTCTTGAGAGTTTTAAGGCAATAGATTCAATAATAAACAACTTTAATTGTCATACACTCTTAAAATTAAATTTCTGAATTTTAGAACATTCGTTTTAGAACATTAGCGTTTAGAATTTAGAACATAGCGTTTTGACATTCATATAAAACACAACCCTTTGAAATGAACATTCTCAACTTGATAAACTTAGGCATTCCTGTTCTGTTAGCTCAAATCTAAAAAACTCCGTTGGAAAGAGCGATAAATTTGCAATTTTGCTTCCGAGTCTACCAAGATAGCGGAAGCTTTGTTTTCACTTTTCAAGGACGAAAAAAAAAGTTATCCAAAATCGAAATTTTCACTCGCGTTTTGCGTTTTAGACCTTTCTGAACAATTTTGGTTCCGCGTCTGTATGTATGTCTGTCTGTGTCTGAATTCCTGTGAATTGTGTCTGTCATGAATTCCTTGTAACGCGCATAACTATACGAAGTTATTGTCTGATTTCTATGAAATTTTCAGGGATTGTGCGGGTGGGTGGGTCCCCTATGAAAATCATCATCCTCGGACTGATAGAAGCGACTGCGCAAGCGCAAACGTGAATTTCCTTGTGACGGCCATGACTTCCACATTTTCTACCCGATTTCGATGACATTTTTAGGGATTACGCGGATTACGTTGTAGATGGTCCCCAATGAAAATCAAGGCCCTAAAATGTATAGAAGCCTCTGCGCATGCGCATAAGTAAAATCCTTGTAATAGCCATAACATTAACATTTTACATCCGAATTATATGAAATTTTCTAGGATTGTCCATATTAGCGTGTAGATGGTCCCCTATGAGGGTAGTGAAAGGTACTTAGAGATTGGTGTTTTGAGATTAACTACTATGCATCGGATCATCTATATGATCGGGTTATGGATACGAAGAAGCTATGTGCCACACCAACTTGGCAGACGTTTTTTAAATGCTCAGTAACATTTTTTTAAGTGGAGTTGAGATGTGCAAACGACGTATTAACTGCAAAACTCGTCAAAAATCTTGAAATCGCTTGTTTTTTTCAGTCGCCTGGTAACCACATCAATTCTTGACGCAAAATTGTGAAACTTCCCCGAAAAGTGCGCCAAAATCTCAGCTTTCCAACGGTGTAATCAAAAACTATTATACAATCGAATTTAAGGGAGAAATTTCTGTTTGAACGCGGAAAAACGTGAATTTTTTCCAACGTAATCGACGGTTAGAAGGGAGGACTCGGTGCTTTGGAGGAGGCGATGAAGTTCACCATTATAATGGAAGTTTCGTAGCTACCTAAGGCCTTTTTGAAAAATTTTCAAAACACATAAATTTTCACATTTAATGTGAGCCCCCATTTTTCAACCTTTAAAAGTGACTGACATCAACCAAAATCTTCGGGGGACAACTAGACCCCAAATGGATCCTGTATACCAAATTTCATCAAAATCGGTGAATGGTAATTAACCCATTTCCGCCGACTGTGCCAGATCTGGCACGACGGAAGGGGTGACTTTCACGATTTCCTGTTCATTCCTGCTTGCTCATGAACAATCCTAATCTGTGCCTCCCACTTCAGCAGGTCCTCATGCAAATCCTCTCCGATTTTCATACGCTTATGAGTCTTTGTCTAGGCGTGAGTGAAGTTTGAATTTAATCAAGATTGTACCTACGAGAATATCCCGACTCTGCGCTGCTGTAAACATTCTACTAGTGTATACCAATATTTTTCTCTTATTTTTCCATGAATTTTTGTTATTTATGGTCATTTGAAGGAATCAAAACAATTTTTTCATCTTCGATTTCTTTTGGTTAGATCTGGTGCCCTTGGAAACTCAGATTTGCCAGATCTGGCACAGTCGTCACATAGTATCAAGAATTCGGAACTTTTTTTGAGAGCTGGAGAATGTAGGAGTTATGGCCATTACAACGATTTCACGTTTGCGCTTGCGCCCAAAATGGTCTCAATTTGGGGGTCACGATTTTTATAAGGGACCATCTCCACCCCAATTTACATAATTCCTGGAAATTTTTTCGTAATGAGATGGAATACGTAGAACTTATATCCTTATGGGTAATTCTCAGAAAAAGCTCAATTTTTCAGGCTCAAACTTTGAGTAAGTGAACCGTCTCCAAAAAATTCAAAAAAATTCATGAAGTTTCATGGGAACGTTAAGAAGAATTTGTAATGCAAGACAGAGCTCAATTCACAGTTTTTAGTCTCAAATTTCAATTTTGAAAATTTATAGTGCGGCGGTAATGAGAACTGGTATTTTAAGTCGTTGGTATTGAGAATATCGTATTAGTTTCACAATTCTGTTTAAAAAAAAAATCATCAAGTTTCCTGGGAACTTGAAGAAGAATTTGTAACGTAAGATAGAGCTGAATTCACAGTTTTTAGTCTCAAATTTCAATTTTGAAAATTTTTAGTGCGGCGGTAATGAGAACTAATTTTTTTTTGAGTGATGGTATTGAGAAGCGCAGTTGGTATTGAGAATATCGTATTAGTTTCACAATTCTGTTTCTACCTTTCAAGCAATGAGCTTGTCCAGTTGGTTGGATAAGATGATTATATTAAAAAATCTCCATTTCTCTTTTCTATAGACTGATAGGGAGGGAATAAATAAACTAAAATCAATGAAAATCAGAATAGTATCGATGTATTCCAAGTAGTAAAGAACTGTAAAAAAAACTAAAATAATCAAATGACATTCAAAAAACTCTTATCAGTCTACAACATAATGTATATCAATCTTCAACTCTTTATATTAATTAACTTGACAATTTTGTTAATATTCGTCACATAATTAACTTAATTACATAACAAATATTTTTTAAGAAACTCTAGACCATACTCTCTTCTCTGTGCCTTCGATCAGCCTCCCTTTTTGGTTCACACAATTGTTCCGCTGTGTAAAGTGTAGGGCGAGTCATCTGTGAGGGTTACCTAAGAGAACAATAAGAATTTCTTTATTCTAAGGGCTTAGGGCAATATGGAGATAATAATATCAGAATTCGAAAACCTAAAATCGTTTTATTTTTAAAAACTGTCAATAGATACCTGACGTAGAAAATAATATAATATATACTTCATCTTCATCTTTAAAATACTCAACTAACGACATTTTCTCGTTACCACACGCCTATTATCATTATCACTGAACTTTATTAAGTTAGTGGTAATGAGATGGTTTGATGTGTGGTAATGAGAATTCCAAATTTGAGAGCTTGCCATTTTCGTTATGTACATACTATATTCCTCATTCTACGCCGTTTGAGAAGGCAATTACTGGGTTACAAAAAAATGCGATCTAAAAAAATTAGTCAACAACATTGAAAGAGAATCATTGAACTGTGGTAATGATAACAATAAACGTACGCACCTGACACGTGATCTCTAACAACCACCCCTGCTTAACAACTGACGAGGGAAATGGCGGTGGCGAGTTCCCTAGCGCTCTGCAGTATTCCCACTGTGATTCTCGTCGAAAGTTCGCCAAAATGTCCTGTTGGTCGCTATGGGAGGGAAAATCTTGATTCTTGTGCGGTAATGAGACTTTTCACCATTACACTTTTTGAAATAAGTTATTGGCATCACCAAATGGATTTAAAAATCACACCACTCTGTTCTTGATGAGATCTACATGTAGACTTTCAGTTTCATTCGTTTTTTCACGCAATCAATATTTTCCAAGGCCTAGGAGAAGACTTTTGTAGGCAAAAATGAAATCATTACAGGTGGTGGTAGTGAGAATTGAGCCTTTCAAGACAAAAGAAAAGGTATTAATTTCGGATAAAAGTAAATTTTTCAAGAGGTTCTAGTAGGCAGAGGCGGGAATAAACCCAATAAAAAAAAATAGAAAGAAACACTAGGACGCACATTTGGAGAAACCCTACCATAACACTATTATTGAGCTTTTTCTGAGAATCACCCTTATAAAGGAAATAAGTACACGTTTGGGGATCAGTCTTGGGATAATGCTGTTTATAGGGGACCATCTACTCGCCAACCCGCACAATCCCTGAAAATTTCATCGAAATCAGATGAGAATTGTAGAAGTTTTGGTTGTGGCTAGGATTTCATGACAGACACTCAGACAGACAGACACAGAACCAAAATTGTCCAGGAAGGTCTGAAACGTAAAACGCGAGTGGAAATTTTGATTATGGAGAACATCTTTTTTTTCAACCTTGAAAAGTGAAAACAAAGCTTCCGCTACGAAGGAATTCCGAAAAAGAGAAGCGAGGCTCAAACCACAAAATATTCGATCACATTTTGTAGGGTGGTTGTGATTTGCAACTGGTTGGATAATGAATAGTGTGGTGGCTATAGCTTCCAAGAAATATGGAAATGAGCCTAAAGTATGCCTAAGAGGTTCTCGAAAGCAGAAAATAAAATCATTTCTGTCCCTCAACCACACATTGTCCATCAGTAAAGCGTAATATGAGAGACACTGATCGTATATACCAGGACATCAATAGATATGAAACTGGCATGAGAGGGGGAAAGTGGTAGTGGCCACTCTTATGTTGCTCACAGACGTTGGCCTCAACAATGCGCGTCTAATATGTGTGCGTACTAAACTCTATTACTCGTGTCAAAATATTGTTTGATAAAAATTTTGTTTTCGGAATTTTCTCAAAAAACTACTCTGAGTGACGACTGTGCCAGATCGGGCACGGGGTGCAAAATTGAAACTAATACTTTTCCTAGCTTATTTGAGGTTCAGTACATAACAACTCAACATTGCTTTGAGGTAAATTTATATAATATCTCAAAAATCATAGTTCTCGGCGTAAATGGGTGCCGTGGAAGGCCAAATTTTTATTCGATTTTTGGATTCTACGTAAGTACCTTGAAACGTAAACCAACAAATTTTGAGGGGGGTTAAAAAAATTTCTAGGTCGATTCCAAATGTTCACTATTGAAAATAATAAACCAAAATATTTTTAAGATGTTGAGCAAGAATGATAAGGGCCTCAAGGTGTTCCGATTCTCTGGACATAAGGTGGAGTTCCATGGAGTGGGAGTAATCTAGGATATTTGGACTGCATGGTCCAACTCAGAGGCGTCTGGATCTCCAGCGGCTCGTCCTCGACACAAGCGCTCACAGCGGCCTTCCTGCTAACTCTCTTATCTCATTCTCACGCTCAATTTGAGTTTGTGTCCTACGAGGGAGGAGGCTATGGTTGACCATAAAATGTTGCTAATGAGGGAAAATCAGGCATACTCGGGAAACTTAGCGAGTAGATTATCACTTTCCATGTTGTTTTTTAGGCTGAAACCATTGAAAACAGTCCCGAATCATCACCTGGCAAGCTGTAGGTACATTAGTGGGGGAAACGGCACTTAGCGTTCAAACCTCAATCTTCTGAACGGCCCACTGCTCCAGGTTTGTTTTCGTTGATTGATACTGTTCATTGATAAACCCATTCAACCCTAATTGGCAGCGTTTTCTCAACTGTAATGATGATGATAATAATAGGTAGGCAGGTAGGTACCTACCTAATAAAAATAATAGACGGTGCATGATGAACTTCGGTGAGGTCTCATCAAGGGTTGGAGGTAGGTAGTCCAGGTCAATACAAAAACCTTTTTCTTTCCTAATTACCTACCTAAAAAAATAGGTAATTGTTTTTACAAGACAAGCTTCATTCTTCGGTAACCGAAGGCACTTGTAGCGAATTTTCCAAAAAAATGAAGCTATTGCAATCGTCTAAAAAAACCGGGGTGAAGTTATCAATAGATTCTAACAACAACAAAAAACGCTGCAAATCATTGCTCAAAGGTTTATTATTTTCTGTATAGATCATCCTTCTGTATAGATCACTGGTTCTCCATCAATAGCACCTACCACCATCTGTATTCTCCCTTGACCTTCCCTCTCAAATTTCAGCTCCTGCGTTCAATAGGATTGAAAATGGCTTCGGAGCTCACTCAGCTGATCAGTGATCAGAAGAGTGAAGAAGATCTCCTCGAATGCTGGAGACGCCTGGAAGAGCACTTCCATTCAATAGGATTGAAAATGGCTTTCGAGCTCACTCAGCTGATCAGTGATGTGAGGAGTGAAGAAGATCTCCTCGAATGCTGGAGACGCCTGGAAGAGCACCTCCATTCAATAGGATTGAAAATGGCTTTGGAGCTCACTCAGCTGATCAGTGATGTGAGGAGTGAAGAAGATATCCTACCAATTTTTTTTACCTACCACACCTACCTATTGGTAGGTACCACCTACCACACTATAATGGCTTCACACCTTCACAATCAAGTTTATTAGAAAGAACTAAACGCTTCACACTCGATTCGAAAAATAGAAAGCTTGATATGGAAATTTGATTACTGGTTACGCAGAAGGCAAAACTGTATACAAATCGAAGAAATGAACAGCGATCGCATTTTAGTCAGATATAATTTGAACGGCGATTAGACCTCTTTTGCGATTCACACTCATGATTCTGTTTTATCGAAGGAAAACCTTCAAATACTCGTAGGGACCGAACGGTTTGTCCTACAGAGCTCCGGGTGGTCTCAAAATTTTTTAAAAATTCTGTACTATTTAAAATTGGTGGAAAAACGATACCTTTATTTCGAGAGTTTTCGAGCTAGGGCACTCTTGAAAATTTCAACCCTTAATTTTCACCCCTTAGAAGTGACCTAAATCAACCAAAAGCTTCGCGGCACAACTAGACCCCAAATGGAGCCCATATACCAAATTTGAACCAAATCGGTCCAGTGTTGCTAAGAAAAGTGCCGCGTACGGCGGACGGCGTACGGCGGACGGCGTACGGCGGACGGACGGAAATTTTTTTATTCGATTTTCGGATTCTACGTACCTTGAAACGTAAAACATCAAATTTTGAGGGGGGGTTAAAATTTTTTTTTTCTTGCTCGATTCCAAAGGCTTATTATTGAAAATAATAAACCAAAAAATCGATGGGGAACCTAGCAATAGATTCTGGCAATCACTTTTCCCGGAAACCTGATAATCGCGAAACACATTTCCCCATCCCTGACAGCCGCCCGGAGAAATTGGAATCCATTCCTCTCTACATACCCAACATCCTCACCAAGTTCTTAAGGTGAGAGAGCAAGTGGTCCAGGAGATATAAAATTAAAACTACCATTGCTAAACAAAACTCGAAGGGCGGTGGGACGTTTTCGGGAAAAAAACATTCTCGACTTTTCAGTCTTAGCTATTCAATTTTAGGTCGGGAATGATTCATATTGTTGTCAAAAACAATGTTTCATAAAAGCAATCCATCCGAAAAGAAAAAAAGTTAATGCTAAACCGGGTGGAAGTGGAGTTGAGGAAAAAGTGAGGAACAGACATGGAGATCTCTAGTAGGATACTCTAGTAGGATACTAGGTCCATGGATGCAGAGGAGATAAGAGTTAGCAGGAAGGCCGCTGGGAGCGCTTGGGTCGAGGACGAGCCGCTGGAGATCCAGACGCCTCTGTCCAACTCATCTGTAAAATCTCGCAAAATGTCTTTGAACTGGTCGTGGTTGGATCAATAAATCTGATGTTTTAGCGTATTTTTCCATATCATGCGTTTTTATTGGGAATTCGGTACCGAACTACCATTAAAGCAGTTTTCCGAGGATTGAAACCACGTTATTTGACCGATTTATATCGCTGGTGCTCAACGTAGTTTCCACTTCAGCTAAACTATACCTACTGCTGGTGTAATACACTCGTACCTTTGAAGAACCAATGCGGGTAACGCTGGTCAAACAAATACACACATACTGACGGAAATGAACACCGAAGGGATTTCTAGATTCTCATTTGAAAGCTTGCGTTTCCAGGCGTGTTGTGACGTTGAATGCGCGTCCATTGACGCTGACTTAATTTTGGGCTGCATGACCGATTTACTTCAAAGGGTCGCCGAGCTGCGGGTTCGTGGTGCGATAGGTGAAGAAAATTGTCCCTCGGAATCAAAATAAAAAATTGGATGAGGCACCTAGCATCCTCGTATCCTTGACACGAATGTATGGATGACCCGACGCATAGAGATAATCATAACTTCAATCTCCAAGTTTCCAACACTACGCTACAAATTTGACGATCAGAAGGCGATGCAGTTTATAGGGAACCCCAATCACACAATCACAACCTGATATTAACCAAAATCTTCGGGGCACCACTAGACCCCAAATGGACCCCATATTTCAAATTTCATCAAAATCAGTGTAACTTTCTAAGGAAAGTGTCGCGTACGCCGGACGGTTCATTGTTATGAGAGAGATCGTGAAATTAATCAAGATTGCTCGTGACCTGCCTAGGAGCTTCTCGATCAAGGGTACCCCAACCCCCCTCCACCACCAGGGTGATCTTTACAGAAAAATAATAAACAGTTGTGTAATAAGTTGTTATTTTTTTATTTTTTATTATTCAATTTTCGGATTCTACTATTAAATATTCTTTTTTTATTGCTATTCCAAAGGTCTATTAACAAAAATAATAAACCAATAAGTTGAATCTTGAAGTTTAATTGAGGTTTTGGTTTATTATTTTCAACTTGTATTATATTCAACTTATTCAAATATTCAACTTATTTTCACCTTTGGAATCGACCAAGACAATTTTTTTAACCCCTTCCCCCTCAAAATTTGTTGGTTTACGTGTCAAGTACGTAGAATTCAAAAATCGAATAAAAATTTGGCCGATTTTGGCCCCACTTAGCATTGACCGATTTTGATGAAATTTGGTATGTAGGCTCCATTTGGGGTCTAGTTGTGTCCCGAAGCTTTTGGTTGATGTAGGTCACTTCTAAGGGTTGAAATTTTGAAAACACCCCAACTCAAAAACATTTGATATAAAGGTATTGTTTTTCTATCAATTTAAGATAGTATAGAATTTTTAGAATTTTTTGAGACCACGAGGAGCCCTGTAGGACAAACCGCTCGTTCCCTACGCGAACTTAAGGGTTGGACGTACGATAAATCAGAAACATGAGTGTGAATCGCGAAAGAGGCCGAATCTCCGTTCAAATTTTAGCTGACCGAAATGCGATCGATGTTTTTCTATAAGTTGGTTGGTGGTAACAATGGCAAAGCTGTGTTCTTTGCAGAGGAGGGATCTATATTGAAAAATTATAAACCTTTGTGTAATAATTTGCAGCGTATTTTCGTTGAAATTGAGGTTCAATAAAATTATGTTAATAGAGTAAAATTGGCAATTTTTAAAGCTAAAACGTCGTAAAAATTATAGCCCCAAAAATCATGAGGATTTTATTAAAGAAGTCGTTAGAGAGTCAAACTTGCATAATATGCTATGGCTCTTTTAGAATCAATCTGATGGAGACGAAATTATATTAAAATTCTCCATTAGGTTCAAACAAATAGACAGCCAACTCTTCCTGCAGCAAGTTCAGTCCAGCAGAGGCCTTAGAAGATTCCAAACCATTTTGTGTTATGTTCATTATTACTGTCGATGAACGAGTAATTATTTTCCGTTGGGGAACACAGTAAGTAATTAACTTTACTAGTGGCTCAGAAAGTTATAATTTGGTATAATTGGGTAAGGTAACATTTCAAAAAATTTCGGAGAATGTTCGGTTAAAAAGATAACAATTCAAAATATGATCGAAAAATTTGAAATTTGACCAAAATTTACCCTCCTCTCGGCCCTTTTACAAAAATCATCTTTTACTCGCCATGAAACATTATCTCAGATGTTACAGTACACAGTTATGCAATCGTAAATGTTGGCGGTACGTTTCTATTGAGTGGAACCGCAAGCTAATGGGCTTCAAACTTCAAACGCAATTTTCCAAAAATCGCGTTTTTTGAGTTGTGCTCCTTTTCTAGGACGGGTGCGAAATATTAAGCGCCTGCAGTGTGGATGAGACTGATGACTTCGTCACCTGAACATCAAATTTGGTGGGTAGTGGCAGAAATGGGCGAGTTTTTATTCATAAATATGATTATGAATACAAATCATATCTGCGATTTTATGATTATGAATACGAATACAGGTATGAATATGAATACGAATACAATCGTTTTCACACTTTGAATACGATTTTCCCCCGTATTCGTATTTTTAATACTTTTTTATGATTTTTTCTATGATTTCCCCAAAAATCGAACTTTTTTTACGATTTTTCCTGAAAATCATACTTTTTTTAAAAATGATTTTCTCTCGAACTCTGAACATATTTCTAACCTAACATTGTCAATAGAATTCGATTCTACGTGAAAAATCCTATAAGAATTGGTGAGCGTTTCGAGTTTTTATTATAATTATTTTGGCAATTTTAGAGAATGAATACGACCAAAATTGCGGTACAAATCATAATTTTTTAAAATGATTTTCCGTGCAAATTGTAAAACAAATACGATTTTCAGCGGAAGTGTCGTCGTAGTTTCCATATGGTTGGTCGTAGCAACCTGGTATTGGTCTCATTCGATTCTGCGTGAAAAATCCTATAAGAATTTATGAGCGTTTCGAATTTTGATTGATTATTTTGACAATGTTAGGTTAGAAATATGTCCAGAGTTCGGGAGAAAATCATTTAAAAAAGTATGAAAAATCATAAAATCGTATTCAAAGTGTGAATACGATTGTATTTGTATTCATATTCATACCTGTATTCGTATTCATAATCATAAAGTCGCAGATATGATTTGTATTCATAATCGTATTTATGAATAAGAATTCGCCCATCACTGGGTAGTGGTAGGTAAATGGAGACAAGTGTGAGACTATGTATACTATGTATACCATCGTGTAACGGATACGAGGAAGCTATGTGCCACACCCACTTGGCAGACGTTTTTTTCACTCATATTAACGAGATAAAGGAGGATTGTCTTCAACTAACTCCCAGGCACTAAGTACAGGACGATGTGTCTCTTGGCCTCCATAACAGCCTTCCTCCACTCATCACGATCATGGGCTCTACTCCTCCAGTTTCGGACTTGCATCTTTATCAGATCACTCTGTCTATGTTTCTAGCATGTACACTGCTTTAGCATTACCTGAAAGAGGCACTGATATGATGGTTCTCGAGCACGGCTCTGTCATTGTACAGTAACGCAGACTCCGTCCCAGACATAACGTGGAAATTATTGGTTGTCCCCGTGTGCTCGAAGTCGTGTATCAGTGCTGCGACAAGGGTAGCGAATATCTCTAAATCAGTCAACCAATTCTGTGAAACAAAAAAAGCAGAATTCATGTCATTTGTAGGTCTTAAATAACAGAATAATACAATAATAATAGAATAATACAATAATACAATAATACAATAATAACAGAATAATACAACCCTAAAAATAGTGCGGCTTGATGAGTAGAGAGTGTATTTATAGAATTCTAAGTATATTTTGACGCTAAATCCAAATTCGAAGTCAAGTTTCGTCCAAATCCCTCAAAAATACTCAAAATATAAAAGTTGGCACTGGATAAATGTTGCCAAATTTTCAGCGTTTGAAAGGGGAAATTTCGAAACAAAACAATTATTTAGGATGGTGGGTGTATGGAGACACCATATTTGTTGCGGCCACTCCACCGAGAATCTTGGATGGTTGACATGTGCCATATGATTTTGACACGTGTTACATTTTTTTGCTTCAATAAATTACTATCCGATTGAGATTTGCTCCGAATATCGTGTTCTTCTTCTTATTTCTAAAAAACATTGCCTTTCATTATTCTACTTGCAAAAAGTGGCATCCCTTTAAATTCAAAGCGAGTAGTAATGGATAGGCTAAAGAAAGAACGAAGTGCGGTACGTCGGGCGTTCTCGCGAATTCTAAAGACCTTTGAAGACGAATTCAAGAACGAAGAAAGAAGTTTTGACGTCCTGCAGCCAATATTCATCCAACTAGACCATTGCACCATGAAGTTGAACGAGTTGGACCGGAAAATGATGGACGCAATCCTGGATGAGGAGAAGACGACGGACGAGGCACTCGATGAGGAAGCCGAAAAAGTAGATGAGTATCGGATGATCTATTTAACTTGCCGAAATAATTTTGATTCGTTTAAGAAAGACATTGATGCAGCGGAGAGTAGATGCTCAGACGCCTGTCAGAAATTTGGCAAAGAAGCGAGTTTGGTCGCTGGTAGGAGGCTAAGGTTACCCAAGTTGGAGCCAATAAAGTATGATGGAGGTTTGAAAGGTTGGCTGCAATTTTGGGGTCAATTTCGCAAAATTGACGAGGATCCTACCATCGATGATGATGACAAGATGCAGCTACTATTAATGTATACAGTTCCTAACTCTAAGGCTAGGAGGATAATTGAAAAATTCCCTCTGTCAGGCAACAACTACAACATAGCGCTTAGGCATTTGAAAAGTAGATGCGCAAAAGACGAATGCCTAGTGAAAATTTACGTTAGGGAGCTTTTACAAATAATTGTAAAGCAAGCTAGTTCCTCCGGTGATGCTATGCCTCTTTCTGACCTATATGACAGCTTGGAAACCCAGTTGAGAGCTCTCGAGACACTAGGAGTTACAACTGACAAGTTCGAGGCAATGCTGTATCCGTTGGTGGAATCTTGTCTTTCCGTGGAGATCCTGAAGGCATGGAGCCGGTGCAGGTCTAGAAGGGAACAGGAGCATGACGGTGAACAGCGGACTACAGACTTGGAGGCACTCATGAATTTCATCAAGGCAGAAGTGGACAACGAGGAGCGGATCCAGCATGCCCATGGGTTCACACTGGGGAAAGAAAGGGGCAGTAAGTGTAAGCAGCCAGAGTCAGGTGAGTCCATTCCAACCACAGCTACTATCTTATCTGTTGAAAAGAGTACAAGTAGGTTCAAGCCTCCATACTGCATATTTTGTGAGAAGAAACATGAAAGCCGAGATTGCATAAAGGCTCAGTTGATGGATTTCGGAGTGAAACGCGAGTTAGTATACAAAAGAAACGCGTGCTATATATGCCTGAAACAGAATCATAGGGCTGCAAAATGCCGCGCTTTTGTAAGATGTATAGTTTGTACGAGGAAACATCACCCCGTCATGTGTACTAAAATTAAAATTACTACTCGAAGCAAAGGAGAACATGATTTTCTAAACAAAAATGTATCATTAGCTAATTTAACCATTTCGGAGCAGCAAACCCTCAAAACAATAGAGACTTCGGGTGACGGTTCAGTGCCAATAAGATCGTGTGTCAGTAATACTCTCACCATTATCGAGTGCTACATGAGCAAAGAGAGGAGAACTCACACTGTTGACCGAAGCACTTTTCCTACGAGACCCTTGCACGTCAGAAGTACCAGATACGGACGCAATCGAGTCGAAGTTGTTGCCAAGGTTCCACAGGTTTCGAAAAATCCGGAAGAGCTTCAAAATAGATTATCTGGCAAATCTTGTTCGTCAAGGGGACGACAGGCGCAGAGGGTTGAAGGAAGGAGAGTTGGTGCGGAGGTATCGATGGAAGAAGGTGCTAGCATTCTTCTATCAGCCGGGAAGCCAACACCAAGACCCGGGAGAGTCAAGATACCTCATCGCAGATTAGTCGCACCTTGCGCACTCTGGGCCGGAGGATGTTGCGGCCACTCCACCGAGAATCTTGGATGGTTGACATGTGCCATATGATTTTGACACGTGTTACATTTTTTTGCTTCAATAAATTACTTTCCGATTGAGATTTGCTCCGAATATCGTGTTCTTCTTCTTATTTCTAAAAAACATTGCCTTTCATTATTCTACTTGCAAAAATATTGTTCAGTAGAGATTCCGTTTACTGATTTCTGCAGTTTCGTTGGAGCTTCCTCAACTGTGTTTCCTACTGCTAGGATTGCTGTGTCGTCTGCAAATGAATCGGGTTTTTTTTAAAGGGCGGAAGTCCTTGCAACCAAACTGTTGGGAAATTAAAAAAAAGCTTCCTGTATGCCGCTATTGAATAAAATTGTGGATTTTCAAAAGCGATTTCTACTCTGTCTAAGACCTCATTCGCATGCCCTTTCAATTGCAAACGATGCGCCTAGGGTTTTAGAACAGAAAAATGAATAAGAAGTAAAATGACATTTTTGTGGACTTACGCCCTTTAAGAAAAACCCGATTCAAATGTTGCTGTGACTGCTCCTGTCCAAAAGCAATCCAACCCTGATGAGGTTGCGAGTTCCTGATGAGGTGATGCAAGGGTCAATTCTTAGCCCTTGCCTCTTTACGCTATTCATTAATGACCTGCCTTATCTGTTTGGCATTGCGGGGGATGGGGGGGGGGGTAGGCTTTTCTATTTGCCGATGCCGTAACCATCCTCTCAGTGGCATCCTCAAGGGAAGAATTGGTTATCAGGCAGGAGGAGGCGTCAGTCTTGATCATGCAATGGTGTACAGCAAACGCGCTCCTTCTAAATATAACTAAAAAATTAGGTAATAAATTTAAATAGTTCAAAATTTAAATCAAACGCTTGCATACGAGTCTGCAACACATTGAAACATTTTCATGCCCCCCCCCCCCTCCCCTCCCGACACATGAACTACATCGCCTCAGCTAATCAGGGAGCTCGATTTTCGACTCAGCTGATCTGGGAGCTCGATTTTCGACTCAGCTGATCTGGGAGCTCGATTTTCGACTCAGCTGATCTGGGAGCTCGATTTTCGACTCAGCTGATCTGGGAGCTCGATTTTCGACTCAGCTGACCTGGGAGCTCGATTTTCGACTCAGCTGATCTGGGAGCTCGATTTTCGACTCAGCTGATCTGGGAGCTCAATATTCGAGTCAGCTGATCTGGGAGCTCAATTTTCGACTCAGCTGATCTGGGAGCTCAATTTTCGACTCAGCTGATCTGGTAATATCAAACTGTAAAGTACCTACCTACCTAACAACTTCACTTCTGATGGTCATAATCATCATTGTGGCGACTTGGGACAAATATCGTTGCAACAAATATCGTTGCAACAAATATCGTTGCAACAAATATCGTTGCATCAAATTTCGTGACGATTTTTTTTTATGTGCCATATGAAAGACATGAAAATGTCTACCTACCTACCTAACAACTTCACTTCTGATGGTCATAATCATCATTGTGGCGACTTGGGACAAATATCGTTGCAACAAATATCGTTGCAACAAATATCGTTGCATCAAATTTCGTGACGATTTTTTTTTTATGTGCCATATGAAAGACATGAAAATGTCAAAATCCAGCAGTTGGCATCCTCCCTCACTAGCAGGATGCAGGATCACTCGGCAAATTTCCTTGGCATAGTGATTGATAGTCGTCTATTCTGGTCAGGACATGTGGAAGCCCTTTTGCCAAAGCTTGCTTCTTCATCTTTCATGCTGTTCCGACTGCGTATTCCATACGTTAAGAGCCGTATCTTTTTCTTCTTTCATGGCTCAACAACCCGCGAGGGGTCAAGGCCGCCCAAGTAAGGTCCGCCAGTCATCTCTTAGTTGTGCAGCTGCTCTCCTATCGCGGACTCCCAGCACTGCACGAGCATCCCTGCTGACACCGTCCCCCCATCGCAGTTTAGGGCGCCCCTGTCGTCGGGTGGCATATATTAAATATATAAAAGAAATTTTCTTCTTCTAGGAGCCTCCTAGGGACTGAATCAGGGCTCATTCTAGCACGACCCGCCCACCGAAGGCGACCAATCTTGATATGGTGGACCACATCTCTGTCAGCATACATATCTTTTATCTCCACGTTTGTTCTTATTTGCCAGGCCAGCTCATCAGGATCGAAGATCGCTCCGAAAATCCTTCCTTATTTTCCTTTCGAATCGAAGAAGTTGGTTTTCCTGAGTTCTGGAGAGTGTCCAGGTTTCAGAACCATAGATGAGCACTGGGCTGATTAGTGTTTAATACAAACGGAGCTTCGTTGTTCGCGACAGGGACCTACTCTTCATATGCCGAACCAGTCCAAAGTAGCATTTGTTTGAGAGCCGTATTGGTTATGGTATTCTTCTGTGGGGAGGCTCGTCGCATACTGAGTCCGCATATAAGTTTCAGAAGAGGATACTGCGCCCAATATTTGGACTACATCCTAGCGAGTCATGCCGCTCCTACTTTAAAAAGCTTGGCGCATTAACCCTTTACAGCCTTTCTGTGTGGCAAGCCAATTCGGAACCAGGTTTTTCAATGGTCTCCCCCACGATGTCAGACAACTCTCATCAGCGACATTCCGACGGCGAGTGAAAGGTCTTCTGATCGATGCAGAAATTTATAGTTTTAAGGATTTATAGTTTTTCTATCAGTGTTATTGTATCTATAAATTGTTCTATGATGCTAGATTAGTCGTGTATTTATTTTGTCTCTTAATTTCTGACGTTGTTATACCTATTCTTAGGTTCTTAAAATAAAAACATTGATTGATTTATTGATTCTTTTAGTTCTGGAAGATCCCTTGAGTACAGAAGGTACCAAACCGGTCCAAGCACACATCCCTGGGATACTCAAGCTGCTATGTTCCTCAACGTTGAATATTCATCTTCATGTTTTATTCGGAAGAGTCTCTCCGATAAGTACGATTTTATCAATATGTAATACTGAATGGGGAGGTCTCTTTGTATTTTTGCTATAAGGAAAGCATTCCATGAGGACAGTACCAGTACTCTTTGTTGTTTTTTTTTAATTTGTTTTTTTTTATTACTTAACCCAACACTGTACAAAGATTTTGAGACGTCCAACTGTTCAACTGACATTCATCGCTTCAAAACAACCCAATCCAGCATGTTTTCTTTTTAAATTTTATAAAGCTAAGTATAATCTTCTTCCTAGTTAAAGATTAGAAATCAACCGACAATTGTAATACCACAAGTTGGATTATGCAATTTAAAAAAATTGATACCTATACATATAGCTGTCAAAGTGCGACCGCGAAGAATCTCGAGTTTGGTTCGGCCATGGATTGTTATGCCTCCCACCCCGTACCATAAGGGAACCACCCCCGACTGGTGATGATGATCAGCAAGGAACGAAACTCTCATTTACTCTTCGCCAATCTTTCACTCGCCCATCATTACAAACAACGTGAAATTAGGCACGTCTGAGAACATTACGCGGCTCCAGTGTCAAATTCGAGTCTAGCAGTCTTGTGATCGATTTTAACACGTTGAACGCGGGGAAAAAAACGTGTTGGTCCCCTGTGGCGGAGAAATTTTTTTCGCCGAAACTCTATGACAGCAACATGATATGTTATATTAAAAAGTATGTTTTTCCAACAATTTTGACATGAAAAAAGTTGAGAATTCTGAGAATTTATTCTCGGTGTCAACGTGACGCGGCCAGCGGCAGTGTAAAGTTGCTCCAGTTTGAATGGGAAATCAACCCCTATTGGAGTGGGTTGGCTCAGGCCGCCCGTCCAGCGGACGCGAATTCTGGCGGCCTTTGCAAGGGAGAGGTTGATGGTGCATAGAAATAGGTAGGAATCAATCATGTACGACAATATAATACGTAGTTATTCCATACCTGGAAAGAGAACCAGTGTTCTCTTTTTGGGAGCTTTGTAGAGTTGTCTGGCAAAGATTCAAAACAGAAAAAACCGAGTCAAACACGAAAAAAATCGGAGTCGAACTACTGGGTCTTTTTCACGATAACGAACTGAAAGTATGAAACTTATGAGAGGATTGAGCTGATGATTGACACAACCAGTAATTAAACAATGTTGATCAACCTTAAAAAGAGTGAATCATTCCGTAAAAATGAATGAAAAATGTGAAAACATAACGAAATTACCGGAGGAGCGCACAAAGATAAGGTGTCACTTTGATAACTGCTCAATTACCTTCAACCTCGACCGATTCAGCTCCGGATTGAACCGTTCGACTCATAATATGTTCATCACGAAAAAAAGCTAGAAAAGAGCGGAAACTGAAAACGAAAGAACAGGAGCAGATATTCTTGAACCTGTTTTGCGAGAGGTGTTTGCATGACATAGACGCGGCCAGCCACATGGACCCCGGGATTTGGTGACATAGACGCGATCCACGTCCAACGTGTTAAGATGTGGCACTTTCACAGGACAACGAGCCCCCAACTCACTTTCCTGCAGCCAAACCAATGCGCGGCCATATTGAATTTGTAGTTGAACGAGAATACCTAGTTTATTCGGCCGACTGTCGACCGTTCAACCTCGAACCCTCTGAAATGGAGTTTAAACTCGTAAATTGCTCTGGTGAAAAACGTTATTGCTAAACGTCGATTATCTATCGCCTTTTTTAAAAGTCTAAACTCGTTTCGAACGTTTGGTGAAAGTGGGCATAAGTACTTAAGTTAACAAAAAGTCTGAAGACTGAATAATGTAATGTTCTTGGTTTCGTTGTTTTTTTCTTTTGGAATCGTTGTTCCTAGTTTTTCCTCCCTCTTAGACTACTTGTAAGTTTAATTACTCTGTATTAACCAATAAAATGTTGGTTTGTCGACAAATGTGTTAATTAACTCCTTATGGGTCTTGAAAACAACGTTACAGTAGGTGCGGGTTTGTCAGACACTTTATACGCTGGGAGTGCGTCAGAGGGTTTATACACCAGGGGTTAACTCACTTTTATGAGCCTTGAAATGAATTCTTCCAAACATAAATTCTTCTCGTATAACAACAGTTGCTTCAGGATCCTCTTATTAGTTGAGTCTATCTTTGAACCACTCAATTGCGAAAAGAGGTTCAACCCCCAGTAACAGACACCGAAAAAGCTGATGATCCCCAGTTATAAACAGGCAAAAAAGTTGAGTAACGAAAAGCAGTTAGTGCAAACATAGAGAAAGAGAGCTCCAGCTTGCCCCTGTGCCAAAATTCTATAATGGAGTATGATGGTTGAAAATATTTTGCCTTTTAATCCTAACCAGCTATTTTTGCATCATAGATCTCGCGGTTGATGTTTATAACCGTACAAAACTGCCTTGTTAAGGGGGTCTCAGTCGGTCGCCGTTCGTTCTTAGTATTTCGAGAAATTGAAGGTGCAAAAACTTAAAAAGTTGTACCTGAATTTGAAATTTGAAAGGATTTTATAAATTCATTAGTGCACGGCCCTAGGGAATTGACTAACTGAAAATTGCCGCCGGAATCATCAAAACAATAATTGCAAAAGAAAAATGGGAAAAACTACTGAAAAAACGTGATTTCCCACGTTTTCCCATATTTCTCTGGCAATTATTGTTCGATTTTGATGAATCCAGCGGCAATTTTTAATTTCTAAAATCCTTGAAAATTTCAAGTTTAGCTACATTTTATGGGGAAAACATAACTGAACTAACGGGTTTTCCCATTTTTCTTTGGCAATTATTGTTAAATTTGTATGATTCCGGCGACAATATTTCAGTTTTTCCATTCCCCAGGGCCGTGTACTTTTTAAGTTTTTGCGCCTTCAATTTGGCGAAATACTAAAAACGAACGGCAACCAACTGAGACCCCCTTAACTCTTTGACTACCAACGGGACATATCGTCCCAACCGTGTAACTCACTATACTACTGGGTTTTCAAGCATTAATAATCGCCCCAATCTGTGTCCCAATGGTAGAGGTATAACACAATCTCCTCTTGTTCCAATGGCAGCCGCTAGACTGCATGGCATGACTGATGATGATGCGAAGAAGCGTCTAGAACCTGCATTTGTGTGGAACACAGCTTTTTCTCCTAGTGTAATCAGTGTTTCTTATCAGTTTGAGTGTCGTCGAGTATCAGAAAGTGTTTTTTCTTCGTGATAAAGTGATAAGTAAACAAAATCAACATGCAATCATAATATTATTCGATTTTACGAATTCTTCCCGGTCGTTGTTGTTGGTATGGGACAATATGTCCCATTGGTGTTTACCTACTTTTGTTCCCGATTTTTTTTTTTTTTTTGCCTAGTTTTTAATTCCTACTTGAAGTTTGTAGCGAGCCGTTTTTCATTTTATTTGCAGTTTGTAGAATGGATCGAAATCGACGCTTTACAAGCGAAAAATTGCGGGAAATACATACTTACATGATTTGGATTATAATTTTTACATGAAAATAAAATTTCTATTGTACGGGGTTTGCTGTGATTTTTACAAAAAGAAAAAAAAAAATGATTTGGGTTCTAAATGATTTTTTTTACATATCATTTGTATTGTTTGAATACGATAATAAAGTATTTTACAGAATGTTAGCGAAACTTTATAGTTTTTACTGTACCAATGGGGAAGTTGGTCCCACTTGATCATACCAGTGGGATAATAGATCCCATCTGATCATACCAGTGGGACAATAGGTCCCACCCCCTACTTACCCCCCCTCTCATCCTATTCTCAAGATATTGAATAATTACCATTCATTGCTCATACCTAATGGATACAAATTAAAAACACTAATTTTCTTGATAAAAAAAACGCTGCAAATCATTGCTCAAAGGTTTATTATTTTGTGTATAGATCATCCTTCTGTATAGATCACTGGTTCTCCATCAATAGCACCTACCACCATCTGTATTCTCCCTTGACCTTCCCTCTCAAATTTCAGCTCCTGCGTTCAATAGGATTGAAAATGGCTTCGGAGCTCACTCAGCTGATCAGTGATCTGAAGAGTGAAGAAGATCTCCTCGAATGCTGGAGACGCCTGGAAGAGCACCTACATTCAATAGGATTGAAAATGGCTTCGGAGCTCACTCAGCTGATCAGTGATCTGATCAGTGAGCAATGATTTGCAGCGTTTTTTACCTACAAACATTGTTTTACCTACCAACTTTTTTTAACCTACCAACTATTGGTAGGTACTACCTACCACACTATAATGGCTTCACACCTTCACAATCAAGTGTATTAGAAAGAACTAAACGCTTCACACTCGATTCGAAAAATAGAAAGCTTGATATGGAAATTTGATTACTGGTTACGCAGAAGGCAAAACTGTATACAAATCGAAGAAATGAACAGCGATCGCATTTTAGTCCGATAAAATTTGAATGGAGATTAGACCTCTTTTGCGATTCACACTCATGATTCTGTTTTATCGAAGGAAAACCTTCAAATACTCGTAGGGACCGAACGGTTTGTCCTACAGAGCTCCGGGTGGTCTCAAAAATTTTTAAAAATTCTGTACTATTTAAAATTGGTGAAAAAACGATACCTTTATTTCGAGAGTTTTCGAGCTAGGGCACTCTTGAAAATTTCAACCCTTAATTTTCACCCCTTAGAAGTGACCTACATCAACCAAAAGCTTCGCGGCACAACTAGACCCCAAATGGAGCCCATATACCAAATTTGAACCAAATCGGTCCAGTGTTGCTAAGAAAAGTGCCGCGTACGGCGGACGGCGGACGGCGTACGGCGGACGGACGGAAATTTTTTATTCGATTTTCGTATTCTACGTACCTTGAAACGTAAAACATCAAATTTTGAGGGGGGGTTAAAAAAAATTTTTTCTTGCTCGATTCCAAAGGCTTATTATTGAAAATAATAAACCAAAATTGGTAGTCAAAGGGTTAACACCAATTGGGAATTTGACTCACAATTTTTTTATTATTTTTTCGAAAGTGGGTTCACTGATATGGAAGAAAACCATAGTGTGCTGCTCGAAAACGCATCCAAAAAATGTAGAGAATTTAAGGAAGATGGAAATTTTAAATGTATCGGGAGTCTGTGACGTGACCAGTTTCCCCTTACGGCAGAAGCGCTACCTCTGATAGCGCACATGAAACAACTAGCTTGCGTGATCAAACACACGAGAGCGCTGCGAACTGCCAGAAAGAACCCAGACATGAAAGTGACGAAAAGAAACAATTTTACTCACTCTTTTTTACAATACGATTCTACCTAGTTTTCTAGTTTATCAAACATTATTAGTCTTCACCTTCTCCTATTTAGTTTCTATGTTAGTTAGTGTTATGACTGCGTGTCGGAGCGTGAAGGCGATCGGCTTCCTTCTGATTGTCGGTTTGATTGGTTCCTACTCAACGAAGACAAAGGACGGGACAACACTCGATGCCCGGCGCGGGTAACCGCAGACCGTGTGCAAGAGTGTTAAGATCGCCAGCTCGGATACATTCCTAGGCGCGATTGCTCGCCGACCCGGGGGATGCACCACATTTACCTATACCTAGTTGGAGGCAGACGACGACTAGGGTAAATGGGAGCAGAAGCCGGCGCGATGAGCTTTATCGCATACCGAGACCCTCCGATGAACTGTGGGCTTCAGAGAAGAGGCGAGGTAGATCGAGAAATAAACAAGTCGAGTTTTCGAAGACGAATGCATAAAGGGGAAGCCCTGAGTCCTCCTTTTATATGGACTTGACAAGGTAAGAGGAGGGTGGAAAAAGGTGACGTCAACTGATGTCACTGTTCCCCGTACCTCACCTTACCTACCGTGCATGGTGTGAGTCACTCAGGGTTTCCCTCGACCTTTATTGGAGAACTACACAGTTGAAAGTATGAGTCATTACATAGGTCCCCCAGTTCGTACAATAAAGGGAAAAAATAGAAATTGTTTGAGAAGTATAGATAAGGAACAATATGGTTGATTACATTTAACAGATTGGTTAAAGAACAATGAAAAAATAAATTTGAATAACATCGAGGGTATACGAGAAGTGCTGAACTGATGAGAAGACGCGGAGGCTCGTGATTTCGTTGTATCGTATAGAGAAAACCAGCGCGCCGAAGGTCGGGGAGCCACGCCGTCTGCGGGCGTAGCGTGAAGCCCAGCGGGGCCTCGTCGGTAGGCTCCGACGCATTCTCCGTTTGGAGAATGTAAGTTCAAGCAGTGAAAATTGCCCGGACCGAAGTTTGAGGAGTCTCGCGCGGGCTTGTCGCCCTTTACGACGGCGAGGCTTCGGCCCGGGTCTTTGAACAGAGGAAATAGGATTGGGATGAGAAGGTAGGAGAGCAGTAACGGTGGCTTCAATCATTTTGGTCATCTCGTCAGAATCGATAGTTTTTCCTATTTCCTGTTTATTTTTATCGACAAATTCCGGTATATATTCCTCGGAATTTTCGTTCTGTTTAGAATTATAATATTCGATGATGGTCATTGCCCGCTTTCTGAAGACTGGAAGGTCGATGTTTGCAACTTCCCATGTTGCATTGTTGCTAGGCGGTGACTGATGAAGGAAATTTTTGTATGCGGCGGAGGTAGAGACCGAGAACGACGGGTGTTTGCGGCGAATTATCGGTGCCTGGTTAACACGATCGTTTGACGACGTCTGCATATGAACGGTTGTTGCGAGTCCACATGGTTTTGACGTGGGAGGTCTTGATGGCCTCGTTGGTTTCCTGATTGTTGGCAGGAGTGGTCTTCGATGAACATCCGGGCGTGTCGTTGTATTTCCGTTCCTTGTATACAATGACGGATTGGTCGGGACCCGGCGAATGACGTCGGCCGGTGGGTGAAAGATTTTTCGTAATTCTTCTTGTGTAAAGAGAAGATTCATTTCGATGGCTGTCGTCGGCACTGAGCCGATGTACTCGTGTTGCAGGGCAGTCGTCGAATGATTCGAGTAGTTTTGTGTCCGGAGGTACCTCAGGTAAATCCGTCCCTGTGGTGGTGGGGGAAATACCGAAAGCCGGCCGACACCTACTGAGGGAAACGGTTACCTGGGAGCCGTCAATAAGCAGCGTAGCCGTTCGCTCTCCTTTGTTAACCACTTCGTAGGGGCCGGAGTAGAGGGGGTTCAAGCCTTTCCGAAGCCCTTCTTCTCGCAAAAACATCCTTTTTGCGTTTTGGAATGTATCGGGGAAAACCCGTGGGCGTTTGTCCGTTGAGGGTTTTGCGGGCGGTCGGTGATATTCCGTCGGTTGAGGCGGAAATAGGTCAGCAGGGAGGCGGAGGGGCGCACGAAAAGTACGTTCGGCGGCGCTGTAACCGTCCGAATACCGAATGGTAGTGCGGAGCCCTAATAAAATGGTCGGAAGATCCTTAGACCATGATGGCGAAGAAGTAGCAGTACGTAGGGCGTTTTTTAAATCCCTATGCCATCGCTCGATTTTTCCGTTCGATTCGGGATGGTAGGCTGTCGTGCGATTGCGTTTGATGCCGAATTTTTTTAGGAATTCGGAGAATTCTGCACTCTCAAATTGCCTGCCTTGATCGGTAATAATCGTTAATGGACAACCGAATCGCGCTATCCAATTGTTAAGGATGCCGTCAGTAACCGCCTTAGTAGTTATTGTTCGTAATGGGATACATTCCGGCCAGCTGGTATGCCTGTCGATTAGGGTTAACAGATATTTATAACCTTGCGAATCCGGAAGAGGCCCCACGAGATCAACGTTTAATTCTTCGAAGGGAAGCGAATCGTCAAATTCCGCTGGGCGAATTTGAGGGTGGCGGAATTCTTTGAATTTCGAACATTTGGCGCATGCCTGTACATATTCCCGTATTTCCGTGTTCATTCGAGGCCAAAAAAGTTTCGCGCGAATTAGGTCTCGTGTTGCGCGTATTCCTGGATGACTAAATGAATGATAGTGTTCAATTAACTTGCGGCGAAGTCGTTTAGGAACAAACGGGCGAGGCATGTCCGATGTCGTATCACACCACAGTGAGAGGTCGAGCGCAGGTACCTGGGTTTCTTCGAGACGCCCGGTCGAAATAAGGTTGCGGAACTCGGGTGATTCATCGGTCTGTTGATTTAGGAAAATATCTTTTCCGGACGGAAAAGTCGTGAGCTCGTGAAGTTCGAGCGAAGGCCGAGATAATGTGTCAGCGACTACATTGGAGGTGCCCGGTGTATATCGGATATCAGTCGTGAATTGGCTGATAAACTCCATTTGCCTAATACGACGAGGCGAGGCCGTTTTTCGGTCTTGATGGAGCGACGTGGTGAGCGGTTTGTGGTCAGTCACAATATGAAAAGTACGTCCCTCTACGAAGTCTCTGAAATGCTTTACACTTTCGTAAATAGCCAGAAGCTCCTTATCGAAAGTGGAGTACTTCTGTTGAGCTGTTGATAAAGTTTTAGAGAAAAATCCTAGGGGTGACGTCTCGTTGTTGACCTCCTGTTGTAACACCGCGCCAATTCCGACGTCCGAGGCATCCGTAGTAATGGAGAGTCGACCTTTCGGAGAAGGATGAGCCAGCGTAGTTGCATTTTGCAAATCGTTTTTGCATTTATTGAATGCGGATTTCATTTCTTCCGTCCATTCAATCGTGCGACGGTCCTTCTTTTTGGAAGGCTGTGGAATCGCATTTATTAACGGCTGTTGGTGTATAGCCGCGTTCGGAATGTGCCGTCTGTAAAAATTTAACATCCCTAGAAACCTGCGTAGGTCGGTGACAGTAGTCGGAAGAGGGAATGTCGTGAGATTGTCCACCTTTTTAGGTACCGGACGTATCCCAGTCTCGTTGACTATGTGACCAAGACAAGTCACTTCTTTTTTGGCAAGGACGCATTTTTCCTTATTTACCGTGAGACCCTCCGCAGCGAAAACGTCGAGGACCGCTTTAACATGGCGTTCATGTTCCTTAATGTTTCGAGACGCGATTAAGACGTCGTCTAGGAAACAAAAGACAAAGTCGAAGTCTCGAAGGATTTGGTCCATATATCGCTGCCACGACTGTGCAGCGTTTTTTAATCCGAAATTCATTTTTCTGTATTCGTACAGTCCAAATGGCGTTATAATCGCTGTTTTCGGAATGTCCTGAGGGTTCACGTCGATATGGTGAAACGCACGCGAAATATCGAGCGTGGAGAAAATCGTGCATCCGTGTAAATGAGACGAAAAATCTCGAAGATGCGGAACGGCGTATTGATCTCCGACCGTGCGTTCGTTGAGCCGACGATAATCACCGCAAAAGCGCCAAGTACCATTTGGTTTAGGTACCGCGTGCAGAGGACTGGCCCAAGGTGATTTCGAGGGTTGGATAATTCCGTCGTTGATGAGCTGTTTGAAGTGCTCTTTTGTCTGACGGAGTTGTTCGGGGTGAAGACGTCTACTTTTCGCTGTGACCGGCGGACCTCTGGTTTGAATGAAGTGCTTTATCGTGGAGAGATGGGATGAAGATCGCTTCTCCGGTCGGTATTTGTCGAGCATGTTGACGAAGGTCGGCGGAGTAGGTTCGGTAGTGACGCCGGAATTGACCGTGTTGACGTACCCTCGTATTGGATTTTGCGAATTAGGGTTGAATAATGATCGATTTTTCAGGTCAACGTGTAAGCCAAAATATCCGAGAAAATCAGCTCCGATAATGGGTCGTTTTACGTCCGCAACTACAAAAGTCCATTCGTATATGTCGTTTTGTAGATAAACCTTCGTTGTAAAATTACCATAGGTCGTTATGGCGGTGCCGTTCGCGGCGAAAAGTAGGTAGTCGGATGTTTTGTTCTTCCGATGAACTAAAGAGTTCGGAAGAATTGAGATGCTAGCCCCCGTATCGATCAAAAAAGGTATATGGTTTTTATGACATTTGACGAATAGTCGGTTGGAAATGTCTTGGAAAGGGGCGCCCGCCTTGTAAACAGGCGGGCCCGCTAGTTTTCCTGCCATCGTACCTTTTTGAATGAGCAAGGCTGTCGACATTTAGTCGCCTTGTCGCGGTATTTAAAATGGTACCAGCACATACCTTTTTGTTGAGTCGGAGATTGCGGACGAGGTTGCTGGTACTGTCGTGCGGGGCTATTTCGTCTCGGGGGTCGCTTCGTAGCTACCGCCTCAGTATTACAGTCTGGTTCGATTTGATGAACCGCTGCGGCGCTACGTATTTCGTGCGTAGCATCTGCGATCGGCGCGAGGAATTCTGGAGTTTTATCCATCCACGGAGCAATGGACATTTGGACCGCGATGGGTAGCGCCTTGATCCAAAATGCTTTTAGGATGTCGTTAGGCGTGAGGTCCCCCAGATGATGGCGCATTTGGCGTAAAAGCTGGGAAGGCTTGAGGTCCCCCAGTGGCCAATGCTCGGTGAGTGCCGTGATCCTCGCATGCCGAGACGGCTCGAAGATTTCGATGAGCCGTTGTTTGAGGTCGTCGTATGGTGTCACAAGCTGGGCTTGTGTTAAGTCCGCCGCTTGAACTGCCACATCGTAGGGCAGTAGAGGGATGGTCCGGGTGAAGCGAGCGCGCTGCGTGTTTACATGCGCGCCGGTGAAAGCCGCGTCGAGCTGTATAAACCACAGCCGGGGATCCTCTCGGTAGAACGGCGGAAGCGTGAGCGGGATAGAGACCTTCGTGGCCTCGGCGAAGTCCGGTGCGGGCGGCGGTAGCGGTGGGTCCATAATCCTCGAGTGAGCTTCGTGTTGAATAGCAAACCAAAAACGTGCGGGGTCACCAATGTTATGTCTGCGTGTCGGAGCGTGAAGGCGATCGGCTTCCTTCTGATTGTCGGTTTGATTGGTTCCTACTCAACGAAGACAAAGGACGGGACAACACTCGATGCCCGGCGCGGGTAACCGCAGACCGTGTGCAAGAGTGTTAAGATCGCCAGCTCGGATACATTCCTAGGCGCGATTGCTCGCCGACCCGGGGGATGCACCACATTTACCTATACCTAGTTGGAGGCAGACGACGACTAGGGTAAATGGGAGCAGAAGCCGGCGCGATGAGCTTTATCGCATACCGAGACCCTCCGATGAACTGTGGGCTTCAGAGAAGAGGCGAGGTAGATCGAGAAATAAACAAGTCGAGTTTTCGAAGACGAATGCATAAAGGGGAAGCCCTGAGTCCTCCTTTTATATGGACTTGACAAGGTAAGAGGAGGGTGGAAAAAGGTGACGTCAACTGATGTCACTGTTCCCCGTACCTCACCTTACCTACCGTGCATGGTGTGAGTCACTCAGGGTTTCCCTCGACCTTTATTGGAGAACTACACAGTTGAAAGTATGAGTCATTACAGTTAGTTTTGATATTTGGATCAAATTATTTGAGTGGATCGTTTCATGAGGTCATGTAGGCGCCTACGACTCTACCTGTTGACATTCTCCGATACTAATTGCCGAAACTCCTTTCAGGCTTCGCCAGAGCACAGTTTTGCGGGAGGAACCCTGGGGAGTGACGTAACCAGTTTTCCTTGATGTTCGCGGTGTTTTTTGACACCGCTTCACTTTTTTAGGTATTTTATTCTACAGTAATGTTTTCCCCTTGGGTATTCCTGGCGTTAAACGTTATTCTAGGGCCCTATTATAGGATTTGACTTGAAATTCCAGAATCTAAAATTGAGGCAAATTCCCTATTGGCTCATGAAATTCACTCTAAACACACTTGATGGCTACACCGTGCCACATGGACCACAACCAGCAACAGTTTTAACCTCCTAAAATGCCTATTTATTTCGGATCACACTTGTGACTGTCTGTTATTGGACCCTTGTCTATTACTGGCGACCTTATCCTAAGGTTTTCAATCTGAAACAGAAAATTCAACCTAAAATGGTTGTCTTATTTACTTATCTTACCATGAGGCCAGTCTTGCAAAGCATGTAGTGGACGGTTTGCGTGACGTCAGTTGCGTGGAGATTGTTATGGTAAGGGTTTTTGTATTTACAGTAACCTTCTTCTATTCGAAGGAGGAAGTTTTCCAACGTCGCTGGAACAATCTGTAACCGACAAAATAGAAAATTGGTGAAATTTCGGCGTAAAAAGGGCCAGTTTCGATAAATAATACGAGTGATTACCCTTAGATGAGGGAAGGTTTTGAGTTATTGTTAGCGATTAGTCAAAATGAATCTTATATACTACTTGGCATGACAATTTCTCCTAGCTTGGGGTATGTGAAAAAACGTTTTCAACCCTAAAATGCGAAACCAATAAACAAACTCGCCAACTAGACTGCAAAACTAATTAGTCCGGGAGGCCCGGGTTCGAGTCCAGGTCGAGACATCAAATTTTGTTGTCATTCAATAAAAATGACGTGTTTATTCAGGGCGTTACATTTCGTGACGGCCACAAGCCGGGAATCGATTCTAGAGCTCATTTCCAGCATGAAAGACTCTTGGTAATACATTTTTTTAGAGGCTTCGTTTTCGAGTTAGTCCACTTTCAAGATTTGTTTTCTTGTTTTCGACCTAATCTTAGTAAAACGGCTATAACCCACGGAATTTTGATGAAAATGCGAGGTTTCGTTAATAACTGACTAAGGGGGGAAACAAGCGTCAAATATGAATAAAAACATATTTTTTACAATCAAATGGAAGGCCTTTTAGTTCAGTACGTAAGAAAGATACATCGTCATCATGTTCTATCTTTACATTTCAGACGTAAAAAGACGCAAAAAAACAAAGAGAATCAGAAGAATCGAACTTTGGTTTGAGGACAAAAAACAGTAGCTGTTTGCCCCTGGACTTACTTGAAAATTTTAACCTAAAAATATAAATCAGAAGAAGAGAAAGTCTGTAAAGTGGGTGTGGCACATAGCTTCCTCGTATCCATAACCCGATTGTGTAGATGATCCGATAATGAGTAGCTCATCTCAAACCATCAATCGCTAAGTAGATACCAGTAGATACTAAGTAGATCATCAATGTCATCGAAATCGATGGGAAATGTAGAAGTTATGGGTGTTACAAGGAAAATCACGTTTGCGCATGTGCAATGGATACAATCAGTCCGAGGGCGATGACTTTCATAGGGGACGATCTACACGCAAATTTTGACAATCCTATGGAATTTCATGGAAATCGTTCAGTTTTGCCCATCACAAGAATTTCCTGACAGACACGGAACCAAAACGTAAAACGCTGCAAATTATTACTCAGTTTATTATTTTTCTATGTAGATCACTCATCTGCAAAGAACACGGCTTTGCTATTGTTACCACCAACCAACATGAAGAAAAACATCGATCGCATTTCGGTCAGCTAACATTTGAACGGAGATTCGGCCTCTTTTGCGATTCACACTCGTGTTTCAGATTTATCGGAAGCCCAACCCTTGAGTTCGCGTAGGGAGCGTGGTCTCTAAAAATTCACTACTATCTTAAATTGATGGAAAAACAATACCTTTATATCCAAATTTGTTGAGTTATGACATTTTCAAAATTTCAACCTATCAAGCAAGCATTACTGAAAAATGTTTGGTAGCTTAAAGTAACCAATCCTAACTTGGGGGCATCATTGGTGTAAATAAACTCAGAAATCTGAAGTAAACCAGAAAAAATGCTGCAAATGATTACACAAAGGTTTATTATTTTTCTGTACAGATCACTCGCCTGCAAAGAACAAGGCTTTGCCATTGTCGCTTTCTACCAACCATAATTTACCTTCACAATCAAGTTTTTCTTTAAAAAAATAATAAATAAACGCTTCACACTCAATCTGAAGAATTAGGGAGTTGCGGGTGCCTTCATTAGGAAATTGGAATACTGGTTGCTAAGGACACAAAACTGAGGAGGACAACTCGAAGAAGGGAACTGCGATCGCATTTTGGTCAGCTAAAATTTCAACGGAGATTAGGCCTCTCTTGCGATTCACACTCGTGTTTCTGATTCATCGTAAGAGCAACGTTCTGATAGGGAGCAAACGGTTGGTCCTAAAGAGCTCCGGGTGGTCTCATTCGACTCTAAAAATTCAAGACTATCTTAAATTGATGAAAAAACAATACCTTTATATCAACATTTTTTTAGTTAAGGCGTTTTCAAAATTTCAACCCTTATTTTTCAACCCTTAGAAGTGACCTACATCAACCAAAATCTTTGGAGGACTACTAGACCCCAAATGGAGCCTGTATACCAAATTTCATCAAAATGGGTCAATGCTAAGTAGGGAAAGTGCCGCGGACGGACGGCCAAATTTTTATTTGATTTTTGGATTTTACGTAACTTGAAACGTAAGACAACAAAGTTTGAGGGGGGTTAATATTTTTCTTGGTCAATTGCAAAGGTTCATTATTGAAAATAATGAACCAATAAATGCCAATTTTCTACTGCCGCTTCTATTGAAGTTGTGGTTCTTCAACTGTAGACTTCTTATAAATTAATGACTATACAATAAGTTGACGTAGTTGTTACTATTTCAAGTAGGCACTTCAGCAATATAATACTTCTTGTGTTCAAACATATACAGGTAAACCCTAGCTTCATGAGGTCCATTTTCTTCACTAGTGAAGATGATTGTCGAAAGTATCGGGTCCATTCAGAGAACGGAGATTGTGGGTTGCAGTCCGGGAAGAAGAGAAATTGAGCTCGAGTGGGTCAGAGGCAGGAAATGTCTTCTCTTTATCACCTTCATTAATCAAAGCATTTGCCTTCCTTGGAAATCTCCCTGATGACGTCAGGTACCGAATAGCTCTCAATTCCCTATTTTCAGGTTGGCTATGTTTTGAAAATGCTATGTAGGTATCGATGGAAAAACGCTGAAAATTATTACCTACACAGTGGTTTATTATTAAACTGGATAGATCACCCGTCTGCTTAGATGGCTTTCCATTACTACTACCTTCTAGTAATTACAACGATATCCGAGAGTTGTGGGTGACTTTCATAACCGAATTATGCACTTGGTTGGTAAGGAGCCCAACTGAGTGACAAAACTCCATTTAAAACGAAGAACAGGTCGTAGCCGGCTGACTCTATCGAAAGGATTTGATCAGCTGAAATTTTAACGGATATTAGCCCTATTTCCTTGAACTTTTGCGATTCATACTCGTGTTTCTGTTTTACCAATCGTCCCACTCTCAAAGACCTCATATAGTGGATACGGTTGGTCCTACCGAGCTCTGGCTGGTCTCATTCGATCCTAAAAATTCAATACCATTTTAAATCAGGGAAAGAAATAATACTTTTAAATCGGGAGTTTTCGAGCTAAGGCGATTTGAAAATTACAACCCCAACTTTTCACCCCTCAGAATTGATTGACACAAAACAAAAGCCTCGAGGCACAACTAGACCCCAAATGGAGGCATTTTTCTTTTTTTTTTTTTAGAAAACCATTTGTTCATTGAAAAGAAAAAATACAAAACAAAGAGCATTGCGGCACAAGCCATTAAAAGGTAGACAAGTTGTAACGTGAATATTTAAATTTGCCGTTCCGCGGTTCTCGGTGCCGTCTCCTTTCCTGTCGTCCGTCTTGTGCTGCCACCTGCAGGCCTCGTCACCAATCAGAGAAACCACCTGCACCGAAAGTCTTTGTCTTGATCAGTTCTCCATCGCCGCTGCAAGACCGCTCTACTAGCTGCCCTTTCGCAGAAGTTTTAATTTCCTACTGGAAATTTTCATCTAGTATTTAAATTTTTCTACCTTTCCGACGTCCAGACACCACTCGACGATCTGGGTGAAGCAAATCATGTCTTTATCGAATATTTCGCCGTTTGTTCTCCGAACATCATCATCACTGTCTTTTCGTCTGGAAAATCTCCTATTGATTGACCTCGTCCAACTCAGCGTCGAGCGACTTCTGAATATCGTACCGTTTTAGGTACGAGCGAAGAATTTTACGTCTCGACCAAGACTTACCTGCCGCCGAGGAGTGTCTTGCTGTGCAGACTCTACCGTACCGTCATTCAGAGCATCCCGTCCTTCCCGTTCCGATCCACTTAGAGTACCAAAAGGTCTAGAGCTATATCTTTTCGTTTTGGTTTATTATTTCTAATAATAAGCCTATGTGATCGTATCGCAAAAAATTTTTATAACCCCCCCTCAAACTTTGTCACTTTACGTTTCAAGGTGCGTAGAATCCAAATTTGCAATGTCCGTCCGCCGTCCCCCGTCCGCCGTCCGCCGTCCCCCGTCCGCCGTCCGCGGCACTTTTCTTAGCAACACTGGACCGATTTGGTTCAAATTTGGTATATGGGCTCTACTTGGGGTCTAGTTGTGCCGCGAAACTTTTGGTTGATGTAAGTCACTTCTAAGGGGTGAAAATTAAGGGTTGAAATTTTCAAGAGTGCCCTAGCTCGAAAACTCTCGAAATAAAGGTATCGTTTTTTCACCAATATTAAATAGTATTGAATTTTTAAAAACTTTTGAGACCACCCGGAGCTCTGTAGGACAAACCGTTCGGTCCCTACGAGTACTTGAAGGTTTTCCTTCGATAAAACAGAATCATGAGTGTGAATCGCAAAAGAGGTCTAATCTCCATTCAAATTTTATCGGACTAAAATGCGATCGCTGTTCATTTCTTCGATTTGTGTACAGTTTTGCCTTCTGCGTAACCAGTAATCAAATTTCAATATGAAGCTTTCTATTTTTCCAATCGAGTGTGAAGCGTTTAGTTCTTTCTAATAAATTCGATTGTGAAGGTGTGAAGCCAGTATGGTGTGGTAGGTAGTACCTAGCTGGTAGGTAAAAAAAAGTTGGTAGGTAAAAAAAATGTTGGTGGGTAAAAAACGCTGCAAATCATTGCTCAAAAGCTTCTTCATTCTTCAGATCACTGATCAGCTGAGTGAGCTCCGAAGCCATTTTCAATCCTATTGAATGAAAGTGCTCTTCCAGGCGTCTCCAGCATTCGAGGAGATCTTCTTCACTCCTCAGATCACTGATCAGCTGAGTGAGCTCCGAAGCCATTTTCAATCCTATTGAATGGAAGTGCTCTTCCAGGCGTCTTCAGCATTCGAGGAGATCTTCTTCACTCCTCAGATCACTGATCAGCTGAGTGAGCTGCGAAGCCATTTTCAATCCTATTGAACGCAGGAAGCTGAAATTTGAGAGGGAAGGTCAAGGGAGAATACAGATCGTGGTAGGTGCTATTGATGGAGAACCAGTGATCTATACAGAAGGGTGATCTATACAGAAAATAATAAACCTTTGAGCAATGATTTGCAGCGTTTTTTCATTCGACGGCCGATCGAAATTTGTAAGTAGTACCTTTAATAATTTCCGTATCGTCAAGCCCGAACAAATAGTCCTTAAGTACCTACCGTAAGTGTCGTATCGTGATTATACCTGTGACAGTCCCCCCTGAAATTTCGCTCTCGTACCGACCAATTTTGATCTAACTTTTATTCTTTGAACAAAGTTTTTTTGTAAATTTGTTTGTTTCATTTTCTCTACCCGCTAGCCAGGGTCTTGTCTTTTTTTGTTATTTGGATTCATCCTCACTTTAAAGAAATTTTGGTCCCTTTTATGTCACAAAGTAACATTTACAAATAAATACATAAAAATGAAAATAACAATGGAACTTATGAATGTTACTCCCCCGTTTGAAGAAATCCTCGTGCTTGGGGAAGAAGTCACACATCAACAGTAAGGGTAAACAAATTGAAAATAATAAAAATACAGATTACACTAGCATCTAATTATGTGTATAATAACAATTTTTCTCATCTGAAAATTTTCATTTCTTTATTAGGTATTGAAAATAGTAAACCAGAATGTTCCGTCCGTCCGCCGTACGCGGCACTTACCTTAGTTCAAATGGGCCGATTTTGATGAAATTTGGTATGTAGGCTTCATTTGGGGTCTAGTTGTGCCCCGGAGCTTTTTGTTGATAAAGGTCACTTCTAAGGGTCAAAAATTAAGTGTTGAAATTTTCGAAAAAAAACTCGCGAAATAAAGGTATGTATTGTTTTTCCAGCAATTCAATATAGCATAGCATTTTTAGAGACCATGCGAAGCCCTGTAGGACAAACTGTTCGCTCCCTACGAGAACTTAAGGGTTGATTACGAAAGATCAGAAACAAGAGCGTGAATCGCAGAAGAGGTCTAATCTCCGATCAAATTTTAGCTGACCGAAATGCTCGTTTCTTCGAGTTGTATTCAATTTCGCGCCCTTAGCAACCAGTGATCGACTTTTCTAATAATTGGGGCAACCTTAAAACCCTATTCCTTCGAACTTAGTACGAAGCATTTATTTCTTCCAAATAAACTTGATTGAGAAAGAAGGTAGGTACTATCTAGGGTTGGTAAATGGTGACAATGGCAAAGCCGTGTTCTTCGCAGACGAGTGATCAGATCTATATAGAAAAATAAACCTTTGTGTAATGATTTGCAGCGTTTTGTATTGTACTCACCTTGAAACGTAAACAATCAAATTTTGAGGGGGGGGGGGGTTACCAAAGGTTCACCATTGAAAATAATAAACCAGGAGCCATGTCTCCAGTCTTGCAACAGTGAATTTTCATAGAAATATTTTAAGAAACTTTTAGGCATCGGAAGGCCATAGTTATAAAATTTCAAGTTGGTATCAAATGCATTATAATGTAATATAACATTTACGTTTTCACTTCAGTTTTTCACAACTTCAATTAAACTTTTTACAAATGTAACTTATCCCCTTCTTATGAGAAAACACATCTTTCTTATTGTCCTTCGGGTGATAAGGAAAGAAAAACGCTGCAAATTATTACACAATGGTTTATTATTTTTTATTTTTCTATATTGATCACTCGTCTGCAAAGCCACCAACCATCCAACATGAAGAAAAACATCGATTGTATTTCGGTCAGCTTTAATTTGAACGGAGATTAGGCCTCTTTTGCGATTCACACTCGTGTTTCTGATTTATCGTACGTTCAATCTTTAAATTCTCTTAGTGAGCGAACGGTTTGTCCTACAGAGCTCCGGGTGGTCTCAAAAAATTCTAAAAATTCTATAGAATCTTAAATTGAAGGAAAAACAATACCTTTATATCAAAATTTTTTGAGTTAGGGCGTTTTCAAAATTTCAAAATTGATTTTGGAACCCTTAGAAGTGACTTACATCAACCAAAATCTTCGGGGCACAACTAGACCCCAAATGGAGCCTACATACTAAATTTCATCAAAATCGGTCAATGCTAAGTGGCAAAAGTGCCGCGTACGGCGGACGGCCGGCCAAATTTTTATTCGATTTTTGGATTCTACGTACCTTGAAACGTAAACCATCAAATTTTGAGGGGTGTTGAAAATTTTTTTTCTTGGTCGATTGCAAAGGTTCATTATTGAAAATAATAAACCAAAACAACACTTTCTCCCCGAATAAAAATTCCCTGAGTTTTCCAGCTTTTTCATTACCACCCGACATGAGTTAAATGTCTAAAAAGTTGAATTGAATTTTTGATCTGTGCTACGGAAACGAGGAGGTTATTTGCCACACTCTCTTGGCAGCCGCTTTCCAGAACATCCGCTAAAATCAATCTGATCGGACAGGAAAAGCGAAGTTCCAAGGGGTCCTCTAGGACCAGCACGACCGAGCGGTCTTGCAGGTCAGGTAGAATCACCGCCGTGTTTTGCCTCCGAGTCTACCAAGGTAGCAGAAGCTTTGTTTTCACTTCTCAAGGTTGAAATTAAATTATCTTCAAAATCAAAATTTCCACTCGCGTTTCACGTTTTAGACTTTCCTGAACAATTTTGGTTTCGTCTCTGTCTATCATGAAATCCGTATAACGGGAAAAACTATACGGAGTTATTGTCCGATTTTGATAACATTTTCAGGGGTTGTAAGGGTTGCCTTGTAGATGGTCCCTCATGAATGAATGAATGAATGAATCTTTATCGTCCAAAATTATAGTTACATATTTACAACAAATAAAATAAAATGAAAATAAAATAGAATAGTATCTTCTTTTTCTTTTTTACATTGTAATGGACCGTGCTAGAAAGCATACAAAATGCTGAGCTCTAGCACGGGGTTGTTTATTACCCGTGTTCACGGTTAATTAGTGTAAATTTAAAGTTACGCCGTCGCATTATAGGTAGACAAAATCACAGTATGAAGTATAGAAAAATCAGGATATAAGTATAGATAAGAGCATATTCTATAACTACTTTCCGTTGATAGAATAATCAAATTTCTTACTGTTAATTAAGTTATTTACTTTACTCTTGTATAGATTTATATTGTTTATTTTTAGCAAATCAGTTATTGTTTGAAAGTCTTTATTTATAATTTGGATGCCTTTATACCTTGTTGTGTTTTGCGCGTATGAGTTCTTGACCTTTGGTAATTTTATTCTATAATTTGTTTTTCTACTTTCTCTTACATTCTCAAAAAATAATTTCTCTTCTTTTTTTTTTATAAACGTTAACATAGGTACTGCTCTCATAAATTTGTTGTACTGTATGAAGTCGAAGTTCTTTGAAAAGTATCTCAGATGAGTGTCTCATAAGGGTACTGTCTTCCTGCATTGTGAAATTCTGATTCAAAAATCACTTTTTGACCACTATGGCAAACTAAGAATTTTTTACACTACAGAAAACTATCGAATCGGCGAATTTCACGAATTTCTGTTAAGCGGTTAGGTATGATAATGTGCTGGCAAGGTCAATCAACCATCAAAATCCTACCCCATTATCTTGCACCGTTTTCCAACTACAGGTTGGAATTAATTAACGAATTAACGTACGGGCCACGGAATTCACGTGGGAATGGATAGAAGCTTGCAATAGCTAATCACTTGAAACCGAATGGAAGCGTTGTGTCCGAACATCGTGAGGCGGGAAGTCATTCACGTGACAGAACCCTGCTGTCCATGCAAAAGGAGAGTGCGAAACCACGGTATATCGGATTATTTTTGACCGACTTCAACGGCGCCGACAGGCGCGCGAAGGAAGGAGGTATACAGTTCGGTATGTCATGGGAGGGGATTTTTTTTTTTTTTTAAATTTAAAAATTACGGAGTGATCAGTTTATTGCTTCCGAATCTACCCAAGGTAACGGAAGCATTGCTTTCACTATTCAATGACAAAAAAATCTCTCCAAAATCAAAATTTTTACTCGCGTTTTACGTTTAAGACCTTCTATTCCTGAACAATTTCTGTTTCGTGTCTGTCTGTCTGTCATACCTTGCAATGTGCAAAACTGGACGAAGCTACAGTTCGATTTTGATGAAATGTTCAGAAATTGTGCGGGTTGGCGTGTAGATGGTCCTCTACGACTTGCACACCCCCTCCGTGTACTACTACTATTATCACAAGATCCCAACGTCGCAAGACCTCCAGGATGGTGGGGACCTCGATTCCTTTCCGGTAATCGTTGAATTCTATAACGATTTAAGACTTTCGAAAAAGGAGAAAATAAAAGAAATAAATCGTTCAAAGCAAAATCTCCGCTACCACCCCAGTTCTCTGGGGGAAAAACACCCAAAATAGAGCCCAAATAAAAAAAAGGGCAAAAGGAAAAAGGAAATGAAGAATAAAAACCAAATAAGGGAAAACGAAATATACTCAACGAAAATGAGAAAAAAAAATGAAAAACAAAAATGAAAACTACTGCTTGAGGTAATAAAAAAATGGAAAAAACGAAAGAATGAAAATAACGAACATGAATCCACTGGATTGGACCAAAACAATGAAAAGTAGAAAACCGAACTGAAAAAAGGAAAACTGAGACCACGAGGGATTTTAGAAATAATCCAAAATAGAGAAAGAAAGAAAGAGAGAGAAATACTACGCGGGATGCTAACAGTCCATCAGGACAGAGCTGAGTGGTGAAAATCTTCGTTAGACAAATGAACTAGGGAAATAGCTAGAGAGAGGGTATCCCCCTCCAGAGAGTTGAACTAATTCTACCATCTACCGACAGATGGTGTAAGGTTCCTAATTCGTAGAGTAGCGCACTATCGCAATTCTTAATTACCGCCCGATTCCTTCCCAGGAAACCCGTCACCGGCTGGAGCGCTGCCCGATTCCTTCCCGTGGTGTCCAATAGGTAGGTAGCCGGTGATGTTTATAAATCTCAAGGCTCACCCCTCACCTCACCAGTCCTTATCAGAGTCTAGATAATGAGGAATTTCACCGATTTCTGTTTGCATTTTTCCTGAATTAGGGATGTCCGAAACTTCAAAAGTATCGATATAATATCGTATCGATACATCTAGAAAATATCAAAAAGTATTGATACGATACTTTCAAAAAGTATCGATATTTTGAAGTATCGATACTTTTTGATACTTTCACAAAAATAGGTGAAATGAGCTGGAGATGGTGGTACATCATCTTTGTTTAATTTGTTGAAGTTTGTTGGTCTCCCAACAATCTTCGTAGAGATAGAGATACTGTCAAGTAGGTACCTTCATGTCGTAGGTGTTAAAACTGATAAAATGTGAGATATAAAAAAGTATCGCCTCCAATACTGGAAAAAAAGTATCGATACTACGATATATATCAGGAAAAAAAAGTATCGATATGTATCGATACTTTTTTCAAGAAGTATCGATACTTCTAAGTATCGATACTTTTGGGACATCCCTATCCTGAATAGTTAATGGTCTGGGATAGATGAAAATCGGGCATATTTCGGAAAATAAGTCTCCTGTTATTTTTGGGAGACAATCATAATTTTTAATTTCAAAACTAACCGGGAAAACAGACGTGCAGCGGGAACGCTCGCTGATTGGGCTGTTTGGATCACCGTCTCCTCCCAGTGTTGCCCATTGGGACGACGAAATCGTGTTTTCTAAGAGAAAAGTTATCAAACAAAAACAGGGGAAACCTAATTTTCCCCATCTCGCTTTTTCTATTTTTTTCTTCAGTTTTTCGATTTTGAACTTTACTGTTTCATGAAATTTTGCATCTGGGGACTATGGATTTCTCGATTTCAGCGCTTCAAGCGGCCATAAATGAACTATTCCAGCATGACGTCATTTTCCTGGTTTTTTTTAAACATTCGTATTTTCTACACTGTTTTGTTTATTCGTGAATTAGGAAGTTCGGGCTGAAAGTTTGCCTTAGCGGGTTTTTAGAGGTGCTGAATCCGATTTTGGGGTCAAAAATAGGAAATTCCGACATGGTGAAATTCCTCATTCGCTCGGGCTAGGGATGGCATATCGAATGAAATATATCGATATACAGCTCAAATGATATATCGTCAATGAGATATCGATACCTACGATATATCGGAGAAAACATATCGATATTTCGATATATCGGAAGATTGACTTCGAAAAACGTGTTGAAGTAGGTAGGTGAAATAAAACGTTTTAAAAATATAAAAAAATAATTTAGGAAGACATTTATCGACATATCGGAAGATGTACTTTGGAAGAAATTGAAGAAGTAAGTAGGTAGGTGAATTGATACGTTTCTAACATCATTTTGGAAGAAATATATCGATATATTCGTCATATCGGAAGATCTATATGGAAAAACCGGGTGAAATAAGACTTATTAACCTACTTAGTATTAACCTACTTTCAAAAGTTACTGGATGTAAATTATCGAAATTCATAGTTTAAAAACGAAAAAAAAGTGCGAAAATGTCATTGCTATGTTAAATTCATTTATAAATTGACAGGGGTGCATACTGTAGACAATCATGATCCTTCAAAATTGAAAATAATTGTTGTGAAAACCTGCTTCACTTCGTAGGTATAGTAGGTAGTTTTAATCTACACTAACGTCCATCAATTTTAGCTCAAGTCAAGTAATTGAGCCTTGGGAGCCACTGTAGGCGTAAACTATGTACCATTAATGTCTGAGCTGAAGTCAACAGTCTGAAATCTACCCATCACGTAGGTACCTAAAAAATTTGGAATAAAATTACTTATCCTTTACTTACTAGAAACTACTTATTCTCATCCATTCTTTTTAATATTTAATTTTTACTTGTTGAAAACAAGTCGCGATATATCGGTCAATATATCGATATTGACCGATAATATCGGATCTCTATATGGATACAAATATATCGATATATCAAACGTAATAAATCGATACATCGTTGCCATCCCTAGCTCGGGCTTTCATTCGGACCTTATAGGCAAGTCAGTTGTTAGCGAGACCCTAAATCTTTTTTCCCTCTTCTTTAGCATGGCGAATCACCAAAGAGTGAGGATATAGGGGGACTTGGTGAGAAACTTCCTCGTGGTGTCGCCTGGGTAGCGCCAATGGCTCACTCTCAGACACAAAACTCAATTTACTGTTCCAGTACTGTAGCAGTTTGTATACTACTTGGAACAGTTACTTTCCCTAATAGTGAAAGAGCTATGTCTAGGAATAGAAAGAATCGGGTGGTTCTTTCTCCTTCTATCACGGTTCGACGAAGGGACATCACTACCGGGAAGGAGGGCAGTCACCCCAGGATACCCGACTTGAATGGAAGTGATCCATGAACCCTCGTTCCAGTTCCCTGTAGTTATTATTGAACATTTTCTATTGTTTTAATATAGTTTTAACAACGATGGCTGTTTCCGCGTTTTCAAGCTCACAATTAGCCAAATTCGGAAAATTTCTAAGCGTGCAAAATTCCAGGAGTGTTCCAGCTTAAGAGTGTGACTACGCTGTTGAACTACAACCCCCCTCCCCACTCACACAGGATCATGAGTTCTTGGTCGAATTTTAAATGATACAAAAATACAGGAAGGTACAGGAAAACATAAGAACATTAGACGCGAGTTACTCGCTTCTACTGTAGACATCATGTATTCTTTTTCTTCAATAGCAACATAAGTAATTCATTGTCGCGAATACCGGAAGTCGACATTTTCAAATAATTAATGTAAAAAATGAGATCGATATTATAAAACCCTCAAAATATTAAACAAGAAATCTCCTAGACGCCTCTAATGGACTTTTATTGGAGCATCCGAAATCGAGTTACGAAAGTGGAAGGAAAAAAAAAGTGCTCGGCGCTCCTAACATAATTACCCGCTAGAAATCGTGGGGAAAAAAGTGAAAAATTAATCAAAAGAGTTTCCCTTAATGGCGAAAAACAAACCTCCACTCCCCCCTGCTTAATTTGCTCCGTGAACCTATTTACTTACTGACGACTCACTTAAAGGGGGAACATAATGGAAACGGCTAATTAAAATATTATTCTCGCTCGTTAGAGTAAAATTTCGATGCATTATTCATAGCTGTGTGAAATGGAGAAACGGGAAGCTTCCTGGTCAACAAATGTAAAAAAAGTCTGCCAAGTGGGTGTGGCAGCATAACTTCTTTTGGTTTAATATTTTCAATAATGAACCTTTGGAATCGAACAAGAAATTTTTTTAACCCCCCCCCCCCCTCAAAATTTGTTGGTTTAAGTACGTTACAAGGTACGTTGAATCCGAAAATCGAATAAAAAATGTTCCATCCGCCTTACACGGCACTTTCCCCAGTTAGCATTGACCGATTTTGATGAAATTTGGTATGTAGGCTCCATTTGGGGTCTAGTTGTGCGCCGAAGCTAATGGTTGATGTAGATCACTTCTGAAGGGTGAAAAATAAATTTTGAAATTTTGAAAACATTTTGATAGAAACGTAATGTTTTTCCATCAATTTAAGATAATATTGAATTCTTAGGATTTTTGGAGACCATGCAGAGCCCTGTAGGACAAACCGTTCGCTCCACACAAGAACCTAAGGGTCGAACTTACGATAAATAAGAAACACGAGTGTGAATCGCAAAAGAGGCCTAATCTCCGTCCAAATTTTAGCTGACCGAAATGCGATCGATGTTTTTCTCCATGTTGGATGGTGGTAACAATGGGAAAGCCGTGTTTTTTGCAGACGAGTGATCTAGATAGAAAAATAATAAACCTTTGTTTAATCATTTGCAGCGTTTTTTTTTTTTTTTTTTTTTTTTAACTGAATAAAACATAGGTACTGCATGAATCATAAAGACTGTAATATGGTTTTTACAGTATAGATACACAATTTTTGTTTTACGTAGTTATGAAAATAAAATCACTTAGGTGACGACCCTAATTCTCTATTTATTCGTTGAATAAGACGATTTCTGGTGTTTTTGACATTTTCATGTCTTTCATATGGCACATAAAAAAAAATCGTCACGAAATTTGTTGCGACGAAATTTGTCCCAAGTCGCCACAATGATGATTATGACCATCAGAAGTGAAGTTGTTAGGTACTTTACAGGTAGGTACTTTACAGGTAGGTACTTTACAGTTAGGTAGGTACTTTACAGTTTGATATTACCAGATCAGCTGAGTCGAAAATTGAGCTCCCAGATCAGCTGAGTCGAAAATCGAGCTCCCAGATCAGCTGAGTCGAAAATCGAGCTCCCAGATCAGCTGAGTCGAAAATCGAGCTCCCAGATCAGCTGAGTCGAAAATCGAGCTCCCAGATGTCTCGGGAGGGGAGGGGGGGGGGGGGCATGAAAATGTTTCAATGTGTTGCAGACTCGTATGCAAGCGTT
The DNA here is from genome assembly GCA_009739505.2 of Apolygus lucorum. NCBI lineage: Eukaryota > Metazoa > Arthropoda > Insecta > Hemiptera > Miridae > Apolygus > Apolygus lucorum. Next base: position 40,248,100 of record CM019176.2, read on the forward strand.
TCCTTTAAAGGACTCATTTCTTTCTTGTAAACGAAAAACAAGGATCACCTGTCGTCAACCAGGTTGACTCCGGGTGTCGGAATTGGAGTGAGGTGACGACAGGGTTGATCCAGCAACTCTCTTCAAAATGAGAGTTTTTGGAAAGAGAATAGTCGAGTAGGTAAGTAGGTGCAATCTGAGGAGCTATGTGGCTCTTCCAAAGTGGTATAGATGGGAGCAACTCTCCTGGACGATCCCCTCCCCAGTTTATATGTCGCTCTTGGGAAATGTTACTTTTTTCCACCAATTTGAAATAGTATTGAATTGTTAGAATTTTAGAGACCACGCGGAGCTCTGTAGGACAAACCGTTCGGTCCCTACGAGTACTTAAGGGTTGGACTTACGATAAATCAGAAACACGAGCGTGAATCGCAAAAGAGGCCTAATCTCCTTTCAAAATTTAGGTGACCGAAATGAATCTTCGTGTTGGTTGGTGGTAACAATGGCAGCGTTTTTGCACGGAATTTAGGTGACATCTCCCATTTAAAACAGTATTGTTCTAGAGGATCTGGACAATAGGATTAATGAGGATAATTAAATTGGTATTCTAATAAAATTAATTATGTATGCTCTACTCGATGACGCTTCAACCATTACCATGATGGATAACAGTTTAGCGAAGAAATTGGGACTGAGAGGACCACCACTACCACTTTCCTTTGAGTAGACAGGAGCAACGACTCTATCATTGATGTAGTAGCTTGCGTGATGAATACAAACATTTATGATGGTCGTGATTTTTATCTTCGTCCATTGCAATAGCTTAATTTTCCTTGAAAACTCGCTGAAAGGCGGCGGTGTCTCGAGGACGGAATAAAAAGGCATCACTGCCACTGTAGTGGCGATTATTAGCTCTATGAAAACAAGGATCAGCTCTGTAGAGCTCAACGCGATTTTCGAAAAGAGTCCCTTTTATATTACAAGTGCGCTGTAGGCAGGAGAACTGAATATTTCAGATATCCACCCCATCCTTCCATTTGCTTCTACATTTCTGAGGGAGGAGCTGAAACGCCTGTTTGAGTTTACTTTGGCGGTCTCCAGATCCAATTAAATAGTATACCTACGTCTACCCTGCCATCTCGGTTTCACCCTTGCCGAACATGAAACATACCCTTCCAGCAGCCGCTCTCAATAATTCATTCGCGTTAGTGCGGTCGAGACTTCGGCCAAGAGGTTAGCAGAGATGAGCTCAGGTCGTGTTGACCTTTGCTTAGATTCTACAGTCAACCGTTGAAGGCGGTAATGGTTTGAGAGCAACACCATTTCTCATTTTCCACTCCCAAACCTTCATCTTCTAATAAGCAGTGCTGGTTCTCATTAATCACAAAAATGTAAATTAAAAGTGGGCCAAAGGTGCCAAATGAAGATTTTGACGTTTTTCCTGCACTCGCATAAGTGGACTTTCGAAAACATATTCGTTAATGTAAGTATTTGTACTATGCTTTGTAATAGTTCTGTGGAACTGTGCAAACGGTACGCGAGGACACCCCCCTGGATGGAAGAGAGGAGGCAGTCACTGTGCTGCCTTTCTCCAGGTAAGTGATCTCTCCACAACATTAAATATTTTGCGGTTTCCCTTGCTACTCAAAATCCATTTTCATTTCATTTCGGACCTATAAAACATTAAAGAGTCAATCCACAATTTATTATTGGACCATACCCTATGCATATGTAAATATATATTATTTAATTAAAACTTTGAATTGTTTTTAAATCATTGGGTACAAATACCTACGAGCTGGTTATTCCACCAGATTATTTCAAACTCAATGTCAGCGGAGATAATTTTATGCTTAGAACCCCAACGATCCAAAAGCTTCAACAAATCACAAAAATGAATAAGATGGCAGAATCAAATTCAATTTATGCAAAATGCTTGCATACAGCATGCAGTTGCACAAAAGTATAAAATAAGGGCACCGTAGGAAAGGGCGTCAAATTTCCCATCTTTATAGTGCCTATTTTCGGGGTCCTGAAGGGTGGATAACCAACTCGTAAAGAAATTTTCGTGAAACTGGCGAAATTCCTTATTTTTTCTTGTTGGGGATCCGATCGAAATCGGATAGAAAATGTGGAAGTTACGGCTGTTACAAGTAATTCACGTTTGCGCATGCGCAGCGGCTACTATCAGTCCAGGGGTGATGAATTTCATAGGGGACCGTCTACCGCACAATCTCTGAAAATTTCATCGAAATCGGACAATAACTTCGTATAGTTACAAGGATTTCATGACAGACAGACAGACGCGGAACCAAAATCGTTCAGGAAGGTCTAAAACAGGTGGAACTTCCGATTTTGGACAACTTTTTTTTTCAACCTTGAATAGAGAAAACAAAACTTCCGCTACCTTAGCAGACTCGGAAGCAAAATGAGAGGCCAATTTCCCATTACACACTGTTAGTTGCGCAAATTCGCGCTCTGCGCACAGAGCCTACTCTGTACATAAGTACCCACTGAACTAGTTGAATATCAAGTGTACAGTTTGGCTGTGTGAGGTGCGGGAGAAGGAAGTTGATTCTCAACGGACGAGATTTTCAAATTTTTGAACGACTTCAAGACACTCAAAACCAAAACTGAGGGCGCCTCTCAGCTCCGTGTAAACGTCTTTTGTTTCGTTTACTAGTGTCAATTTAATGGTGGACGTAAAGTCATGTTTTATTCATCTGAAACAATAAAAACGTTACTAATGTTTGAAGTTCTCGAATAAAGAGAGAAACGTGATCAGACTGAAAGCCGATAACTCTGATAAATGTGAGGCTGAGGTCAGACATTTGTCTTTAGAGAATTATGAATTGCTTTACTACACGATTTAAAAAAAAATTTAAACCTACAGGTCATGTTCAATAATACTTTACAACCTAACTTTACAACCTAACCGTCAGGGAAATAACAATTTACGAGTTGAACACTGAGTTTGAGCTAAAATACACGCATCAATATTAGAATCAAGATTTTGCTTTTAGTCTCCCTCGAGAGGTTGTCAATTCGTTTAGTTCAATGAAACCGAATTTCATGTGTTTTGTGATTATGATCGGAGCTATGATCATCACTTCAGATGCACAAATCCCTTCTTTCACACATTGCTACGTAAGTGAGGTATAAATTGTGTGTTAAATGAATGAATATGCCTTGAATTGACGCCTCCAGTTACACTAATGATGATAATAATAATCAGTTTCGCTTCCGGGTCAACCAAGGTAGCGGAAGCTTTGTTTTCACTTTTCAAGGTGGAAACATAAGTTCTCCAAATTCGAAATTTCCACCTGCGATCAGACCTTTCTGAACAATTTTGGTTCCGTGTCTGTATGTCTGTGTCTGTCATGAAATCCTTCCATAACTTCTACAATTCTCATCCGATTTTGATGACATTTTCAGGGATTGTGCGGATAGGCGTGTAGATGGTCCCCTATGAAAATCATCACCCCCGGACGATAGCCGCAGCGCATGCGCAAACGTGAATTACTTGTAACGGCCATAACTTCCACATTTTCCATCCGATTTCGACGAAATTTCTCAGGATTGTTCGGATTAGGTTGTAGATGGTCCCCCATGAAGGTACTTGAAGATTGATGTTTTGAGATTAACTAGCATCGGATCATCTATACATTCGGGTTGTGGATACGAGGAAGCTATGTGCCACATCCACTTGGCAGACGTTTTTATTTGTCGTAACATGAAATGCAATGACAATGGTCAATTTATAACTTATGAATATGGATTGGTGGATTCTAAAAATTGGTAGAATGTGAGGAGAAACCTACCTCCCGCGTGCCGACCGGGCGCCACCCGACCCACCCACCATGGCGGCGACCCAGGACCTGTTGATCGGCACCGTGCCGCACACCAACAGGCCAATGGGGGCCACCGCCCGAGATCGGCCAGACCACTAGGACAACACACGTGGTAACACTGAGTGGTCTTCAACTACCACGTGTTCCCTTCAAAGTCGCGACTAATCTCACAATTTGGCAAATGTTTTCCACAATAAATTCGTGAGCAAAATTATTATTTCATCCAGTTATTACTGTTATCGACAATGTTTGCGTTGTTCCCTGTTATCATAACAGGGATAATAATTATAATATTTGAGATGTAATATTTATTATTACCACGGTGCGCATTGCGCGTAGACACAACCGTGCGTGAAGCACACCAACTTCGTTTTTTCGAATAAGACCCCCCATTTTGGTTTATTATTTTGAATAATGAACCTTTGGAATCGAACAAGAAAAAAAAATTTTAACACCCCCTCAAAATTTGATGGTTTACGTTTCAAGGTACGTAGAATCCAAAAATCGAATAAAAATTTGGCCGTCCGTCCGCGGCACTTTCCTCAGTTAGCATTGACCGATTTTGATGAAATTTGGTATGTAGGCTCCATTTGGGGTCTAGTTGTGCCACGAAGATTTTGGTTGATGTAGGTCACTTCTAAGGGTTCGAAAATCAATTTTGAAATTTTGAAAACGCCCTACTTAACTCAAAAACCTGGCTTTTGCGGATGATGTTGTACTGATTGCTACATCTAGAGCTGGGATAGTGGCTCAGATTGTAGCATTCAATAATGCCTTGAGGTCGGTGGGACTAAATCTCAACCTCAGAAAATCCATCTATCTGCCTTTGATGCCAAGAGGGCGTCGACTCGTGGTCCCAGCTGAAAGGCCTTCCATTGATGTTGATGGCCAGTGCCTGAGGGCAGCACCACTCAATGTTCGATGGATATACCTGGGAGTATCCTTTGGCATCCATCGTATATGTCGTAACATGCCAATGAAAATGACTGCAATCCTTGAGAAAATTGACAGGGCACCACTGAAGCCTCTGCAGAAATTATTAATGTTGCGAGACCACGACATACCCTCACTAACTCACCAACTAGTGCTGGGAAGTACCTCGCTCTTAACTTTAAAACAGATGGATATATCTGTGAGGAGATACGTGAGAAAGTGGTTGCGCCTGCCATTTGACTCTGCTAATGCCTACATCCATGGACCAGTGGGTGATGGTGGTCTTGGAGTCGTGGAACTACTCAGTCAAATACTAGCCATAAGAGCTAATAGCGTGGGGGCGGCAAACACACAACTCTTTGGAGGAGGAACGAGCCTCCAACAACAAAATGGGACATCAAGAATCGACCGTCGAATTGTAAGGGCACAACGTCTCCATCAAACTACAGATGGAGCTGAACTGGTAAAATCACGCGATAACGGAGCACGGCATGGATCAGGAGCCCTTCAGCGAAACTATGGGGATGGAGGTCGTTGGGTATGGTGAAGGTCCATTCTGGTTCTCTACCAACAGGAGTGAGGAGGACAAGAGTCAGGCGTGCCGGCAACAGCCATCTATGCCGAATGGGATGTCAAACATCCGAAACAGCCTCGCATGTGCTCCAGATTTGCCCAGCCGTGATAAGACCCAGGTGTGCCCGTCACAATTCTGCCCTGAACCTACTAGATGCCTACGCTCTCCGTGAAGGATGGCCAGTATGGCTAGAGCCACACTTCAACATGGAACAGCGAGGTTATCGTCCCGACCTCTTGGTGCTAACACCAAGGGGAGCCTTCATTATTGATGTCTCAGTGATCTCTGGGTGCGGCCAGAGATCACTCGCAGACATCAATGCTCCCAAAATTCAAAAATATGAAGTTGACGCATTACTAGATGCTGCGGCAGCACTTGCAGACATTCAGCGAAACCAACTAAAGGTGATTGGAGCAACGATCACCTGGAGAGGGATATGGCATGGCGAGTCAGCAAAGGATCTGATTCGGGCTGGTTACCCACTGTTTATCCTGGAGTGGATGACCACCCGAGTCCTAACAGGAGGATCATTCATCTGGTCTAAATTCAGAGCTACGGCCACACAACAGCGTGCCACGGCTAGAGCAAGTGGGCCCCGTGGGACTTGGAGCTGAACTCGAACCCCATGGGGAGGAGAAGCGTCGACTCATGGCATAGCCAGAAGAGGCACAATCCTCCCTCCATCATTTGTGGGATAAGGTGATACAACCTTGTCCCTCACCCCAATGTCCGAGGTCGGATCTCGGACCCTGATACCAAGCAGCCAGATGGACATGACTGCTGAGTGCTGAAAGTGCTGATACAATTCTGTGATGTAAATATTTATGTACAATACCATCAATGAGGAATTTCACCATGTCCGAATTTCCTATTTTTGACCCCAAAATCGGATTCAGCACCTCTAAAAACCCCCTTAGGCAAACTTTCAGCCCGAACTTCCTAATTCACGAATAAACAAAACTGTGTAGAAAATACGAATGTTTAAAAAAAACCGGGAAAATGACGTCATGCTGGAATAGTTCATTTATGGCCGCTTGAAGCGCTGAGATCGAGAAATCCATAGTCCCCAGATGCAAAATTTCATGAAACAGTAAAGTTCGAAATCGAAAAACTGAAGAAAAAAATAGAAAAGGCGAGATGGGGAAAATTAGGTTTCCTCTGTTTTTGTTTGATAACTTTTCTCTTAGAAAACACGATTTCGTCGTCCCAATGGGCAACACTGGGAGGAGACGGCGATCCGAACAGCCCAATCAGCGAGCGTTCCCGCTGGATGTCTGTTTTCCCGGTTAGTTTTGAGATTAAAAATTTTGACTGTCTCCCAAAAATAACAGGAGACTTATTTCCCGAAATCAGCCCGATTTTCATCTATCCCACACCATTAACTATTCAGAAAAAATGCAAACAGAAATCGGTGAAATTCCTCATTGTAGCGGTGAAGTATTTTTTCCAAATATAAATTGTTAATGGTATGTAGGCTCCATTTGGGGTCTAGTTGTGCCACGAAGATTTTGGTTGATGTAGATCACTTCTAAGGGTTCGAAAATCAATTTTGAAATTTTGAAAACGCCCTAACTCAAAAACTTTTGATATAAAGGTATTGGTTTTCCTTCAATTTAGGATTCTATCCTAAATATATTCTATCCTATATATTTGAGACCACCCGGAGCCCTGTAGGACAAACCGTTCGCTCACTACGAGAATTTAAAGTTTTGGACGTACGATAAATCAGAAACACGAGTGTGAATCGCAAAAAAAGGCCTAATCTCCGTTCAAACTAAAGCTGATCAAAATGCGATCGATGTTTTTCTTCATGTTGGATGGTTGGTGGCTTTGCAGACGAGTGATCTATAGAAAAGATATATCTATATATATAGAATAAAATATATATAAAATATAATATAAAATCTATATATATCTATATATAGAAAAGATATATCTATAGAAAAATAAAAAATAATATACCATTGAGTAATAATTTGCAGCGTTTCATTATACAGGGTGGTCCTTAATGAACGTACCACCCTTTAAATTTCGTTGTTTGTGGGGAAATCAAAAAACTTGTCGAAGTAACTCCCCTTATTTTTTTGTAAAGAATTCAGGAAAAATACTTTTGCGCAAAAAAATTGCGCGCAATTGTGCGCAATTGACACTAACTTTGTTTTTTCAAATGCGAACCCCCATTTTGGTTTATTATTTCTAATAATAAGCCTATGTGATCGTATCGCAAAAAATTTTTATAACCCCCCCTCAAACTTTGTCACTTTACGTTTCAAGGTGCGTAGAATCCAAATTTGCCAACTTTGCCAAATGTCCGTCCGCCGTCCGCCGTCCGGGCCATAAAAGGCCTTAGAATCGGTCTAAAAAACCCGATCTATCGCACATAGACTCCATTTGGGGTCTAGTTGGTCCTAACGTCGAACTATTCCGATCGCTTAATTCGTATAGATGTTATGGGCAAATAACCGGCCAAAAAAGAGATTTTTGCTTAAATATGCGTGGGGTGACATTTTCCAAGTATTTTTCTTCATGTTGGATGGTTGGTGGCTTTATAGACGATTGTATAGAAAAATAATAAACCATTAAAAACCAATAAACCATAAAAATAATAAACGTACGATAAATCAGAAACACGAGTGTGAATCGCAAAAGAGGTCTAATCTCCGTGGCTTTATAGACGATTATATAGAAAAATAATAAACCATTAAAATAATAATAATAATAAATAATAAAATAATAAACCATAAAAATAATAATCGTGCGATAAATCAGAAACACGAGTGTGAATCGCAAAAGAGGCCTAATCTCCGTTCAAATTAAAGCTGACCGAAATGCCATCGATGTTTCTCTTCATGTTGGATGGTCGGTGGCTTTATAGACGATTATATAGAAAAATAATAAACCATTGTGTAATAATTTGCAGCGTTTTTTATTGCAGATTTAGATTCTACGTCAAATTTCATGAACATTTTACTTCGACAATTTTTTTTTTCCGCTGCGCGAAACGGGCGCCAGGAGCGTTCAAAGTTGCTAAAGTCATCAAAATTGCGCAAAACATGGATTATGGTAAACCCCACGTGTGGCACATGACTTTACATTGTTTTTCAGCGCTGATTCACGTGGTGCTGTCAGTTTTTAGATTTAGCTCAGTTTTTTCGATTTCATAAGCTTAATCTGCGTCTTTTGGTGAAATATTACAGTTTTTCCGAAGTATCAACTTTGACAGTAGATTTATTTTCCCTCACCCTTTCGCACCCCGGGCTTGGGACCGGCTAAGGGTACAGATCAACTTGGAGTTGAAGTTGTAACGTGAGCGGTTAGTAACGTCTCGTCACAAAGTGCAGCAGATAAGCAGTCCGAGAATCGAGAAATCCGAGTTGTTTACCTATTGTGATTCAATCGTATTCAAACGCTTTTGGTACCATAACATTCATGATTTCTCAGAGTATCCTTCTGGGTGCAGGAACCAAGCCACTTTTTTCTTTAAAAAAACGACCATGTTTCTGGCTGTTATTTCGGGTTCATCAAGTCCAATAAAAAAACACCACGTTATTTATTTTTAAGCCCGCCTTAGCCGGTCCCAAGCCCGGGGTGCGAAAGGGTGAGGGAAAATAAATCTACTGCCAAAGTTGATACTTCGGAAAAACTGTAATATTTCACCAAAAGACGTAGATTAAGCTTATGAAATCGAAAAAACTGAGCTAAATCTAAAAACTGACAGCACCACGTGAATCAGCGCTGAAAAACAATGTAAAGTCATGTGCCACACTTGGGGTTTACCATAATCCATGTTTTGCGCAATTTTAATGACTTTAGTAACTTTGAACGCTCCTGGCGCCCGTTTCGCGCAGCGGAAAAAAAAAATTGTCGAAGTAAAATGTTCATGAAATTTGACGTAGAATCTAAATCTGCAATAAAAAATGGGGGTTCGCATTTGAAAAAACAAAGTTAGTGTCAATTGCGCACAATTGCGCGCAATTTTTTTGCGCAAAAGTATTTTTCCTGAATTCTTTACAAAAAAATAAGGGGAGTTACTTCGACAAGTTTTTTGATTTCCCCACAAACAACGAAATTTAAAGGGTGGTACGTTCATTAAGGACCACCCTGTAGATTCGGACTCTAAGTGAAATTTCATGAACATTTCACCGCTCAAGGTTTTTTTTTTATTGCGCGCAACCCGCTCAGCGCGAGCCTAAAGATGCGCAACCGTGAGGTTGCCTCAAAATGTGCATGTACAAAGTACCCAAGTGTGGCACATGATATTCTAGTATTCCTTTTACACTGAATCACGTGGTGATGTTAGTTTCTTAACTTGACTGCATTTTGATCAAAATATCGACGAAAATTAACTTTAAAAAAAAAGAAATTGTCTTTTTTGAAGGCAAAACCATCCTGTCTACTTAAAAACTGTTTTCCAAGATAATCGGAAAAAGACCATTTTAGTAGTGAGTAAAAAATGGGTAATACCATTAGTATCACCATACTATTAATAAATAATATTTACTTTAGTAGTGAGTAGTGAGTAAAAATACCATTTTAGAAGTGATTAGTGAGTAAAAAGGCCATTTTCTTTTTAAAAAAGTTTATTTTCGTCGATAATTTGATCAAAAAGCAGTCATTAGGCAGAACATTTTAGGAGTAAATTTGACTGAGAAATTTCTTGACTGCATATCAAGTGAAACTTTGTGATCAATTATTTTTTTTTATTCAGTAAGTAAATTACTATCAATTTCTCCCTTGGAGGGAAAAACAATAGATCATGGATTTGTCCATATGCAGCTACCTACCGATTTACTTTTTCCATGAATAAACAGAATTTTTCTTCTAAAAAAAACTCTCCGATCGGACGTAACATACCTTGCTTCATGGCTACCGATATGTAGGTAGCTATCCGTTTACTGGTATCCGCGTTGCATTTTTTGTGGCAAAAAAAGTGTCGCGAATAATTCCTTGATCCCCAGCCAAAATACATCCCCATGTCAAAAAGTTGGACAAGGACTCCAGTTGTTTTTTTTTTTTTGTTTTTTTCTATTAATTCATTCTACTTAGATGTCAGTACAAGCCATCTCGCTTTCATCTAACGATTACACTCGTGTGTAACGACTACACTCCTGTGTAGCCTGCAGTCTTCCCTACATTAAGTAAATAATAATGACGAATTATAAACTTGTATTTACAGACTGGAACAGAAAAATGTGGAAAACCCAGTGACTGCCCGTTGCAATGTGGACCCCATTTCAAAGGAGATTGCATAGAAAATTTGTGTTATGAAATAAATAACTAATATATCGAACTAATATACTGATATTGAAGCGATAACTAGTTATGGATCAATAAGGTAAGCTCTTACAGAAAATAAACATTCATTCATTCAAACCCTCAACTCTGGTCTCCCTCTCTGAACCCATATTGAACATCTTGAAAACGAAAGGAGAAAAAACCAGTTTAGAGATAAACATACAATTCAGTAATTCATGTATTCCAGAAGTATCCCTTTGTATGAGGGGTAGAAGGATAAATTGAAGTTAGTAAATGATACACATACAATTTCAATTATCTTTCCACAGCATAATAATCTTACCTAACATGAGTTAGTTAGTACGTTAGGGAAGTAGCATGAAATCGTCATGAAAACACACGACAGTATTGCTTCCGAGTCTACCAAGATAACGGAAACATTGTTCTCACCTTTCAAGGTTGAAACAAAAGTTCTCCAAAATCAAAAGTTCTACTCGCGTTTTACGTTTCGGGCCTTCCTCAACAATTTTGGTTTATTATTTTCAATAATGAACCTTTAAAATCGACCAAGAAAAAAAATTTTTAACACCCCCTCAAAATTTGATGGTTTACGTTTCAAGGTACGTAGAATCCAAAAAACGAATTTATTCCTCCAAATTTTTATAAAAATTTGGCCGTCCGTCCGCAGTACGCCAAACGCCGTACGCGGCACTTTTGCCACTTAACATTGACCGATTTTGATGAAATTTGGTATGTAGGCTCCATTTAGGGTCTAGTTATGCCCCGAAGATTTTGGTTGATGTAGGTCACTTCTAAGGGTTCCAAAATCAATTTTGAAATTTTGAAAACGCTCTAACTCAAAAAAATTTGATAAAAAGGTATTGTTTTTCCTACAATTTAAGATTCTATAGAATTTTTAGAATTGTTTGAGACCACGCGGAGCTCTGTAGGACAAACCGTTCGCTCACTACGAGAATTTAAAGTTTGGACGTACGATAAATCAGAAACACGAGTGTGAATCGCAAAAGAGGCCTAATCTCCGTTCAAATTAAAGCTGACCGAAATGCGATCGATGTTTTTCTTCATGTTGGATGGTTAATGGCTTTGCAGACGAGTGATCTATATAGAAAAATAAAAAATAATAAACCATTGTGTAATAATTTGCAGCGTTTGGTTCCGTGTCTGCCTGTCTGATGAAATCCTTGCCACTGCCATAACTTCTTCATTTCTCATATGATTTCGACAAAATTTCTCAGGATTGTTCAGATTGGCATGTAGATGGTCCCCTAGGATGGTAGTGGAAGGTACTTAGAGATTGATGTTTTGAAATTAACTACTGAGCCTCGGATCATCTATACAATCGGGTTATGGACACGAGGAAGCTGTGTGCCACACCCACTTGGCAGACTTTTTTGCTGATTTGGAGTTTAAATAGTCTGAAAAAGTTTTTGTTGGTTATTGCTCTTGAGTCCATGAAGGTAGTTAAAGCATAGTTTTCACTTTTCAGGGATACAAAAAGTCCTCAAAATATTCTCCTTATTTTTAGATTTTCACGGCGCATTAAAGAGGTTTATGGTAATTTTAGTGACACAAGATCAAAAACACGAAAAATCTTAAATTAGAAAAAAATGAAAAAGGGGTTAATACAAAATTGCTCGGAGACACTTTCTTACTTGTAGAATCGAATCCCGAAATTTTCTGGCTCTTAAGGGGGTCTCAGTCGGTCGTCATTCGTTCCTTGTTCCGGGTAAGTATTTCACGAAATCGAAGGCGCAGAAACTTAAAAAGTTGTACCTAAAATTTGGAATTTCAAAGAATTTTAAAAATTCATTAGTTCATGGGCATTGGGAATTGAAAAACTGAAAGATTGCCGCTGGAATCATCAAGGTCGAACGATAATTACCAGAGAAATATGGGAAAAACATGGAAAACCCCGTTCATTCAGTAATTTTTCCCATTTTTCTTTGGCAATTATTATTCGATTTTGATGATTCCGGCGGCAATTATTCAGTTTTTCAATTCCCTAGGGCCATGCGCTAATGAATTTCTAAAATCTTTCAAAATTTCAAATTTACTTACAACTTTCTAAGTTTTGGCGCCTTTAATTTCGTTAAATACTAGAGACGAACGGCGTCCGACTGAGACCCCCTCAACATGGGACACTTTGTATTTATCTCCCTTAAAAGCCCTTGAGTGCTATTTCCAATACTACATCTCATTGTAATTTGCGTTACCTAATTTATTCTACTTCATAATAAGATCATTGGTATCCACTGTGACTGCGCCTACGTGAGATCCTTAATAAGCTTGATTTCTACAGTTTTCATTCGATTTTGATGGTAATTTCAGGGGTTGTGTGGTGGAGACTCAGTATGTTCCCCTTTGAATGTCATCGTCATCTAATCAAACAATTTGGAGGTTAGTGGTAGGTTGATTGAAGTTGTGATTGTCTACCACGCATTGGATCATCTATTAAATCGTGTTATGGATACACATGTGAGCGAAGTCCTGCTCCACCCCAGATTAATTGCATAAGGGCGTCCAGCCTTATGGAGTAGCGCCCTGTAAAGGCGGCTAGTTGTAGGGGCCTTAATCACCTAACGCATTTACTGAGAATGTCTTCCTTGTGCCTGAATGCCTTCCTTGTTGAGAACAAATAACATCCGAAATTGTATGAAGCTGAAAAATGTCACATGAGATTTCTATTGAAAAACGCTGTAAATCATTGCTCAAAGGTTTATTATTTTCTGTATAGATCACCCTTCTGTATAGATCACTGGTTCTCCATCAACAGCACCTACCACCATCTGTATTCTCCCTTGACCTTCCCTCTCAAATTTCAGCTTCCTGCGTTCAATAGGATTGAAAATGGCTTCGGAGCTCACTCAGCTGATCAGTGATCTGAAGAGTGAAGAAGATCTCCTCGAATGCTGGAGACGCCTGGAAGAGCACTTCCATTCTATAGGATTGAAAATGGCTTCGGAGCTCACTCAGCTGATCAGTGATCTCAAGAAGATCTTCTCGAATGCTGGAGACGCCTGGAAGAGTGATCTATACAGAAAATAATAAACCTTTGAGCAATGATTTGCAGCGTTTTTTACCTACCAACATTTTTTTTACCTACCAACTATTGGTAGGTACTACCAGCTACTGTAGTACTACTTACCACACCATACTGCTTCACACCTTCACAATCAAGTTTATTAGAAAGAACTAAACGCTTCCCACTCGATTCGAAAAATAGAAAGCTTCATTTGGAAATTTGATTACTGGTTACGCAGAAGGCAAAACTGTATACAAATCGAAGAAATGAACAGCGATCGCATTTTAGTCAGATAAAATTTGAACGGCGATTAGACCTCTTTTGCGATTCACACTCATGATTCTGTTTTATCGAAGGAAAACCTTCAAGTACTCGTAGGGACCGAACGGTTTGTCCTACAGAGCTCCGGGTGGTCTCAAAAAGTTTTAAAAATTCAATACTATTTAAAATTGGTGAAAAAACGATACCTTTATTTCGAGAGTTTTCGAGCTAGGGCACTCTTGAAAATTTCAACCCTTAATTTTCACCCCTTGGAAGTGACCTACATCAACCTAAAAGCTTCGCGGCACAACTAGACCCCAAATGGAGCCCATATACCAAATTTGAACCAAATCGGTCCAGTGTTGCTAAGAAAAGTGCCGCGTACGGCAGACGGACGGAAATTTTTTATTCGATTTTCGTATTCTACGTACCTTGAAACGTAAAACATCAAATTTTGAGGAGGGGTTAAAAATTTTTTTCTTGCTCGATTCCAAAGGCTTATTATTGAAAACAATAAACCAAAATCCAGAAATCGGACACGTAAATCTTCGAGAATTATCATTCTTTTTATATTAAATTACCTACTCTCGTGTTCCTGACCGTAAAGAACTAAAACCACATTGAACGGACAAAAATAACAAAACTGATTCTCAGCATTTAGTACCAATAATGTGAAGAGAGTATTTTTAATGACCAAAAAAGAATGTGATCCTCGCCGTAGAGAGTTAGAAATGTTGTAATGTTATGAACGCTCACAACACACTTGAATCATGACAATATCATTTTGAAACCCTCTCTATTTTCCTTTATCACGAATTCTGTGGCTGGGAAAGTACCGTAAAACCTCGAAAACGATACTTTTTTAGTGGGTAGGTTGAAGGAGGATATACTGCGGCAATATCCTTACAATTTCTTTATTAGTCGAGTGCACTTTCGCTATGTAAATAGCATCTTCAGGAAGGGTAACAGTCTTACACTTAAAAGTATATACAAGAGGTTACTATTTCTAAGGGGTTTTGTCGAAGTTGTTATAAAATAATTAAGACATGATGGTGTAGGAACTTACTCAGATAGGCATTAATTGGTAGGTAAGTCCTTCTTTTGGCGTATTTTATGAGATCTAGGTACTCAGTGTATACTTGCCTCACCGTACCTGCTCTGAAGGACTTACCTACCAATTAATGCCTATCTGAGTAAGTTCCTACACCATCATGTCTTAATTATTTTATAACAACTTCGACAAAACCCCTTAGAAATAGTAACCTCTTGTAGGTATATGGGTCATTTTTCCAGAAAGGGCGAATCGTTGTCCAGAGAAGATTCCGAATGCACATTTATGATTTGGGTGTCAAAAAAAAAAATTCTCCATAAACTATCAATTTTGTTTTACTTCGGGCAATCAATAAAATATGCACTTATTCACGCTAAAATACAGAAATTAAAGTTTAAACTTCTAAATGTCCAGTAATCTGCCATGTCCGGACCCCTAGGTAGTCAACTTTGCTTGAACGCTGTGAATCACCTATGATAGCAGCGGCCTGAATTTGTAGTGATTCCTTATTGCATATACCTGGACATGAAGAAAATGGATTTGCAAATTTTTTCAGAAGCAAATAAAGCGAGCAGGAGGATAAAATGTGCTTGTCCGGAGGTTTTTGTCTTTAATCTGCCTTTTTTGTGTTTTCGTATTTTGGCAGCTTTTTATCGTTTCCCACGGTTTTACTACCAATGTAAGAGGTGAGGTTAATCGTTAGGTTATCAAAGAAAGCGGCGGGAAACGTATTCCTTCTGTGTGGAAGCGTGCGCAAGTGGAGTCATTTCCGAAATTGTGGTGTCACAGTCACCGTCTGTCTTTCATATGCCCTCTGTGAAACGGTAAGAAATCGATATAATTTTTTCTTTTTGGTCTCTAGTTCTTGTTTCTACCGAGCTGGTTCCAGCGATATGGTTACACTTCAGCAAAACAGCACCAGAATGCGGGAAAAGCTGAAAAACCTGAATGCCAACCAGGAATTTTGTGTCTTTCATCTGCCTATGATAGTGGCTTTTGCAGAGACGAAAGACTTTTTCAAGTTGTTAACAATTTAATTTGAATTTTCCGTTGCAATTTAAAAACTTTACATTTTTCGACCTCAAAACTGTATTCAGCAACCGTAAAAATTCCCTGGTACCAAGTTTTGGCTCGAAAAACCGATAAATTTAGATTACTTGGTTACTTTCGGAGGTTTCTAGGTTGCTATCAGAAAAACTGTGTTCCACGTTGGTTTAACCCTTTTCTACACCTGCGTCCCGCCCTGGTTCAATTTTTGGAATAACTCCCAGTTCTCGCTACTCATGGAGTTGGGGTTCCGAGTATTTTCCTTTACGCGGAAACCACGCCAATAGGTTTCTTTCGATAGGTTTTCGTCTTTAATTTTTAATTAATTAATTAAGCGTCCCACTGTGTGTTCTTTCGTCGAAATTCAATCATGATGGTGTGAGGTTAATCCCTGATTTTTGGCAGAACTTGAGTGGAACTTTAAGTTTTCTGAAATTTTGGGATACCGATTGTACCTTTCCAGGAAAATGACCCATGTACGTTTACGTGTAACACTGTTACCCTTTCTGAAGATGCTATTTACATAGCGAAAGTGCACTCGACTAATAAAGAAATTACAAGGATATTGCCGCAGTATATCCTCCCTCCACTTCAACTGAGGAAAGGGCCTACACACACAATGAAACTTTTTTAAAGGTTTTGGTGTTTCTAGCAATTACAGAACTATTCTAACACGAAACGATGACAATCTAAATTCCCAAACTGCAGAACACGGACGAATGGAAATTTTATTCAGTTACATTATCAAACTTCAACCAACTAAGATCAACTGATTGCTGGTAAACATATTTGAAACTATTAACAATTTTCAGCACCCCCATTCCGTGGAAATGCTTTGCAGGCCTAAATGATGGTCGAAACAGTTGAAAATGGCGATTTATAGAGAGTTTATGGAAGTTAGGAAACGTTTGTTTTTTCAATTCTTGAATGAAATCTTCCCAACCGAACCGTAGACACTAAATAATTTAGTAATATAGGAATTGGGGGTCAGCTGTGACCGAGCGAGCTACGGCATGTGTCTCTGGAGACGAGACTCGAACCGGTTGCAGGGGCCGTGAGTTCGAGGCCCGCCTCTGCGGCATATTTTCGGGCAAGTCGGTTGCAGTTCCCCCTCGTCCTAACCCAGGGCGGTGAGGCCAAAGAGAAGCCATGAGCGAAATCATCAGAACAAATTCTGATCTTCCCTTTGAAAGGCAGCTGATGACGTCTGCGACGCCAGGAATGGCAGTCGGACGAAAATCCAACCTGAAATGGTTGTTTACTTTACTTTACTTACTAATTTAGGAATATTCTAAACTCACTTTGAACTTGTGAAGAATTCCGTATCTGTTGAGGAGGTCGTAGGACAGGTACTTGATAGGCTGACCCTGCGCCGACTCGTGTAACGCGAAGACGTCAAACGACCAATCGTCCAGTGTCTGCAAAGACAGAAGCAAAAACAAAAAAATATATAATTATTAACTGAAGATGATAAATCATTTATTAAACACCAAGTATTAGAACAACTTCAAACAATTTAAAAATGGAAATGATTCTCAAATTGAAAAAGATAAAATTCTTAACCCATTTCAAGCCAAGAGTGGAAATAACAGGAAAGTGAGAGGAGGAGGATGAATTCTTCTACAAGATGGTGGCCGAAATAAGGTATAATTTGCTCACCAATTGAGAGCAAAAAAACTCCAAATTTCATGAATTTTACATTTTAACGGGATTTAAGAGGCCTCAGTCTTCCAAATCGATTTGATTTATCTGACTCGTGGCCCAGAACGCTCAATCGCCCAGGATCGAATAGAGCCACCATAATCATGCTTTCGGCCAAAAGGCCTCCTTTTCAACAAAAAAAATTCCTTAGTCGCATCGAGCTCCCGAATGTCGAAGGATTTTTTTTTTACGAATATAGGAACAGCATGAACGAGAAAAAATTCTCCTACGAAGATTTTCCACTATTTTCAATATTGAAAAAAAAAGTCGTCGATGCGAAAACGCATCAGTGGCCGGAAATGTGTTAATGCCACATTTGGTGAGAAAATCTTTATCTATGATAGATAATAGATATCTATATCTATGATAGATATAGATTTTTTCATATCATTCTGTTGGTAACATATTCGTACTTAGTGTGAACCAACAATATTTGGTCTAATTTGATTTGTCATAAATGTTGGCTCAAAGTTTGAATGTTGTACCTGAATTTGATATTTTCGAGGCTTTTCGAAACTCATTAGTGCAGCAGCCTAGGGAATTGAAGAAATAAGAGATTGCCGATAGAATCATCAAAACCGAACTATAGTTGCTGGAGAAATATAGGAAAATCCAAACAGAATAAAGGGTTGAATGATTAAAATTGAATGATTAAAAGATAAAGAAACCAAACTGGACGTTTATCCAGTTTGGTTTCCTTATCTTTTAATCATCATTCTTTTATCTTTTAATTATTGCCGTTTGACAATAATTAAGTTTTTCAATTCCCTAGGCTGATGCACGAATGAATTTCAAAAATCATTAAAAATTTCAAATTTAGGAACAATTTTTAAAGTTTGAGCGACGGTAATTTCGTGAAATACTAACCAGGATAGCGCAACCGACTGAGACCAACTCAAAAATAAAAACTTCGAAAAAATAAATAAAAAATTTAAAAAGAGTCGAATTTCAAAAACAAAATTGAAATTTGCTTTTTACTTGATTTTTTAAAAATGTTTATTGGTAAAAGATTTTGGTTTTGCACCAGGTAGCTTGGAAATTGTACGCTCTTACTCACAATATCCTCGAATTTGAATCATCTTAGTAAATAACGAAAAACAACTTTAAATCGAAAAAACGTCTGCCAAGTCGGTGTGGCACATAGCTTCCTTGTATCCATAAACCGATCGTATAGATGATCCGATGCATAGTAGCTAATCTCAAGACATCAATCTCTAAGTACCTTTCACTACCCTCATAGGGGACCATCTACACCCTTATCTGTACAATCCTGAGAAATTTGGTCGAAATAGGACGGAAAAAAGTAGAAGTTATGGCTGTTACAAGGAATTCCCGTTTGTGCATGCGCAGCAACTACTGTTAGTCCGGGGGTGATGATTTCCATAGGGGGGCCATCTACACGCCTACCAGCACAATCCCTGAAAATTTCATCGGAATCGGATGAGAATTGTAGAAGTTATGGATGTGGGAAGGATTTCATGACAGACACACAGACAGACAGACACGGAACCAAAATGGTTCAGAAAGAACTGAAAAGTAAAACGCGAGTGGAAATTTCGATTTTGGAGAACTCTTTTTTTCAACCTTGAAAACTGAAAACAAATCTTCCGCTACCTTGGTAGACTCGGAAGGAAAACTTGAAAAACACGGTTAACCCCTGGTGCGTATAAAGTGTCTGACAGACACGAAGGAGATTTAAATGAAGTATTTTGACAGTAGTGAGAATCTTGAATATCCCAGGCGCTCAGTACCTGTCTCCCTTTATAGAAGGTTCAAACCTTCTGCTGTGATCTAACCGCCACGAAAAGTACTCTGTTCTCTATTTTCTAAAAACCACTGTGTCCCTCAGACAATTTATACACAGGCAACCAAAAAAACGGACGTTTTTGGGCATAATTTTGCCTCAATTTCTAACCGATTTGCGATTTTTTTTTGTTCAGATGACTTCGAATGACCAGAATATCAAAATCAGCAAGGGGAGTGGTCCTGTAGGTGGGGGGGGATAACATGTTAAAAATATCTGGTTTTTCAATATTTTGGTTCCTTTATAGCCTACTAATTGTACCCAAACTATGAAATTGAGGGGACATTATCATCATAGCTCTGTATCTTCATGAATTATGTATTGTTTGTCCCATCATGGAACAAATTAGTGGTGCCACCATGGATTCAGGACACCAGAAACCGCATGTTTCGTGAGTTTTTTGGCGTTTCACCTCGAACACGGATGTGATCTTCTGTGGATTACCTACCTAGACTGGAACCGTTGCAGGAGCAGGGGGGGGGGGGTGAACTCGAATTCGCTTGTTGGGTATCTATCGTTGATTATAGTTTTTGAAATCCTGTTCAAGTTAGACTGCTTAAGACCCCATAAACTACTTGGGAGTAAGTCTAATTACTTTGTTTTAACTAATAAAATGCTGGTATGACTAAAAGTATATTAATTAACCCATCATGTGTCCCAAAAACAACTTTACACTTGCTGCATGTCTGTCAGACCCTTTATACACTGGGAGTCCATCAGAGGGTTTGTACACACCAATTGTTAAAACAAAGTTGCTAGGAGCTACTTTTTGTTGAAAATACCTAGTAGAATCAAACCCTGATATGCCCAACTCAAGTGTAGACACCCTGCATACTAACCGATACTAAACATGTTTACTATGGTAATGAAAACCTTTGTATTTATCCTAGCATCCGATTCCAAAACTTGCATTTCACACGCCATGGCTGACCTTTCAAGATTGTAGACAAGCGCTCTTTCTCTCAAATTCCTCACTCATGTTGCACGGATAAGATTTTTAATTCACCATCGTCAGCCTACAGACCACGGAATACGAGTTTAGTCTGTTGGAGCTGAAAAATATTTTACGGCGATTCTCCCCGATTAACCCAGTTGTACGAGACATGATAGGAAAAAACGTTCCTTGATCAAACCAGCTTTTGAAAATCTCGCTAATTGATGACTTTTCTACCTCCCCTTCAAGCACTGCTAACGAGGTCGGTCTCCTGTTGGAGAGCTCATAATTATTGCCTGCCCACGACCGACCTCTCGACTTCAGCTTTCCACTGGTTCATTGGTATTGATAAACTTCGTTAGGATGTACCCCCCCCCCCCCCCAACAACATTACTCCACTACTCACGTCTTCGAACCCAAGAACTTCCAGCTCAGTTGAATTCCGGTTGCATCAGGTCTCGCTTCCGCCTGGAATGATCTACCATATTCCTAAATAACTTCTCACACTTCTCCAAGTAGTCAACAATAAGTAATCTCAACTCGACAAATACCTTGGGAGTTGAAAAATGAAAGAATGCCGCTGGAATCATCAAAATTGAACAATTATTGCCAGATAAATAAGGAAAAATCTCGTTTATTCGGTAGTTTTTCCCATTTTGGTTTATTATTTTTAATAATAAGCCTTTGGAATCGAGCAAGAAAAAAAAAATGTCAACAACCCTCAAAATTTGATGGTTTACGTTTCAAGGTACGTAGAATCCAAAAATCGAATACAAATTTGGCCGTCCGTCCGCCTTACGCCGTACGCGGCACTTTTGCCACTTAGCATTGACCGATTTTAATGAAATTTGGTATGTAGGCTCCATTTGGCGTTTAGTTGTGCCCCGAAGATTTTGGTTGATGTAGGTCACTTCTAAGGGTTCCAAAATCAATTTTGAAATTTTGAAATCGTCCTAACTCAAAAAATGTTGAAATAAAGGTATTGTTTTCCCTTCAATTCAAGATTTCATAGAATCTTTAGAATTTTTTGAGACCACCCGGAGCCCAGTAGGACAAGCCGTTCGCTCCCTACGAGAACTTAAGGGTTGGACGTACGATAAATCAGAAACACGAGTGTGAATCGCAAAAGAGGCCTAATCTCCGTTCAAATTAAAGCTGACCGAAATGCGATCGATGTTTTTCTTCATGTTGGATGGTTGGTGGCTTTGCAGACGAGTGATCAATATAGAAAAATAATAAACCATTGTGTAATAATTTGCAGCGTTTTCAATCAGATTTCAATGAAATTTTCAAGGATTCACGGATTGGGGTGTAGGATGCCCCTTATGAAAATCATGGCCCCCAAATTGATAGTAGCCTCTACGCATGCGCAAACGTGTAATCCTTGTAACATCCATCACTTCTTTATTTTCTATCCGAATTGAATGTTGTTTTCCAGGACTGATAAGTTGGAGTGTATATGGTTCCATAATATGGATTTTCATATTATGAAAATCGCCGTCCCCGTGGTACTGATAGTAGCCACTGCGCATGCGCAAATGTGAACTCCTTATCCCTCCGCCATCACACATTTTCCACCCAAATTCGATGAAATTTACAGAGAATTTTCAGAGATAGTGCAAGGTACTTAGAAATTGATGTTTTGAGTTATGCTACCATTGGATCAATCTATAGCATTTCCGAATTGAGTTAAACTTCTTCCATTTAGATTTAGTCCTTTTCCATCTAGGTTTAAACCTTTTCCATTTGGATTTAGAGCTTTTCCATTTGGATTTAAACTCCATCAAAACGTCAGTAGTTAGCTCCATCATAGTAAGTAAGTAAGTAAGTAATATTATTCTCATTTGCATAGCGCCATAAACATTCTGTTCCACTTCAGATGTGATGAAAGAAAAATACTGTACTTAATTTATAACTTCCGTTCATGAGAAATTCTTGTGTTCTTGTGTTCAAAAAACATATGTTCATTATTATATATATTACATTTCTGTGCATAAAAAAACACTTGCATGATTTAATTTTCAAGTTGTGGCATAATAACGTCGGGTTAGAGGTAAAAGTACCGAAGAGGTAAATTCATATTGTGTGAAAATCAAATTAAACGGTACAACTTTTATAAACACACATGGATACTACCTACCTACCTCATACTACTTCACAATCAAGTTTATTAGGAAATGCTTGCATACGAGTCTGCAACACATTGGGACATTTTCATGTCAACCACTACACAACAAGGTAGTGAAGTAAGGTTGTTAGTTCAACCCAAGCATCAAAATAAGAAAACAGTTGATCGTTCTCTACGCAACACAGTGAGTCTATTTTATTTATTGGTCGCGTGAGCAAGACTTGCATAGTTTTCGTGACGATTTTTCAGTTTATGTGCCAAAGCAAAGACATGAAAATGTCAGAATTTCAAAAGTTAGTTAGGTAAATATAATAAATTATTTTCTTAGATTGGATACATAGTTGGATGATATTGATCACCAATAATAACAACAGTTAAATAATCATAATATTCTGCATTTGATTTTCCCTCGTGTTGAATTTGTGACTTGGGTACTTTTACCTCTAACTCCACGATAATTTCCTGAGTTTAAATCCAAATGGCCTCTTTACCTCTAACCCGACGTTATTATGCCACAACTTGAAAATTAAATCATGCAAGTGTTTTTTTATGCACAGAAATGTAATATAATATAATAATATATTATATAATAATGAACATATGTTTTTTGAACACAAGAACACAAGAATTTCTCATGAACGGAAGTTATAAATTAAGTACAGTATTTTTCTTTCATCACATTTGAAGTGGAACAGAATTTTTATGGAGCTATGCAAATGAGAATAATATTACTTACTTACTTACTATGATGGAGCTAACTACTGACGTTTTGATGGAGTTTCAATCCAAATGGAAAAGGTTTAAATCCAAATGGAAAACGTTTAAATCTAAATGGAAAACGTTTAAATCTAAATGGAAAAGGTTTAAATCCAAATGGAAAAGGTTTAAATCTAAATGGAAAAAGTTTAACCCAATTCGGAAATGCTATATATACCCACTTGGTAAACGTAGAAAATAAAAAATCGATTTATCGAAGTTTTACCCACCCATTTATAATATTATATTTCATGTTTCCATGATTTTTAGTTCATTACATCATAAGGTACTTCTAACAATTCGAAAAGAATTGCAGTTGTTTTAGGAACATATCCACAAGTGCAGATTTTAGAGTTAATCTATTAGGTACTACTACTAGTACTATTAGTACTCAGTACTAAGTACTGGGCGGGGTCGTATCATTCACGTTACTGTCACATTTGGGCCCGTGCAACGCACGGGTGGCTGGATATATGAATTTCAACTGCTTAACGAGTGAACTACAAACAAGTGATTCATGTGTCGAGGAAGAA
Source organism: Apolygus lucorum (assembly GCA_009739505.2). Lineage (NCBI taxonomy): Eukaryota > Metazoa > Arthropoda > Insecta > Hemiptera > Miridae > Apolygus > Apolygus lucorum. Next base: position 40,271,930 of record CM019176.2, read on the forward strand.
GGACACTACACTGCCCTCTCAACTTGGCAGGCTTTCATTCGCACTTCGTATTCAACAGCGAGGGAGCAGAACTTACTTTGCAAAAGCGCTCCGGAAGATCATCTTACAATTCCCAGCTTTGCAATGCAGATAAGATTTCATGTATCTGTAAGAAAGGGTGGTATCTAATATTGGAACAACTATCAGAACACTTCAGCTCTCCTTGTTGATATAAAATTTCGCTTTGCTCAGCCTCGAAGTTGGAACATAACAGCGCAATAACAAAAATGACTCGAGAATACACCTTTGCCAGGGTGCTCATTATTCGAAGGAAGGAAGTGGAGCCTCGTTAAAACTTTCTCAATCCAGCAAAAACTTGGAAAACCCTACAACTGCTTTGAAGAAAGAAGTCAGCCTAATTATTGTCCCGATGGAGTTGCTGGCTGGCAAAAGCACTTGCGTTGGTTGAATAACGAAATCTTGCTGCTCCTGTTGTCTACTCAAACCTCCCGAGGGATGTTAACCAATTTGGTCCTAAAATTTATTGAAGATATACTCAGATGCTACCTAATTGAGTTGAGAAAAAAAAAAAATTTAGTCCTAATGATTAAATTTTGACAGAACGTGGAACAGGTTTCTGTCCCCATTAAAACTGTTAAGTGCACAGATTTGTTTGGTTTTTATTTTATTAAATTTTTATTTTCATCTTATACGTTTTATTTTATTTTTTTCGGCATTCTCCCTTGGCACTCCCTCTCAAATTCCAGCTTCCTGATTTGAATAGGAGAGAAAATGGCTTTTGAGCTCACTCAGCTGCTCAGTGAGCCCTTCAGCATTCTCCTCTGACCCTTCCTATCAAATTTCAGTTACATGCGTTGTATAGCAAAGGAAATTGCGGTAGTTGTGCGTCCAACCAGGTCTTGGAGACCTGTTATGTGGAAATTTTGGAAATATTATTTTATAAAATGTTCATAATAATAAATGAAAAAACGAGTTCGTTCGCCAAAAATTTTAGACAATCGACATTTTTAGGAGTCAAATTTTTCAAAAAGAAGGCTCAAAACGGCAAAAAAACGTGTTTTTAGTTTTTTTTTTTGTAGATATTAGGAACCATAATAATCGTAGTAATATACATGGTAAGCATATTCGGATTCAGTAGAAAATTCCTGATATAAGTACAATTTCAGAAATTAAAAAAGGATTAATATAGATACATAATATAAACAATTTATATAAATAATGGAAACTTGCGTAATTCATTGTGCCCAAAAACGCCTGCCAAGTGGGTGTTGCACATAGCTTCCTCGTATCACTAAACCGATTGTATAGATGATGCGATGCATAGAAGCCTATTTCAAGACATCATTCTCTAAGTAGCTTGCACTACCCCTCCTGATAGATCTACCGGATGGAAAATGAGAAAAAAATTAAAGAAATTATGACTACTGATGACTATTGACAATCCAAGGGCGATGATTTTGATGGGGGATCATCTATGCCAACCCACACAAATCCTGAAAATTTCATCAAATACGGATGAAAATTGTAGAAATTACGGCTGTTACAAGGAAATTTACGTTCGCGTGTGCGCAGTGGCTACTATCAGTAAGGAGGTGATGATTTTCAAAGAGGACCGTCTACACGCCAGTTGAGCGGTTCAACGCTGTGATACGGAAAGCAATTCAAAAGGTCTATGCACTGCAGGTCTGAGAACTGAACAGTGGGAACTAGTACTCACCCAAGCTGTTCAATCCGTCAGATCTCTACACGAACGTTCAGCCACACCACGAAGTCAATTAACGGGCATTCACTTCCAACATGGTTGCCTACGCCGGGCAATGTACTGATGGAATCCTTACCCCCATCAAACAGTAAGTACGATCCAGCAGTAATAAAAGTTGAGCTGTTGGAGGCAAATCCAGACTACGCGCATATTAGGCTACCTGATGGAAGAGAAATCACAGTATCTAATCGACATTTGGAACCCTCGGGAGATTCTGACTACTCCGTATCTCATGAATGTCTACGGGAAGATCCGTCGTCACATTCTCTAGAACCCGAGCCTCAAGTCCAGAAAGAAATTTCAAGCCCAGTTCCACAGCAGCAAACGGACCGAATCCTTCAAAGGATCAACATCTCTTGCAGAGTCCACTCACTGAAGTTATGAGAAGATCTCAAAGGAACAGGCATTCGCCTAAATACTTGGAGGACTTTGATAGTTAATCAGAAGAGGGGAATTCCATTACTTATTAAATCATGTGTTGTTACCTCTTAGATACCAAATTTCCCAATTTCTCATTTCACATTCATGCTTTATACTCGTGCCTCGTTTTACGCTGAATAAAGCCTTACAAGTTTATACTTAACAAATGTAGTGTCCGTACTAGTTATCACTCTATCCCGAATAATACCACTGACGACACTACACACACATTTACGGAAATAACTATCTCAAGTTTAACTTCGAACAGAAAACACAAACTTTTCCGCCAAGAAACTTTCACGAGAATATATTTTTCTTAATAATGTTACACAGATGACTTTTCAAAAACATATCGTAAATGGATTTATAAATCATGTGGCCAAGAGTTGAAATTTGGGTATTAATTTAATTCATTGCTGAAGCGGACATCCTCCCCCACGCTGACAGCTGTCATTGGTCCTCCGTCAGCTTGAGAGGGCACAGCTTCCTAAAACACGTCTACTACTCGTGTTTGCTGATCTTCTTCTCGTATTACGTGCTTGGTCCAGTGCGTCATTTGAAGGTGTGTGGTAGTACTGCTCAAGGAGGCTTCCACGAATTTGCGGGGAACATTTCCATACAGCACCCATCCTAACCACGTTAGGGAGACAACTGGGCCTCGCCATGGTCCCTGGAAGGATTTACGAACAAAAAGGAGTGGCCAGTTATCTTGCCCTATTATTATTCGTGGCACCGCATTTTTCAGTACAGTCACTCCGTCTCTCTTGACATATGGAAACATTGTAGCCAAGTCCTCCACATTCACTGACTGTGGTTGCATTGCAAGGCCCTTTACGGTTCTGGCCTCAAAAACGCTGTATTCTTTAGCACCATCTCGAGCCTCGGAAATTCGAAAACTGACAACCTTTGAGTCTTCCTCGGTTCTGCTCACATTTCCTGTCCAAGCCAATGACAAAGGTCTGGTCTCACCTTCCAACCCTATATCTTTGGCTAAACTGCTCTCTACCATAGTCAGGCTGGATCCCTCGTCGAGAAGAGCGTAAGTGTCACGCGAACCCGCTGGCCCTGAGACTCTGACTGGTACTACCTTCAGGATTGTTGCCCATTGATTGCTGTCTTTTGGTTCCAAAAAAATATTATGAGTCTGCACAGCGTTCTGCACCGTAGCAGCCACTTCATTTTTATGTAGAGTCGTGTGATGTACTCCATTGCACTTGGAACACACACTCATCTCTCTACATCTGAATGTTCTATGCTCAGGTTTGAGACACCTGAAACAAATCATGGCTTTCATCGCCCATTCCCATCTTCTTTCCACCTTCTCTTTCAACCACTTGTCACAATTGTCCAAATTATGTGTGCCATTGGAACAAAACGAACAGCTTCTCCCTTCACCTACCAAAACCTTATTTTCGCCCGGCGTCTGACTTGTCTTCTGCGAGTTAGCACAACCCTGTGCCCAACCTAAACCCGCAATGACACTGTAGGCGTCCGCTCTTCTTTCCAACCAAACCGCGAATTCATTTATCCTAGGCATAAAACCTCCTAGGCAGGTCACATGCTCTCCCCATTGAACTTTCAAACTCCCTGGCAACTTACAGGTAAGCTTAGAAAACGTTGAAGGTTCAGCTAGAAAATCTGTAAAAGTCAAGATTTCTATAGTCGTGACGTAGTTTTGCACCTCTGACGAGAATGCAACAAGGGCCGAATAGTCCCCTTCCTTGATTTCCGATTTATTCAAAAGCTGTTCACCTATTTTACCAATTACGTATTCAGATCTCCCAAACCTTCTTTGCAGAATCTCTATAATCTTGCCAACCCCATCCGGAAGCGCCAATAAGGCATAAACAGCGTTCCTAGCTTCTCCTGTCAAGCACCTTTGCAGCCTACTTACATTTTCTTCGTTTGAATAGCCACAGAGACGGGTTGTCCTCCGGAACTGGCTTATGAAATTTGGCCATTCCATTGGGTCCCCGCTGAACATAGGTAATTGCTTCCCTTCACTCTGCCTAGCTATAAAATAACCCAGATCGTGATTTGGGTACTTACGACAGTCCTACGGTACCTGTTGTCGCTCACTGCAGTGGCTCTGCATTGGCTGAGGTTGCTCGTGATGAAGGGGTGAAGCATTTATTTTGGGAGGGGGTTCCACTTGGGCTTGAAACGTCACCGTTTTCATTTTCAGTCGATCTTCTACCGCTCTTGAAGTTTCTGACTTTCTGGATGATCTTGAGCTTCGACTCCCAGTTTCCAGATGTCGCATCAACGGTTCCCTCAGCTCCTGTATGCTTCTTTGCTGATTGTAAAGAGCTAGAAGACGTTCGATTTTCGACAACATACTTGACCTGCTAGAAGAGGTACGTGCACTGCCGCCAGAACGTACCGATATCCGATCGGCATCACCTCCTCCTTCTTCTTTCCGTGATCGAAGAACTTTTGAGTCTCTCAATCTCATTCCTTCCATTTTACTACGTCTTTCAAAAAAAAAGTCCCGGGTTTCGGCACCAACAAATGTAGTGTCTGTACTAGTTATCACTCTATCCCGAATAATACCACTGACGACACTACACACACTTTTAAGGAAATACCCATCTCAAGTTTAACTTCGAACAGAAAACACAAACTTTTCCGCCAAGATACTTTCACGAGAATATATTTTTTCTTAATAATGTTACACAGATGACTTTTCAAAAACATATCGAAAATGGATTTATAAATCATGTGGCCAAGAGTTGAAATTTAGGTATCAATTTAATTATTGCTAAAGCGGACACCAAGGCTTTCATTATTACAGTAACTAAATGCAAAGAATTCAAACAAGCGAATGTTCAAACTACTAGAAATGTACCTTCAATGAACTTCACAACTACTCTTCAATGTTCAGAATTCTCTCCTTCAATGTTCAATGTACTTCAGAATTACAAACTACCATTTGAAATAGTAGAACACCCAATTTGCAGTACACACAAAAATATAAAAACTATTTTGTTCCACAAGGGGATGAATTCAAACTACTTGTGAACGACGGTTGTCTGCTGGCTGGTACTACGGGGAATTCTCAATAAAGACCCAATTGACCACAAATAATCAATACCTCAATAAAACTTCAATAATAATAATAATCGCTCAATAAAGTGTACCTACGAAGCCACTATTATTTGAGATCAAAACCTCAGGTACGTACCTCAAGAAAGAAAACGAGTTAATAGTCAAGATGAATTAAGAATAGGTACCAACCGGATACTGCATGGAACAAGAACAAAGAGATGTCAAAGCCTACGTAAAGTAATAAAGTATTTCTGATTCAATTTATACTATCTTTTCGAAGCTCTTATCGTATGTAACTATTATTATCTCATCTAGATCTGTGAGACGATATTGTAGTGGTCCGATGGAATCACCTGCTATTCGTATTAGTGGTTGTTTAAACATCACTGCAATACGTGTTTCTGTTTTATTATTCGTCTACATTTTTATTACTTATAGGGAATGAACTATTGGTCGGAGCTCTGGCTGATCTTTCTTATAGTGTTTTCAACCTTCTGTATCGACTTTTCCCAGGGAATGGAGATGAAAACAAGTGTTGGGATATGACTCTCCTTCAAATTATACCTACTGGCTCGGTTACGTGAACTGCTTATACAATTTATGCAACTCGCTGTGAACGTGGAACTCATAGTGAATTTTTATTATAGGACTCGACAGGTGAACAGTAGAGGTCAACAAGTGACATAAAAATGTTGAATCAACCACTGTAGTATCTGCCACACAAGCATTCGAAGTGGTCGTTTCTCTCGAGTGAACCAACGAGTTTTATTGTTTTAAACCTTCTGTATCGAATTTTTCCAGGGATTGGAGGTGAAGACAAGCATTCGAAGTGGTCGTTTATCTCGAGTCAACCAACGAGTTTTATTGTTTTCAAACTTCTGTATCGAATTTTTCCAGGGATTGGAGGTGAAAACGAGCATTCGAAGTGGTCGTTTCTCTCGAGTCAACCAATGAGTTTTATTGTTTTCAACCTTCTGTATCGACTTTTTCCAGGGATTGGAGGAGAAAACAAGCATTCGAAGTGGTCGTTTCTCTTGACTGAATCAACGAGTTTTATTGTTTTAAACCTTCTGTATCAACTTTTTCCAGGAATTGGAGGTGAAAACGAGCATTCGAAGTGGTCGTTTCTCTCGAGTCAACTAACGAGTTTCGGTGTTTTCAACTATCTTCCTCGCTTTTCGGTTTATTATTTTCAATAATGAACCTTTGGAATCAACCGAGAAAGTCTTTTAACCCCTCTCCCTCTCTAAATTTGTTGGTTTACTTTTCAATGTACGTAGAATAAGTACTAAAATCGAATAAAAACGTTTTCCGTCCGTACGCGGCACTTTCCTCAGTTAGAATTGACCGATTTTGATGAAATTTGGTATGTAGGCTCCATTTGGGGTCTAGTTGTGCCCCGAAGCTTTTGGTTGATGTAGATCACTTCTGAGGGTTGAAAAATAAGGGTTGAAATTTTGAGAACGCCCTAACTTCAAAAATTTTGATATAAAGGTATTGTTTTCTCATCAATCTAAGATAGTACATATTGAATTTTTAGAATTTTTAGAGACCGCGCGGAGCTCTGTAGGACAAACCGCTGGCTCCCACGAGAACTTGAGGGTATGACTTACTATAATTCAGAAACACGAGTGCCAATCGCAAAAGAAAAGAAAACCGACCGAAAATGCGATCGTTGTTTTTCTTCATGTTGCTTGATGATAACAATGGCAAAGTTCTTTGCAGACGAGTGATCTATATAGAAAAATAATAAACCTTTGTGTAATAGTTTGCAGCGTTTTCAACTTTCCACAACCGGTGAAGGACCTCCTATCGTTTCGACTAAATTGTATTTTTTTAATATTTCCGGGTCAGGGTGGGTTCACACTCTACGTTTCCGACTCTGCGTTCTGCCCGCTGATTGGCGAAGAACAGACTGGAAGACGGAAAGAGGCCAGTCAGCGGGCAGAACGCAGAGTCGGAAACGTAGAGTGTGAACCCACCTTCAGAGCTCCTACCACTGAGCCAAGGAAGTGAATGGACAGAAATACGGAGAGGTAGCTGATCACAAAAGTACTGAGAAACTGAACTAACTTGCTCTAATTTATTCTCATGAAAGTTGCAAACACGACTAGACTGCTAGTTGTGTGAATAAAGGTATCTGTAGTGCGAATAGCTGCACAAGACATTTTGGACATAGAACAGACCTGGCGGACTGAAAGAAAGAGTATAATGTTAGTGTTGGAGCTAAAAGGAGTGGCACCCTTGTACTGCTCATGCCTGAGCTGATGTTCGTTCTAGAGTGGCACTTATCTTCTTCCCTCTCCCACCACTACCGTCATCAATTTCCTCTATCGGCTTCGCGTGAGTCCAGGGCATCCTCCCAATAAAATTTAATTGATTTATTTTCTTTTTATGGATTGTTTTTCATTCTTTGAGGAGAGTTTGATGGAAATTTAAAATGTTGTGGTGTGGATGCTTACTTTGAGTACTCGGACGACCTCCGAGGGGAACTGCATGAGGGCGGTGTTGTTGACCCTCCTGTAGATCCTGTCGACGAAGATGCCTGCGCGGATGGCGTGCGCGACGCTCTTGAATTTCGGCTTCTCGTCGCTCTTCCGACGCGTCGTTCCCAGCTGGCGCGTGAAGGTGCTCGCGAGCCACTCGCGAACCTCCGGCGGCACCGCGTCCGGCTGCACCTCGGAGAGCTCGTCATCCTCGTCCGCAAGCCGCCTGAATGAGCCGGGGAAAAAAAGAAGACAAACCGGGATTAGACGCTTGGTAAGAGCGAGGGACAGATTTTGTGCAATGGAAGTTGAGATTGAAAGTCACATGCCATTCATACTTCGAAAAGAGAACTTCTAAGGGCCTGTTCAAAAAATTATAATATAATAAAAATTGACCTCACAGTTGAAGTATACCATAGGGTTACGTAAACCTAGTAAGCAAAACCGCTTTAAAAAACAAAGATTTTTTCTCTCGAGATAATCGAAAAGTTTACCGTATGAAGGCCTAGGGTCACAAGAAATTTACCGTGGTTATCTGCTCAAAATCAAAAAAATTAATGGCAGTTCGACGAATGTGTTAGAAATGTACCTTGTAACCTCAATTTTGTAACTGGACAGAACCAATTAATTAGCCCTTATTTAGTATTCACGGTAAATAATAATAAGTTAGGTGGGGGACGGAAATACTCCTGTATATTTATTTGTATTTTCATTTCAAACCAAATGGACCGAAAATTTAGAAGGGTATCTAGTTGTCGAAAATTTTCTATGCAGAAGGGTTATTTAGTTGTTGAATAATGTGGAAATACCAAATTTTATTTCCACTTTGTATTTCCATTTGAAACACCAAATGGACCGACAAAATTATCTGTGCGGGAGGGTATCTAGTTTTCGAAAAATTCGGCAGGCCAAACATGTCCTACCTACATTCTACCGTTTGAAGGAAAAACGCCAGAATCAACAATGAAAAAATCTTTAAAAACATTTCAGAAATCAGCTTCAAAGTTTTTGGCTTCAAAGTTATGTATTTTTGGCACATAAAAAAATGTAATCGAAGAGAGTAACTTTTGATTATGTCAAAAAAAAAACAAACTAGTTGTTTCCACAGCAACGGGGCTAGTATTTGATCATTTCTACAGTAGCCCGTAAAATCGAAAAGTGTTGAAGAAAGTTGAAGTAAATTAAGGACGTAAAAAGTCTCAATGTCTTGCAATGAAATTTGATCTCAATCAGAAATATTAACCTTCCTCCCACAAGGCCGTGTCGTATACGACACGTTGAACCTAATGTGGTGGCGCACATGCGCGCATCACTTCAGGTGAGGGCTAAGGGACAAATTACCCTACCAGCCAATCGCACTGAAGCTTTTGGCGAGGTAAGTTCACGCTCAGTCTTCTTTTTTTTTATATCTGACTTCCTGCAAAGGGTGCCTGTGTCGTTATTGACACCGCCTTGTGGTAAATGTTCTATATTTCGTGGGGACTTCACTCATGGTAACTCAAACATTTCTTTCATTATTCTGCTTCCTTCATGTGCCTGTTTGCTGCATAATGGCCAACCCATCGAGGTTCATCACTGATGAGGAAATTTTCAATGAATTGGAGCCCCTGAGTCTACAAGGAGGAAAAATGTATCTGGTTTTGTAATTTTATTGATAGTTTTTTTATTATATTTTTCAAAAATTTATTTAAAGTTGAATAATATTTCAATAATTATATTAGTTATAGAATTGAGTCTGAGGGGAACTAATGTACCTGATTTTGATGTGTAAATCCAAGTTGTTAAATGGTTACAGATGTTCGCTTTATACATTCCTCATATTTTCTCTGATCTTGTCAATTATCTAAGTCCTAATGATGAATGATTTCAAGGAACTGGTGTGATGCTAGCTTAAAAGTTATGTGCCTGAACTTTATTGTGTGATATACCTAGTAAATTGTAACAGATCTCGTATGCTCAGGTTCGCTTGAGAAATGTCTCAATATATTTCGTGATTGTTGTTTTGTTTGAACTGATTTTGATGGTTTAGAGGACCAATAAAACTTTAAGTGATTCAGAGAAAGTGTCCCTACTCATTTTTCCCTTTAATACGTCTAAAAATTACACTCAGGAAATAATCATGGAACTGTGTCGTATACGACACTGCCTTGCAATTCATGTCTAGAAAGCGAGCCTTGTGGGAGGAGGGTTAATAGGAACCCTTGCTACACCCCTTCTCAAGTTTGTGCTAAATACCCCCCTTTTTATTTTTTATTTTTTAAATTTTTTTTCGATTTTTTTTCTTTTTTTTTTTGCTTTTTGTGTTTTTGATAACACTTGGATTCACTAAATTATCGAAAACAAATTAAGAAAGAAATCGATTTTTCAATCAATTATTCTCACATGATGGGGTGGAATAAAATCGAATTTTTTGTTATCTTAAAAAACAAATACGAGTAAGTTTGATAATGTGATCTTTTTGGAGATGAAACACTTCGAGTAGTTCAATATTATAGGTATAAAAAATCAGCAGCTGAAACAATAGAAAACACTTCACACCAACTGTGTAAATATTTGAAGGTGAAACGCTGAAAAAGGGATTGACCTACGAAGACCCGAAAACAACATGATGAGTCTGGAAAGCTTTCAGATCGAACTCAAAGTAACCCTCGGACATGCGTTGGTGGTGCCCCCGTTTCATTAAATCTATAATTTTAAGGTTCTCGACTTATTAAAAAAGTACAGTGTGTCGTACCGACTTCGTAGGTAACACCATTCGTATCATTTAGACAATCACACAAACATACAAGAAACACAAGAATGATTTAAAATGAAAATGGTAACACAGACATGATGGGTATATAATCAAAAAACCCTTTCGTCACCCGCCATTCGATTTGTAAGTTGATACGTACCTTCCACCGGATGAACCTGCCCGTTAAGCATGTTCAGAAGATAAACAACAAAATGAAACTTCTCTGGGGTATTAGAGCAGACAGGTTTGGTTTTTTGTAGTTTTTTTGCTTTCAAGGGAGAAGAGCTTCTCCAGGCATTCGTGAAGAAGATCATGCAGAAGAGAATGAAAGGAACAGACCATGCACAAGGTGCCAGAGAAGGGGGTCGACAAAGCCACTTACCCAGCAGTGGTTCATCACTGCGAGCCGCCACACGATAATTTTGTTTGAAGAATTAAAGGGTACAGGTGGAGGAGGGGGAAGAACAAGTTCCTTTCATGCAGTACGAGTTAACGAGCTAATTTTCGAACAACTTTTCAACATCTTCAACAATTTTGTACAGACATTATTTCAAGTACCTACCTAACTTATTTCCACAGGATTTCACGCTAATTGTACTCTGAGTGTTCAAGCACAGAAATCGTCTTAGAATGTTCCAGAATTTTTGAAATTTTCCTTCCTAAACATCGTGAGCCCAATACAATAGTTTTATTTTTTTATCGATAATATTGTGTACAAAGAAAGAAGTGGGAGTTACTTGAGTTGGGCATCTCGGCAGGTGTACTCCGAGGTGTCACCACCCCATCCTGTTCGGCTAATACATGAAACTGGAGTCAGTTTTATGGTGGCACTTCTTTCTCCACTAGGAAGTGTTATTTATAGCTCTTCCGGGAAATTTAAATAAATTTATCGCAATGACCTCCAGATATACTAAGGCAATCTTTTCATCTGATGGCGGCATATTGCTGTCTCATTGCAGACGTCTCATGAGGTCGTCCCTTAAGAAATCTACGTTGTGGTGTGTCTGAGATCTCAATGAATTGTACAGTAATGCTAAATGTATGTCTGAGTCCTCTCACAACATACGATATTCATTATAAAGCCCAAAAAACTCAAGAGCTGAGACCGTGAGTTTTATTAGACCTAACTGAGACCATCCTTGAATGCAACATTTCTAAATGAAAATTCTTGGATTGCACGTTTGAGATCGATTTGAGACTTCGATGGCTGACCAGCAGAACACATCGACTCATTGAACACTAATTTCTCTACCAAAATATATTGTAAATCTGTCTTATTATACCGTTGGAAAGCTGGTAGTTTGGTGAAGTTTTCCCGAAGAGCGCCCGCCGAAAAACCCCCATACTAAATACGGAAAAACCGACAATTAAAAATTTTTTAAAACATTTTAAACTTCACTCAATCAATACTAAACTTTTCCAGTTATGTTTTTCCCATAAAATGTGGCTAAACTTGAAATTTTCAAGGATTTTAGAAATTTATTAGTGCATGGGCCTTGGGGTTATAAAAACTGAAAGATTGCAGCTGGAATTATCAAAATCGAGCAATAATTGCCAGAGAAATATGGGACAAATCGTTTATTCAGTAGTTTTCCCCATTTTTCTCCGTCAGTTATTGTTCGATCTAGATAATTCCAGCGGCAATCTTCCAGTTTTTATATCCCCAAAGCCCATGCACTAATTATAAAATTCTTGAAAATTTCAAATTTAGGTACAACTTTTTAAGTTTTTGCGCCTTCTATTTCGCGAAATACTATGAAAGAACGGCAACCTACTGAGATCCCCTTAAAGAGCTAAATTCTGAGTGTTGGCTCTCGAGGGTTAAATTTTTAAAATTGTTTGTCATATTATTTCATAAATTTTGATAACATACATAAAATGGCTCAAAAATTCAGCTGTCTATTAATTTTCAAATTGCAATTTAAATCTAGTTAATCTGGTGACATTATGGGACAGCTTTGGAATTCCTAAGATGTTTTCGGAGACAGTAGTGACACCATGGTCCAATTAGGGTTAATTTCAAGACTCATATGCAATCAAACTGGCTAGTTCGTATTGTTTTTTAAAATGAAATGATGGCATTGATAAAATACACTATTAATTGTAATAAAAGGTTTTAACTGTGATTGTGTAAAATACGGTGTATTAAAAATTTTTTCATCATATTCGGTTATTTTAACCGAGTAGCCATAATTGAAAACAACTCAACTGAAATTGGACAGTATCGCGTTCAAGGTTCGCTTCCCGGGATTGACCACAAATCCCTCACCGGACCTTCACGGAGGTAATAGATATATCGCGTTTGATGCGATCTTTGCTGGGCTGAGAAGAGGATTGAAAATGATTGAGGGGTATTGATTTGACTCGACGATCGTACCCCAGCGGCTCGCAGTGATGGATTGCCAGCAGGTAAGTCTCTCATCCGCCACCCGTCTCTATTTTTTTCCCCCACCCCAAGATCGAAGCGGATAGGAAGGACAGAATACTGAAATCCGACGAGAAGATGGACATCCGGGGTCATTCCGCATTCAGATTTGGACAAAGTGGGAAAACGACAGTGGAGTTACGGGTGACATCAATGCAATCATTATGTACACAACCATGCAAGGGAGGAAGTCAAGTGTGATCATTATTACTTATTTAACTCTCATGGAGAATCTAATGGGATGAACGGTACTATTTTATCCTGTATTTTACATTCAAGAAAAAAGGAAAAAAAATTAACACCTGGTCTGTTTGCGCCCATTTTGAAATATAATATCAGATTGTAGCAGTTCTGTACGCGAGCGTTGCTGCATTTAACCAACCTCCCTCCCAGCCCACACACAAAATATTTTGAAAATGAATCCGACTCCAAATAAATTTTTAGAACACGGGAAAAATAATTTCAAAAATCTCCCAGTCGAATTTCATGGGTTTACGTTGCCACATCGCAAGGCTGAGCTCCACAAGAACTGATCTTTTTTTTCAGAACTGAGATTTTGTAGATCATATCGTGACCTCACCGGATCTACTAGGAACTTTCTTGGGATACTGGATGCGGAATACGTCCAATGTGAAGAGATTAATTAATCAACTCATCGACACATTTATAATTAGTCAAAAAATACTACTAAAGGGGGCATTAGATAAAGTATAGCTGCTCTTATGATTACAACATGGGTATTTGGTAGGGTACTTGTTAGTCCTAAACCTCTAGCCAGGTGCTTTGTGAGCATCCAACAAGCTATGTGCAACACCCACATGGCAGACTACCTACTTCGATTTACCGTGTATTTGGTCGAATAATCGATATTACTGACGACATCCAATTAGGCCATTCACGCAATCCAGTTGTTGATGAAGCCAGGCCTCATGGCAGAGATGAAAAATTACAACTATGATCAGACAGATCTGGAGATCTAGGTCTTCTCAATGAGACAGGAAGGTGCACAGCACCCACCAAACAGAAAAGGCCTCTATGTTGCCATATGGCAACACTGGGCGGTAATAGGTTAAGCCCCTGCACAAGTGGAAATAGCGGCCACTATACTATGCAGACAACGCACCAGCATATGAAGACAATAAAGGCTTCCGGTAAAATGATTTTAGCGACGATCACTAGCCAGTTCTTTTCAAGACGTGGTGAATAAAATGTCAGAGATGGAGGAGATTGATGAAGAATACGAAGAAGCTGTAGGTGGAATCGTTCATCTTGAGTGAAGAACTTCAAGAAATATTACATTTAATGAAGTGAAGAAACTTCAAGAAATATTACATTTAAAAAAAGCTGCAAATTATAACACAAAGGTTCATTACTTTTCTGCAAAGATCGCTCCCTTGCAAATAACACAGCTTTGCCACTGTCACTACCTACCAACCATATTTTACCTGTAAATCAAGTTCATTTTGAAGAAATGAACGCTCCACACTCAATTCGACTTGAGGCTTCCTTCATTAGGAAATTTGATTACTGGTTGCTAAGGACGCAAAACTGAGTAGGAACAACTCGGCAAAAATTTTAACGGAGATTAGGCCTATTTTGCAATTCACACTTGTGTTTCTGATTTATCATAAGTCCAACCCTTAAGTTCTCGTAGGGAGCGAACGGTTGGCGAGACAGAGCTCCGGGTGGTCTCATTCGATTCTAAAAACGCTGAAAATTATTACACAATGGTTTATTATTTGTCTATATAGATCACTCGTCTACGAAGCCACCAACCATCCAACATGAAGAAAAACATCGATCGCATTTCGGTCAGCTTCAATTTGAACGGAGATTAGACCTCTTTTGCGATTCACACTCGTGTTTCTGATTTACCGTACGTAAAACCCTTAAATTCTCGTAGGGAGCGAACGGTTTGTCCTACAGGGCTCCGCGTGGCCTAAAATTTTTTAAAAATTCTATAGAATCTTAAATTGAAGGAAAAACAATACCTTTATATCAAAATTTTTTGAGTTAGGGCGTTTTCAAAATTTCAAAATGTATGACCTACATCAACCAAAATCTTCGGGCACAACTAGACCCCAAATGGAGCCTACATACCAAATTTCATCAAAATCTGTCAATGCTAAGTGGGGAAAGTGCCGCGTACGGCGGACGGACGGCAAAATTTTTATTCGATTTTTGGAAACGTAAACCATCAAATTTTGAGGGGGTTTTAAAAAATGTTTTTTCTGGGTCGATTTCAAAGGTTTATTATTCAAAATAATAAACCAAAATGCAATGCTATTTTAAATTTGTTGTTCTGTACTCCTGCTGTAGTCATATTGTGGTTGTTGTGGAGGAGGAAGCACATAGGACGTACTTATCCTTCATCATTCACGTTTAATGTGGCTAGAGCTTTCGGGGCGAGCTGTGGCCCCTTTCTCAAACCTACGTTCAATCTTCAATCAAACCCTCTCTATCCTCCATCTTGGCGGAGTTGTGGGATTGGTGACTGTTGAGGGATGCACCATCCTTTGATACTCAAAAATCCGTTTTAATTTCTGCTGGAAATAAGAGGACTCCAATGGTTTGACACTTTCCCAGTGACGTCATTCGGTTCATGTAGCTATGTACCGAGTATCCATACTACATAGAGAATCGTTGCATTCTCAGTTATTTAATGTATTATTCGATTCTGAATATTTTCTATTTAGGAAATATTAATACAATTCAATGTACCTATGCGAATAACATGTTCTTGCTTACAAACTTTGAATTATATAAATTCAATGTAGATCAGCTCAAGCCTAATCATGTAGTTGGTACCAAATGTACGCGCTTAGTCGCCTTCTGCCTCTGACCGCTTTGCATCTTCCCACTTCGTCTCCAACCGTCTTACGACTTTGCTTGGTTACGCTCTCATACTGCTTTCGTTTCACTTTTACATTTTCATAATATTCGAGTCATTCAATATTTATTGAATAAACTAGTTATCAATCATATAGTCACTGTTTCGTCTAAATCATTTTCAATGGTGAGTTCGTTTCATAATAACTATGCACGGTATTTGGTATCTTTCCTTTGCACTCAAGTTATTTGGTGATCTCATATTTGGACTCGCTCGCTGAAGTTTTCAGCCGATAATTTCATTTCAAACCTACATCAGATTAACTCTTAAATCTACACATACAAAACTCCGAATGGTTATTGAACAATACTACGGCCGTGAGCCACTGAAGCCGGCCGAGATTTACCCAATTTCAGTAGAAAATCGCACTCGTCAAGGAATACTGCAACATCCTATTTTTTGGTCGTTTTGATTTTGGTATTGATTTGAGTTCATACCCTAAAGAAAGTATCTTAATTTATCCTAGATTCCATCGTTGGACGCCAGAGGGTAGCACGTTATCAATCAATATCCCATCGAGGGAAAACGATTTTCTTCTTTTTAATGTCCCATAAAGATTTTTTCAATACCGGTTCTCAATATCCGCAAATCCTCAAAATTCCCAACGATTTACAGTTTTCTCCAGCCAGTGATGATTATTTTCTATACCTACTTGTTCAAGAAACACGTCATTCTAAAAACACCTTAAACCACAAAGGCACTATGTCCAAAACCGGAGTTTTCAGAAAAACGCAAAAGAAGTTTTCACCAGTGCACAATTCCTAAAATAATGGCTTACCACACTAAAAATGAAGTACTTGCCTCCCTGAGGCAAGTACTGGAGAAGAGCGTCGAATTTCAGGTTACAATCCACCATCTCTTCATAGATTTTGAATCTGCATATGATACTATCATCTGGGAAAAGCTCTAAACCGCCATGAGGGAGTTCGGAGTGCCCGATAAACTCTGTAGGATGGTGGAGCTTACCATGAGAAGCACCCATTGACGAGTGCGAATCCGGGGGACACTGTCTGAGCTGTTTGAAACTAAGGTTGGATTGAGACAAGGTGATGCCCTTGCTTGCCTGCTCTTCAACATAGCTTTTGAAAAAGTAGTGAGAGACGCACATTTGCAAAGTAATGATAATATATTCCATGGTCCCGTACAGCTTCTGGCTTATGCAGATGACATTAATCTCATGGCTAGAGCTGTGAGGGATATGGAGCTCTCTCATCGCTAATGTTGGCGGCGGCAAATATGGGGCTAACCATTAATCAAAGCAAAACAAAGTACATGGTCTCTAGTAAAAACTACAATGAAATAAGAACGCCAGACATTCTCCTGGGCCCGTACTGCTTCGAAAGGGTTGATATTTTTGACCGACTTCATGCGCGGCGAAGCCGCGCCGAAGGAAGGAGGTATACAATTCGGTGTGTCATGGGACGACGATTTTTTTTTTTTTTTTTTTTTTTTTTTTTTTCTGTATGTTTGTACCACTAGCAGTTTCTTATTCGACCACCAATCTGCCTGATTCTTTTCGAAAAGTGTTCTACAAGTATCCATAGTGGTCCCGTTTTAATCAGATTTCATTTTGCTTTGTTAAAAGTATCGAAATTTTGTGAAAATAGTTCAAAAAACGTGTTTTTTCGGAAGATTGTTCCGCATCCTCTCCCCCCGCCCGACTCGTCGAAGCCACCCACCCGCTCGTCCCACCCCCCCCCCCCCCCCCCCCGCCCACCCGCCCGTCACCTCCGGCATATTCTCGGACGCCTGCCGCCCCTCAACAAATTCAAGGGGGACCACCCTCTCATTCATTGGGGACCATCCTCCCCATTAAGAGTGAAACGCTCATTTCTTCAAGATAAACTTGATTATGAAGCAACATTTTAATTTCAAAAAATGATATTGAACTCAATTTTGAAAATAACTTTAACATTTCATTGAAAGACGAGTTTCCCGACTCATTGTACATTTTTGTACATGTTTGTGTAGGTACATTCAAATTTAAGGTCCGATTCTAAGCTTCACAAAAAATGAGATGCTTTATGAGGGGGTTTCCGATAACCATCAAATTTCGGTAGACTACCAAGTGGGTCTAGCACATAGCCTTCTCATCATCCAAAACATGTTGCAGCGGGCTAAAATATAAAGTTCAAGTCCGATTCCGATGAAATTTTCAGAGATTGTACGAGTTGGCGTGTAGATGGTCCCCTATGAAAATCATCGCCCCCGGACTGATAGCCGCTGCGCATGTGCAAACGATAATTTCCTTGTAGCAGCCATCATTTCCACATTTTCCATCCGATTTCAATAAAATTCTCAGAGATCATGCAAATTGGCATATAGATGGTCCCCGATGAA
Source organism: Apolygus lucorum (assembly GCA_009739505.2). Classification (NCBI taxonomy): domain Eukaryota; kingdom Metazoa; phylum Arthropoda; class Insecta; order Hemiptera; family Miridae; genus Apolygus; species Apolygus lucorum. The sequence goes on from CM019176.2 coordinate 40,290,035, forward strand.
AAGCATTGCCAAGGAACTGATAATAGCCACTGCGCATGCGCAAACGTGAATTCCCTGTAAGAGCTATACTTTCAACATTTTCCATCTGATTTCGATGGTATTTTCTGGGATTGCGCGGATTTGAGTGTAGATACTCCTCTACGGACATCATCGCCCCCATTTTACTTACGTTGAGTGAAACAGTTTGGTGCAGGAGGAAGGGAAATAATAATGCGTGTTTTTTCGCTCACCAACAGGTTCTAATTGACTTAATGCTTATCCAATGGGACGTCCCCTGGAATTCATGCATTACTAAACAATATGTTTAACAATTTTTTGGACTCACTAATAACTACTTTAAACAATAATACTGTAGGTATAGGTACTAACATAAAATGTAAAAATTAGACAATAAAGTTACCTACTACCTTCATAAAAAAACCTCAAAAAGTAATAATTAATTCCACATTAAAAAAACCATTAGTGATTAAAAAATACAAGTAAAAGATTTAAAAAAGAAAAATAGCGAAAAATGTCGAAAAAAGGTTAACGGTCGGTAACTCAAAGAATACCGACTTTAAACAAACGTACTTGGTAGAAGGTAAATTATGTAAAATTAAAAAAAAAATTATATAATAAAAGTCGAAAAAATTAATGAGTTAAAAATTAAAACGAATGATTTAAAAACTTAAACAAAAGTACTTGGTAGTAGGTAAGTTATGTAAAATTAAAATAATTAAAGTCGAAAAATTAATAAGTTAAAGATTAAATCAAATGATTTAAAAAATTAAATTTAAAAAACCACTAAAAAGTAAAAAATAAAAAATTATGAAAATACAAAAATAGTAAAATAAAAAACTTTTTAACAAAAAAACGGACCGACCTCAAAACTGATGATGGCATCCCACTAAAAAGGAAAAAATAATAACGACAACTTATTCAGTTAGGTTGGTAGGTAGGTACGCAGTGAAGTTGCCGCCGTGCCCATCTGCAGAAACAAACATACACAAGTAGATTCCACTTCCATCTGGTTAGTATTACAACATGGATCGATAGTGCAATACAAAACATGAATGAGAGTGGGTACCTATCATTGAGGTAATGCATGTGTTCCAAAACGATTAGGTAGTACGTCACTGCTGTCGTATGAAGGAGGATGAGAGAGTGACAATAAGTGTGAATCTCAGTAAGAATATTTCCTTTGATACCTAACAGCTGAAGACGTCTGCGTCACCAAAAATGGCAGTTGGATAAAAATTGAACATGAGAAGGTTGTTTACTTACTTACCTACCCTTAATCCTGTTTTGTATTGCACTATCGACGCATGTTGTAACACTAACTGGTTCATTTGAGTATGAACTCATATCACAAACCCACATCATGATCTAGACAATTCTACATTCAATATGCCATACATGGAATATAAGATTAATTAGATATTATGTAATCAAAGATTGATCATGTATAATTAGATAAATAACTATTAGATACTATCTAATCAAGAGATGGTTTGTTCGAATCCCAACATTTCGTACGGGGATTCACACTTATTGTCACTCTCTCATCCTCCTTCATACGACAGCAGTGACGTACTACCTAATCGTTTTGGAACACATGCATTACCTCAATGATAGGTACCCACTCTCATTCATGTTTTGTATTGCACTATCGATCCATGTTGTAATACTAACCAGATGGAAGTGGAATCTACTTGTGTATGTTTGTTTCTGCAGATGGGCACGGCGGCGACTTCACTGCGTACCTACCTACCAACCTAACTGAATAAGTTGTCGTTATTATTTTTTCCTTTTTAGTGGGATGCCATCATCAGTTTTGAGGTCGGTCCGTTTTTTTGTTAAAAAGTTTTTAAATATCTAGGTTCCTCTGTCCACGAAAATAATGATTGTACGATCGAAATAAAATCAAGTATACTAGCTGCTAATCGATGCTATTTTGGACTATTGTCGCTCCTGAAATCATGAGTACTCTCCAGGAGGGTTAAACTCACCTTGTACAAGGCGCTGCTTCGCCCCGTCCTGACATATGCTTCAGAAACGTGGGTCTTGACGAAGCAATCTGAGAATGCCCTTAGATTTTTTGAGAGAAATATCCTTAGGAGAATACTGGGCCCTGTGTTCGACCATGGACAATGGAGGCGGCGCCACAATGAAGAGCTCTACCAGCTGTACGATGATTTTGACGTTGTCAAATTCGTGAAGTTGGGGAGATTAAGGTGGGCTGGCCATATTCTCCGAATGGATGATAACGATCCGGCTAAGCGGCTCCTGTTAACTCGCCCGAATGGTACAAGGAAGATAGGAAGGCCACGATTAAGATAGAGTGACAATTTAGAAGAAGACACAGCACGGCTCGGGTGCTACGACTGGATGACAACGGCACAAGATCGTTCAAGCTGGAAAGATCTCCTAGAGGAGGCCAAGGCCCACCCTGGGCTGTAGCGCCATTTAGTTAGTTACCACACTAAACTCTTCAATTCTTCAACAAATTTTCAAGCTATTATCATCAAGAACGTCAATAATAGTTTTATTAAATTCAAGTTTTTCTGAAATTTAAAAAAAAATAAAAAATTTGGAAGATGGATGGACATTGGACTTTGTGCTTTAAGGTATGTAAACACTACAGAACATAGCAATTTTAGAACCCTCCCACCAAAATAATCGATGTTGTTGGCACTACAAGGTAGTTGAAAATTACGCCTACTGTAACGCTTACTAGCCAGTACGGTCAGCATCGATCCGTTCGTGAATTTGTCGTCAACATTTGAAATTTAAAAATTTGTGGTCAAACATTTAAAAATTAATTTGTGAAGTCAGATTCTTTAACGAGCCACCTCTACTCTTTTATGTACCTTGATATGTTAAAGAGTTTTTTGTGATTTCGATCAGCTTCGTACTGAAACCCTCGCAACCAAAGAGATCTACCAGTAATTGCTAGATGAATTATTCATCCTAGAGCTAGAAGAGATAGGGAATAAGCTGTGTGAGAGATAAAACTAACTCCTCTACGGATTGTCCGACCAGCCACCGTTTTTACGACCCATTTTAATGTAGTTAGGGAGGTCAGGTTTGTTAAGCTGTACTTCCTCTCGGGGGTTTTGGATCTCTCTTGTATTCTAAAATATCATAGGTTGGACTGTCACAATATCGAGCGGCTGGAGGAAACAACATTAGGTACTTTTCCGTTATAACCCCCCAGTCTGTCTTCAACAGGCCCGCCCGGTGTTTCTAGGCATTTCGTCTTACTTACAATACATATTTACGTCGAATTCGTCACGATTTCAAGTTTTGGGGAAAAATTATAATATTTCAAAAAAGAAGGAAAAAAAAGATTTACCGAATCTTTATAAGTTGTCAATGTCGGTGAGGATTTGTTGAAACAAATTGCCGTGGTTGTGGTTTGATTGCCTCCACATAAATTCGCACAAATAGGTATCGAGTAATGAATTAACTGTTGGCATTGTCTTTGTCCTTTGTGAAGAGATGTTTGTAACCAACCGATTCATCGGGAAGGTAGGTATTGGACCCAAGCAAGCTCGAAGCGCCCGTGGTCAATGACTTTACCCACTTGTTTTTCCAAGAATACACCGATGTCTCTTTACTCCCTCAAACTGAGCGTACATCTAGTTATTAAAATTTGAAAAGGAATCATTAACGATGTCTAGAAACATCGGGCGGGAGTGAAAAAGTCGCGAAAAAAAACTGGGGGGGGGGGGGGGGGTATAACGGAAAAGTAACCAAAATTAATCAAAACTGTGATGAATACGCCCCGTCCTCTGTGGTCCTCAGACCTAGTCCGCCATTACAAGCCAGATAATTCAGTCGTCGTTCGTCTGTAAAGGGATTGTTGCGATCCATTTTGGTGGACAACCTTTTTCAGCCTGAACGACAGACTCCCCTGCAGACAACATCCGAATCTAGGTTGCTACTTACTAGCAGCATGATTCATAGTTTTATTTTCAATAGATTGGTACGGACTCAACCCTCGAGGAAAATATTTCAACACTACACCACGCAGGGGTCAGGAAGACGATACCGGCTGGATACGAATCTTCGGAAACTTACTCGAGACAAAGTTTTCACCTTTCGGATTCCAACTCACCAAGTTTTATTATGATATTTGAGACTTTTCCGTCTAACATCTCCGCTCAGAGTTTGGTTGTGTTCGCACAATACAAAGTTTCAACGATAATTTTGGTTAAAACGTCAACTCGATCAAAACGAGCGAACAGCAACAAACTCTGGCATAGGTATAAAAGATATTAATTTCTGAAGTTCATTAAAATTTGATGGTAATTTAATAGGATCAAATTTCTTTCAGAAGGAAATATTGGAATAAGGTTATTCTTGTCAATTTCGGGCATTAGTCTTCAAAACTGTATCGTGCTAAGTCAACCCCTTCACCTCTTCATGTTATGATTTCACAAAGATGAGGACATTAATTAATTAGAATTGAGCCGATGGAAACTTCAAAACTCATCTCGCAATGCAAGAAATCCTTCGTTCCTCCAAAAACAACCCTACTGTGGAAAAGAAACTACATGCGTCAAATGTGCTGGCTCACAAGTAACATCAAAATACACCGTCAACAAGGAAGACGCCCAAAACTGTAAGGGGAATCATTCTTCGAACTATCAAGAATGCGGAGTTTCAAAATAGCTTCAAAAATGGAGGATAAATGCAACGTTACCACTAATAAAAAATGTCAAGTGGGTGTGGCACATAGCTTCCTCGTATCCATAACCCGAATGTATAGATGATCCGATGCATAGTAGTTAATCTCAAAACATCAATCTCAAAGTAGGTACCTTCCACTACCCTCATTGGAGACTCTACACGTCAACCGGTACAATCTCTGAATATTGATGTAAAATGCACTAGTTATGGCTGTACCAAGAATATACTTTCCTTGATGATTTTTATAGGGAACCATCTACATGCCAACCCGCAAAATCCCTGACAATTTCAACGAAATCGGATGAGAATTGTAGAAGTTATGGCTGTGGCAAGGAATTCATGACAGATACACAGACAGACAGACACGGAACCAAAATTGTTCAGGTCTCGAGTCTCTCGCGATCTCTCCAGATATCTCCACGCGAGTGGAAATTTTAATTTTGGAGAACTTTTTTTTTCAACCTTGAAAAGCGAAAACAAAGCTTCCGCCACCTTGGTAGACTCGGAAGCAATATAAACAAGTGTAATTTGTCTGTTGAGAAGAACATTGTACACATACACCAATCCATATACACCCCTATCTGTACAATCCTTGAACATTTCATTGAAATCGGTTTGAGAATGTAGGTAGAAGTTATGCGCTGTTACAAGGAATAAAATTCACGTTTGCGCATGCGCAGTGCCAACTATCTGTCCTGATTTTCATAGGGGACCATCGACACGCCAATCTGAACAGCCTTGGAAAATTACATTAAATTCGGATGAAAAGTAAAGAAGCCATGGCTGTTACAAGGATTATACGTTTGCGCATGCGCAGACGCTACTATCAATCGGGGGGGGGGGGGGGGATGATTTTCATAGGGGACGATGGCTGTGGCAAGGATTTCATGACAGACAGACACACACATAGACACGGAATCAAAATTGTTCAGGAAGGTCTAAAAAAACGCGAGTGGAAATTTCGATTTTGGGGAACTTTTTTTTCTACCTTGATAAGTGAAAATAAAGCTACCGCTTCCTTGGTAAACTGGGAAGCAATAGAGAATAAGGTGGGAAAATACTCCATAAAACCAATTTTACGTGACCTACTTTGAACTGCGAGACTGCGATAGAAGATAGAGGTTTGGAAAATGATCCATAATTTCAATCACACAGCTGCAAAAGAGTTCACCTGATCTAATGAAATAAATCACTAGGTAGTTCTTATGAGTAGCCTGGCTGCAGACTAGCCGTAGACATTGAAGATAGTCGTATAAGTATCTAAAACATCCTCCTTACAAACTGCAGACTTAAAACTATCTGCAGATAATAATTGCATTAAAGAGGACGAAGTCTAGATAACACCACTGATTACACCAGATTATGAAGAACTCTGAGTTCCAAGGTAGGTAATATCGGCGATCTGGGACATCTGATATTCGAACCAGTACAAATGCTAACAGAGGAAAGCCCCTCGAAGCCTTCTGGCAAATTAATGTAGGTCACCCCCTTTCACGATGGATGAAGAGCTCTTCTTCCCCTTGCTATTCATCAGAGCAGAAGCCATACAACTCCATTGAAGCATCGGCACAGCGAATAGTCTGCCCCAAGATTCAGAGAACAATAAATTATTTTAGAGAGGAACTAGGATCAGCTGTGGTTACGCCCGAAATGGTTACAAATCGTGCAGTGCTTCACAGAATTTAGTGCTGACTGAGACTTGTTCAGTGCTGAACCCTCCTTATAGAATTGGTACCTGTCTACAAACCTACGAGCTCAGTTGTTTTTCTCGTGACGTCACAGATATGCATAAAACATTCAAATTCACCAGTTCCATCGACTAAATATATTTTCGAAGTCCATTTCACCGACTAACTTCCATCACTTGGAGCTAATAACTCGAGAAACTCCAAATTTAATGTACCTATTTCAGATCGTCTGTCAGGCTTTTTGCTTCCGAGTCTACCAAGGTAGCAGAAGCTTTGTTTTCACTTTTCAAGGACGAAAGAAAAAGTTCTCCAAAATCAAAATTTTCACTCGCGTTTTGCGTTTTAGACCTTTCTGAACAATTTTGGTTCAGTGTCTGTCTGTCTGTGTGTCTGTCTGTCTGTCATGAATTCCTTGTAACGCGCATACGAAGTTATTGTCCGATTACAATGAAATTTTCAGGGATTGTGTGGGTTGCTGTGTAGACGGTCCCCTATGAAAACCAGCATCCCCGGACTGATAGAGGCGACTGCGCATGCGCAAACGTGAATTCCTTGTAACGGCCATAACTTCTACATTTTCCATCCGATTTCAATGAAATTTTCAGGGATGTTACAGATTAGTATTTAGATGGTCCCCTATGAAAATCATCACCTTCGGACTGATAGTAGCCACTGCGCATGCGCAAACGTGAATTTCCTTGTAACGGCCATAACTTCCACTTTTTCTAACCGATTTCGATGAAATTTTCAGGGATTATGCTGATTAGGTTGTAGATGGTTCCCAATGCGCAAACGTGAATTCCTTGTAACGGCCATAACTTCCACATTTTCAGATGTTACAGATTAGTATTTAGATGGTCCCCTATGAAAATCATCACCTTCGGACTGATAGTAGCCACTGCGCATGCGCACACGTAAAATCCTTGTAACAGCCATAACACATTTTTCATCCGAATTTTATGAAATTTTCTAGGATTGTCCAGATTAGCGTGTAGATGGTCCCCTACCCTATGAGGGTAGTGAAAGGTACTTAGAGATTGGTGTTTTGAGATTAACTATTATGCATTGGATCATCTATATAATCGGGTTATGGATACGAGGAAGCTATGTGCCACACCCACTTGGCAGACGTTTTTGTCTTGAAAGGGCCACAAGGGCCGGAAAACGTGTTTTGGTTTATAATTTTCAATAATGCACTTGTGGAATCGGACAAGAATTTTTTAACGTGACAATTAGATGGTTTTGTTTTCGTTTTGATGGCATAAAGGCTCTATATAGAGTCTTTTGGTTAGTAAGTTTCATTTAATCCCAATCGTCCGATAATGAGGAATTATAGTAAATATACATTCTTGCCGAATTTCTAAGCATTCCGTAGTTTCCGTAAATCCTTATCTGGGCTGAAGGTTGAACACCTCAACAGATAAACCTCTTCGTGTTTTTAGGGAGTTTTGAGAGGCAAATTTTTGCATGGATAATTTATCCTTAAAAATACGTTGTGGGTTCTTAGTTATCTTACGTAATTATTATCCTTGGACGCAATTTTACCGCGACCTCCTCCGACAAGACTCTGGCCTCATTGTGGCTCCAGTAACCAGCCCTACCATTGTGTAGCTGTTAGCTTATGAAGGGCTGGTGGCACCAGGGAAAGGAAACCCCGAAAAAATACGAATGAGACCTCTTTTAGGATCAATTTCAACCACAACGTTACTCTGAATCATTAAAATTAAAATCGGAGCCATGAAAAAACACGTCACCCACTCCAATATTTATAGTAAGTACTGACGTAGGCTTGATTTACGAGTCACCAACACATCAAAGTAGATCCGAAACTAATTTCGGATTGTTCGGTTCATTACTTGTTAGGATAATTTAGCGGTTCCTAAAAATTCAAATTTCTTTAAATTCTTCATAATGTCCGAGAGCTCTGAGGAAAGTGACGACCCGCTGTACGGCCCTGACTCTTCACTGACGGACGGATTCAGCAGTGACGAGTACTCCTCAGGAGATCTTCGCCGGCGATACATTTGTTCTGGAAGTTCTTCATCCACAGGTGAGTAAAGGAAAGTGGGGCGTGGAATTCTTGATAAATTATTCAGACAATCACTTTTGTGGCAATCCATTCATTGAGATCCATGCTCACACCCATCAGCCATTTGAGGATCTTGATGGCCATTTGGAATGTGGAGTTCGTTGTTCAATTGCTAAGTCCCTTCGTTCATGTCAATCGATTTTCATGCTCAAGTATATTATTCAACCATTCTAAGCTCATTAAACGATATTTATGCTGTGGACTCCAAACTTTCTTTTAATTGAAATATCCCATCGAGTGATGGTATTCTGTAAGCGAAAATTACAGAAATATTAGAATTTTGATTCGTTATGACTTCACTGATCTTTACAGATATTGTTCGAATCAGAACAATACGACGCCCCACGAGTTTTTCGTGGTCTGATATCAACCTTTCTCAAAAAAGAAGGTCACACTGAAATAATTATTATTCTGCAAAGCTACAGCACGACATCAATTTTCCCCTCAATACTGTTCAGTTCACATGAAGTAATTCAGACTTTTAGTCTAGTAAATGTGTAAGCAATCTCATAATGGTTAGCTTCATGACTGTCCCTTATAAATATCGTACTTCATGGAAATGGTATAGTGATTGTAACTGTTTTATTTTCTAAACTATTAGGATTCAGCCATATTTAATTTAGTTCTGTTGACGCCTATTAGAGCATAAGACATCCACGAGTCATCGCATCCTCGGCAGCCCTTCTCACTTCCTACCAAGTTTTTCCTGTCCGGCCTAGTTCCCTGTCGACCAATCTTCGCCAGGTCTCTCTCCCTGTGGATTCCACTGGAGGGTTTCTTTCTCCACAGCACCATCTTGCTTCTGCAAAGTATACCTTATCCACTTACATTTCTTTTTCCACAAATTCCTTAAATTCATCGGTAATTGGTTGCTAGCACTCCATAACTCTTCATTTCATAACATTTCACGCCACCAAATCCCCAGTATTCTTCACAAGAACAGGTTTATGACCTCATTTAGTCAACTCAAATTTGTTCAATTTTCACGTTTCACGTTTGTTCAATTTTCACAAGTTTTTTTCGGCCAATTCGTCATCTCCACTCTCATGTGACTTGACGGTTGAACGCCCTGACGACAGGACGTCTTGCTTGATTTTTCACGGTTAGTTCACGGTTAGTTTCTCTTTCACGGTTAGTTTCTCTTTCACGTTCACGGTTAGTTCACGGTTAGTTTCTCTTTCAAAATAAGGGATACTTCATGGTTCCTTTCAAACCATCATCTTCCGTATGCACGAATGTTTCGTTAATTTTTTGTGTTTCTTCTACCTGGTTCTCATGGAGATTGATCAAGTATAAACTGACCCAGCAATTTTTTTCGCTTCACAACGTTTCAGCAAGGCGTTCCAAGCATTTTGCCAAGGAAAAATTCAAGTGAAGAAACGAGAAACTATGAAGTCTCATATACATGGATTACGGATTCAATCATAATTAGAATGCAGTTTTGTGAACCGAACATGCTCAGTATTCTGCACAGAATCGATTGCGCTGATTGATGCTGAAATAAACGTACTATGTCGTAAAGCCTGTTTTCATTCAAGCCAAACGTATTTTAAAGCAAAAAGGGGTGTCAGGAGTGGCTGGGGTCGTTTGAGCGTCGTTTTTTGGCGGTGGACTTTGGGTGGACTTCTGCGGGGGTCGTGGGTTCAAGGCTCAACGCCGGCAGGTGAATTTGTCGGCGGCCGGGGCTCTCATCGCTCCCTCGTCCCAACCAAGGGCGGTGAGGCAATGGGAAGCCATGAGCGAAATCATCAGAACAAAAAATTCTGATCTTCCCTTTGGAAGGTAGCTGATGACGTCCGCGACGCCAGGCATGGCAGTCGGACGAAAATCCAACCTGAAATGGTTGTTTATTTGACTTACTTTACTTCATAGCCTCAGAATCTGATTTTGACGTTTAAAATATTTATGAATTACCGATGTAAATATTCCGTGATACTTATATCTCCTTTCATCGGCAGGATTGGATTCTACTTCGTCTTCCGAACCCTACGACGAAGACGACAGCGACGCAGAAGTCATCAAGTTTTCTAGCAAACAGAAAAAGAAAGATCTGGTCGGGTTCAAGACAGCTCCACGCGATATTGAAACGTTTCTTAAAGCCGACCCACTACTCAACGGCGGCAGCATCATCAAGGGGCCACATGATTTTCAATACGGGTTTAATGAAAAATTTGGTGTCAACGAACCAGCAGGTATAATATAGATTCCATAGTAGAACCGACTTCAAACGACAAATAAGTCAGGAGGGCAGTGTATCTGTATATTCCTCATGACAATATTGACGCCACGTCAGCAATTCAGAACCATCGTGAATGTGAGCTGAAGACTGCCCTCCTGACTTGGCAGATCACAAGAGGTCTTAATCTGCTCCTGTCTATGATAATATCGATTTTGATCCACTGCTGTAGAATAGAAATGGCTTTAAAACACTCGACCAGACTGCATCGTAAGTAAATTGAATAATCAGTAAGTTGAATCCCGAATTACACTTGTGATCAGATGCAGGTGTTCCTCCGACAAAGAGGGACCTTGTTTTCTCTTGTTGTACACTACTGAAAAATCAAACTAGTATGGAAGAAGAGGAAGGGTATATATAAACCCTTGTCGGAGCTCCACCATGACGTTCCAATTTGAAAACTTCAGAGCTAATTTCTCTTCAGGAACCTCTGCCTCTCTCTGAACCACTTCTAGACACTAGGTACACACACCTACCTGGTAGTCTGGTTTTGAACAACCAGAAACCATCCTCCTTTCACTTGGTAACCCGGTTCTAAAAGAACAGAAACCAAATTATCATCTTGATAAGCTGGTTTCAACAGACCAATAGCCAATCTTCAACAACCTGGTTTCTACATAGACCAGGAACGGAATACCCTACATATTGTAATTTTCACTAACCTCTACCTTCGCATCGTCTTGTACGAAACCATAACATAGACACAAGTAAAACAAGTAAATTTTCCAGTAAATAGTTTATTCCCAATTTATAGTTAGGATAAAACACAACATCCACTCAATCAAATTCTATTGAATATTTTTGTAACCAACAGCACAGAATTTGGAATGGACTACTTCGGATTCGAGCGAGGATGACGTAGGCGGTTTGTCCTACAAAAGCCGCTCTCAAGTCGAAACTCCGCAAGCACCTCTGAAATCGAATGAACGGAGTATAACAATAGGATTTTCCGTCCAAGAAATGACAAGAAACGCTCCAGAATCAACCAAAACGGACCAGGATCAAATAGAAAAGGAAGAAGGTGAATCCTTTATTCTGAAGCAATACTTCAGCTTCCTTCCAATATTAGTTTTCGAGCTGAAGCAAATATTTTCAATTAAGGTTGAAAAAAACTCGCAAAATCAAAATTACTTCTCGTTTCTTTCGGACCTTTCCGAAAAGTTTTGATCGAAGACTGTCTGTGTTCAATTTTGATGATATTTTCAGGGATTGTGTTACGAGTTTAGATGGTCCCCTATGAATTTCATCGCTTCCGTAGTGATAGCTACTCCTTTGCATGCGCGAAAGTAAAACCCCCGTACATTTCATTGCCCTCAGATTAACCACAATAAATTCTCCATATCGAAATCCTCCTCGAAAATTCTGTAAATTAAGTGATGGGACCGATTTTTAAAAAAATTTTATTCAAATGGAATTACAATGTAATAATTACTTGAACTTCCTTCTGAAGCCTCTATCGCTGACGACGGTTCTTCCACTCTTCATAGCAGTGCTGGAACTCCAGTACAGGAAAAGCCTTCAGCTGGACGGTTACGGCCATTTGAACGTTTTCGAGTGTCCCAAAAATTGGGATGATTTTTCAATCTCAAGAAGAGAAAAAAGCCACAAGAACTCAAGCCACGCGAATGAGGCTCGTTTATTGAAATTTCAGAGACAAGGATCATCACCGAGATGCAACAACCAGTTCTTAAAGTTTGGTCTAACACGAATGACCCCTTTTCGAAGTTTTTCAACAATACTTATATTCTCGGTAAAAGTGTTGTTTGGTAGGTTTAACCTTCAGATGCGAACTCTTTGTGGACGGTTCCGTGGATATTGAAAAAATAAATCAGTGAATATTTTGATCTTCGGCTTCCTCTTTGTCTATTTCTTGAGCATTGGAGAGGTTGAAGTGTGCCGCTCTTTTCTCTGGTTTTAGGTTTCTGGGTCGTACTCAAACACCCAGACTCGTCACCCGAATTGACAAGTTCTAGAATGCGAGGATCATTGTGTACTTGTGACTTATTTCTCTTCCCTAGATTGAAAAATCAACTCAAGGGAACTCATTTTGGGACACTGGAAAACATTCATATGGCTGTAACCGACCAGCTGAAGGCTATTCCTGTATCGGAGTTCCAGCAGTATTATGAAGAGTACTACATAGAAGGGTCTGCAGCACTGTGTGGCTTCAGAAGGAAGTTATTTTGAAAGTGACAATATAAAATTGTTATGTTATTTGGATAAAATTTAAGAATAACCATTCCTGCTAGGTACCTAATTTACAGACTTCGTACATTGACAGAATTAGTATTGGAGGTTGAGCAATGTGTACAATGAGTACAACAACGTTTGAATTCCATGAGATACATCCTTCCGCGAGTGCAACTAGTGCCTAAAAAAATAATAAGTTCACGAATATTTTTTGTTAACGAAATTGAACAACCAACAGATAGTTCAAGTCACAAAGAACGCGTAATAGCCAAATGCCATATTCGTCCAACGATCCGCTATGACTTGGAGCCAGTCAAGAAAAAAAGGATTCGCAAACAATTGCTCTCGAAGTTAATGAATGCATAAACATAATTGGACTACAGATCAAGAATCAGCTAATAAACAGTTAACAAAAACATAACACGAATTTGATTTTACCTCTTTTATTCATCCATGAATTGATATTTCAAAAAAAAAAAAAAAAAAACGGAGAATTTCGATTCTACCGCCGAATCATTTAATAATAATTAATTTTACGCCATGATCTTCCACCAAACAGTTTTTAAATTTTTATTTCGTGACATTTGTCACGTGACATTTGTTAAAATGAACATGGTAACGCTTTCTCGAAGGTGCAAAATTTTCGTCATGGCGGTCAGAAGTGATGATTGGGAAAACAATGGAAACCTGTTAATCATTATTAAACGAGCACATTACTTCGGGAAGGTGTCTCCAGATTAACTAGATTTAAATTACAATTGAAAAGCTAATGGAGAGCAAATTTTCGGAACCTTTTTTTTAAAGTCATTATAAGTCAAAACAGGTTGTTTAACAAAAATTTTGAATTTTTTTTATCGATTCCCTTGGACATTCTTGACATAACTCTATTTTGAGACTTACAGTAGCCTACAACAATTTTGCAACAATTTCAATTTAATTTTGGTTACTTAACTGACACTTTGAGACATCTGTGGAGTTCTGACAGACGATGACACTAGTGATACCATGGTCCAATTAAGGTTAAATGATAAAATTTGAATTTCCCTTTCACTGTTAGGTACCTAATTTTCGGCAAATCGAATTGAAACATTTCTATAGATACCAGAAGAAACATGAGTTGTACCGTTTCGTTAAATTCAATCGAATTTCATGATTCCTCTCCTGTTCATAACACTGAGCTGAGACCACTACCAAATTTTGGACCAAGAAACACGTTTGTTATTCGCGTTTATTATTATAACGAACATTCGCTAATTAGATAATTATTTTTTTTCATTAGGCAACGGGTTGGCCCCGCAGAGCTCTGGGTGGTATCGTTACGTACTAATAATTCTTAAACATTTTAAAATAATGAAAAAACTACACCTTTATATCAAAAGTTTTCAAACTACGGCGTTTTGAAAAAGTTTTTCCCACTTTCACCCCCTATAAGTGACTGAAAATAACCGGAACGATCGAGGCACAACTAGACCCAATCAAAAACTTCGATAAAGTCAACGAGTTTGAATCCCCGCCCGTTCCCGGCCATTAGTTCCAAAGTCCGCCCACAGAGGCCAGAGCTAGCGCTCCGTTGTTTCCCCGTTTATCGATGCAAATTAAGTTCTAGGCATGCAGGATTTAAGAACCACTGCGAGCAATTAAAGTTCTAATTAAATAAGTTCATAAGTACGGCCAATTAGTTTATTCATTCAAAAGTACATTATCTCACAACTCCGGGAAACCAATCCACCGTCCTCCATTAATAGCTCCGATGTTCTACCATCTATTCTGTGCTACCCCTGTTATATTGCTTTTATCAAGTTTAAATTGTACAATATATCGTCATTCGAAGTCATATTGTACCGTTATTCCTTCGCCCTATCCCGAGGTAACAAGAATATTGATTACAGAGCCATAGACATTTGCCTGAAACGTACTATTTCTCTTCCATATTCAGAGTATATTTATATATCAGAGTGTATATATATAGAGTGTATTATACACACATTACACACATGTATAGAGTGTATTATATATCACCAAGAATCTTTATTTCCCTCATACTCCTTTCTTCTTACATCCTTCAACATCTTTCAAGTGAGGGGGTTGGAATCTACTGTCAATCCTAAAACAGAAATCTCGTTGACAATCTGTTTGCCAGGAACGAGTGGCCTACGATCAGCGGCTTCAGAGCCCATCTCTCCTGCCTCTGTTCAAATGGGGCTAGTTGCATTTTTATTACTGTTTGGACTTCCCGCCTATTTGAGGCGGGAGACCAAAAGGCAGTGCTACCAACCCTCACGAAGTTCCTAGTTCTGCCGCTTAGCGAATCAGTTCACAATTACTTCTGATCATGCAACCGTTAGGTGGTCCTATTTAGCAATAATGAGCCAGAACTAGAACAGGAGAATAATAATAATAAATGAACAATTAGGTCCTTCAATGGGCAGAATAGTTCTATGCAGCCGCTGCCATTCAGATCGTTGGGGTAACCTCCCCCTGCCGACGACGCCCGCCCGCCATGTTGCTCCGTGCTCCTATCCCTTATGCCCGCTGTTAATTTTCATCTTAGTTCATCCGTTTTAGATCAATATATATTGTTGTCAAAACTCTTATATTGTGACCGTTTTTAGTACTTTATCCCGAGAAAATAAACAATTACAACCATACAGGTGTTGTCACACAAGCTCTTTCCGAAAATTACTCTTCCGTTTCTTATCCTAACTTGAGTCTTAGTAATATTAATCGAGAACGTGTTCACAATAAAGCATTTGTATCATATTTGCTGAATACTAGTCACGATAGTCACACATCGAATGAACAACAGGAAGGCATATTCTGATATTATTGTTGTTCAAAAAATATAATTATGGACCCAACATACAATTCTCTGTGAAATTGATTGGCAATGAGGTCCTCAGGTCGTAAAACTCCTCCTTTGCCGAGATTTTGGTGAATTCATAACCTTCCTCAGTGCTCGAAGGATGTGTAACCGAGTGAACATCACATCAGCGTCAATTAACAACCAGGTAGTTAAACATGATAACATAACTAGTGGAAAATGAAGATTTGGAGATATTGCAGGTGAAATGAAAAAGTGGAAGGGGAGAGGGGGGGGTAAATCATTTCCACTATAAATATGAAGCAAAAACGCTGCAAATTATTACACAAAGATTTATTATTTTTCTACATACACCACTGGTCTGCAAAGAACACGGCTTTGCCTGTGTCATCGATCGCATTTCGGTCAGCTAAAATTTGAACGGAGGTTAACCTCTTTTGCGATTCACACTCGTGTTTCTGATTTATCGTAAGTCCAACCCTTAAGCTCTCGTAGGGAACGAACGGTTTGTCCTACAGGGCTTCGCGTGGTCTCTAAATATTCTAAAAACTCAATGCTATCTTAAATTGATGGAAAAACAAGACCTTTACATCAAAATTTTTTGAGTTAAGGCGTTTTCGAAATTTCAACCCTTATTTTTCAACGCTTAGAAGTGACCTACATAAACCTAAAGCTTCGGGGCACAACTAGACCCCAAATGGAGCCCATTTACCAAATTTCATCAAAATCAGTAAATGCTAACTGAGAAAAGTGGCGCGGACGTCGTATGGCGAACGGACTGCCAAATTTTTATTCGATTTTCGGATTCTACACACCTTGAAACGTAAACCAACAAATTTTGAGGCGAGGTTAAACAAAAATGTTTCTTGGTCGAATCCAAAGGTTCATTAGGTATTGAAAATAATAAACCAAAATACGAGGATCCACAGCTTGAAGAGACTAGTGTTAACATCACCTGAGAAAGGTAATAAATTTACCAAAAGCTCGGCAAAAGAGGAGTTTTATTCCTGAGGACTCTATTCCCAATCAATTTGACAGAGAATTAGTGTTGTTGCTAGAAAACCCGTGACTAGTTATGTTGTAGTGAGATACCTTAACAGTCAAGCAGCTACAGTTTCTTCGTCTTTGTCTGTGGTATTACATACTCATGAACCAATATCACATTGATTTCACTAATATTTCAGATAACGCCCGCAACAGAAGGGCGAGCAGGAAACCCAGTGCGGCTGTCAAGAAAGACTCTGAACCCTCAGTTAACGAGGGGACCCGCAGCAAAACGAAGAGGAGGTCAGCTGGAGGAAATACGAACTCGTTGAGCCTCAAAGGTAAAACGGAGCAGAGATTAGTGCCTGACAACCGAAAACCCGTCCCGCTGTCTACCGAGAAGAGGATATCACTGCGAAACGATAAGAATCGGACTGAAACCATTCAAGGTATTTGAAGGCCGCACAATCTCGCTACAATAGATTAGCAATACTTTAAGATGAATACGTCCACATTCGATCATATTATAGAGTATAGAGAGACACAGAGGAGTACAGCCTTCTCACAAGGACGTACAGGATGACTGATGATAAAAAGATCAAACGCTTGGGGGTTTTTATGAGAGTGCAGAATTTTTTTTGAGGTTGGGGGAGGGCATGATTTTTTAAATTAAACCATCCTCAACTATTTGTCCTACAGCTAATTCAAAAAACATTGAAAAGTTAATTAAATTTCTTGTTGGAAACCTAACTTATCAAGTTTTACCATTCAATTCTAGTTAACATACTCGTAGAAACATGTCTAAACTTTATTCATTTCTAAATTTTAGAAAATTTGTCCAATCAAAAACTTTTTACAATCGAATTTTAGGGGTGAAATTCGCGTTTAAACGAAGATAAACATGAATTTTCTAAACTAAATCAACGTTCCGGCATGAGGCTCCGGTATTGATTGAAGAGAATTTTCTCCATGACAACGATTTTTTTAACCCCATTTTGGGGGGGGGGGGGAGGGAGACGTGGATATATTTTTTATTAAACTATCCTCAGCTATTGGTCCTACCAATTCATTCATAAGGGTAGAGGGGAGTCTTAAACTCAACTCGTGCTAACTAAACCGTCATGCGAGGGATCATTTTCTACTTGTTTTCGGTGCTTAGCCAAATAAAACCGTCTTGAGATCGATCTTGTTCACCTGGACACAGGATGAAGGGTTCAGCTTTAGTCAAAAGAGTAAAAAGGTTTTTCCACTTGAATTGTTCCTTCAATTACACAAAAATAGAAGGGCTTATATACTTTCTAACGTACCCTAACAATGATTTTTGAGTTTTGCCGATAGTGCAGAGGAGATGTATGTCAGGGAGAGAAAAATGTCGTGACTCTTCTGCTAATAAAATTCTCTTTATTAGAGACCGGTTTTGGGTCAAAACCCCATCATCAGTCCAGAGACTATTGACTAGTGTCCAGCTTTTGAACGCGGCGGTTCTGCTTGAACATTATGATGATGGGGTTATGAACCCAAAGCCGGTCTCCAATAAAGAGAATTTTATTAGCAGAGGAGTCACGAAATTTTTCTCTCCTTATATCCTACAAATATTTTTGTCTTTTAATTAATTAATATATTTTCTTGAGAACGAATGGCATGAATTCCAATTCGAAAAAGATGAAAAATCTCATTTGGAACTCAGTTTTACCAGTTGGAGCGAACGGTTGGTCCTAAAGAGCTCTGGATGGTTTCATTCGATTCTAGAAATTTAAAACCTATCTCTGCAGGGTGTCCCGAAACCAATCACCAATACTTCACGAATCGTTTCTAGAACTGATTTGCAAAGACCTTTTCTTCTAGCACTTCCCCCTTCCTCACCACTTAAAATGCCGCTGTTTTCACTTTTAAGGTTTTCTTCGCGTTTCCGACCTTGCGGCACTAAAATGGTCATAACTTCCTCGTTTTCCACGTAAATTCAAATCCCATTACACCATTAGGGAGAGCGGTAAATTTCCCATATGATGAGCTCTTGATAAGTTGAAAAAACTGCACACTAGGAATGTATTTCAACCTAAAACATGGAAATTTTTCAATTTCTGTCTTTCTTAAAAACATTTTGGCGATTTTTTCCTGTTGAAACACGATTTTCTTCAGAGGCCCTTAAATACTTAAAAAATGCTCCAATTCATCAGCTTTTCAACGGTAACCCGTTTTTTTAGTTTTAAAATGAAATATTTGGGTGGAAATGGCGTTTAAATGCGAAAAAACGTGTTATTTCAGCGAAAAATTATGGTTTCTTTAAACCATTCAAGGGTTATAATTGGTGAACTGCTTTACAAGGTGTCCCGAAACCAATCAGCAATAATTTCAAGAATCGATTCTGCAACTAGTTTGCGAAAACTTTTCTTCCATAACACTTCTTTTTTATTCGGCTTAAAATGCAGCTTTTTGTATTTTGAGATGGTGGAAAAAACCATAAATTTGAAACAGAAATAGTCAAATTTTTAAGGTCAAAAACACGAAAAAATTACCGTTAGAAGTGCCAATAAAAACCAAAAAAGTGCTAGAGATAAAAGTTATTGCTGATAAAGTTGAAGAACCAATTTTGAGTGTTGTTGATAGGTTCTGGGACACCCCGTATTACAGCCCCTCTCATGTTGAATTTTCGTCCGACAGCCATTCCTGGCGTCGCGGACTCCATCAGCTGCTTTCCCAAGGGAAGATCGGAATTTTAATCTGTTGATTTCCCTCATGGCCACTTATTGCTTCATCCCCTTAAGTAAAGGGGGGTTCACCAACGGGCCAATCCGAAAAATTACCAGGCGATACCGCCCCGAGCGGTCACCAATCCAGATCTCCCGAGCCTTAACTTCGGTGATCTCACAGGGTCCGGTTTATTAAACCAGCCGACAGCCATTGGTCATCGGTAGTGCCGGGGACACCATGTATATTGACAACTTTCGAGTTGGGGCTTTTAAAATAGTTCAACCCATAGTAGAATACCAAGAGCTTTGAGACACTTTAGACCCCAAATGGAATTCACAGTAGGTATACCAAATTTCATCAATTTTGGTACAAGGGAACTAATAAAGCGCCAAGTACGGTGGACGGAAGGGATTTTTTTTAGAACGTTCTTGCTCGGTTCTAAGTTTTATCATTGAGATTGGTTTATTGACAATAAAAGTCCTTTGAATGTTTCCAATCACTTTTATTCGTGGAGAGCTTTCGACAACACTTTGGTTGTCATTTTCAATCCAACAACAAAACGATGAGCACAAGTAGTGGCATAAGTAGTAGTTTGCAACTTGTGATCTACTCAGAGACATCATCCTCTGTTGGATTGAAAATGACAACCAGAGAGTTGCCGAAAGAATAGAGGTGATTGGAAACGACAAAGGACTTTTATTGTTGAGAAAAAATTAAGAATAAAGAAAAAGTCCACAACCCCAACTTATTATACAAAATAATGAACTAAAATACTTACATAAAGAGAATAACACCTCCCATAACATGGTTAGACAACATGCATTTCAAAAGTGCCCGTCTAGAAAGTGCGTATAGATATTATATGGATTCAACACTAAAACCATTGAGAACTTGATCAATCAATAACAATCAAATAATTTATTTGGAAGATTTATTCTCCATTATTAATTTAGCCTACTACGCTGTCACGACCCACCACGTCACGGTTCAACATTTTTCTCCTTACGAAAATGATGATCATTTTCGTCATGAAATCGTATCAAGCCCCACTAGAAAAAAGAATGGGAAGAGAAGATCACAGACAGAAGAAGGAGAAAACTAACAGGAAAAAGTAGTGGAAAGAGTTAAGAGATAGAGAAGAAGACTAGACATGTAGAAGAAGGAGAAAGAGGGGGTCTAATCGTGCAGTTGCCGACCTGGGGTTTGCCTGAATCTGACAGTCGTCGCCTCGTTCAAACGATTCCGCCCTCCAAGACGAGGTTGCCCGTTGAGGTCTGGGGTGGGGGAAATGAAATAAAGCCTAGCGAGGCCAACTACCTCACCCCTGAACGGTATGTATTTGCATTTATCCAGAATCCAACGGTTGAGTTTGAAAAGGTGACTTGTCGAACGGATTGGAACTGAAGCAGAAAATATTGGTTTTACTTCGAAGTTCACCAAGGTAACGGAAAAAGGCATGTCTTCACTGGGAGACGGAAAAAATTCTCTAAAATCGTAATTTCTACTCGCATTTCACGTTTGAGTCCTTCTTGAACAATTTTGTGAGTCTGACAGCTTGATCAGAAAAGGTGGATTAGAGAATACTCACTAACCCTTCATTCAGGCCTAGAAAATCTGTGCTGGGCGTTTTCCTGATTTACATTATTTCTCTAGCGTCTATTTGTGGTAGTGACCAGTGTGGGGGTGCTTTGTTTTATCAGGATGCAGCACTCTGCCCTTCTGATACCCATCTATGGAAAGCAATCGCGATACCCATTTATGGAAGGTCTTCCTGATACGTGCCTATGTGTTGAATCATCAAAAATTACCTTCCCTCGGCCGGGGATCGATCTATCGTTCCGACTAAACTATACAGGGTGTCTACAAAAAAGCTGTAAGGAATTCAAGGGGTCGATTCTACAAATTAATTTCCAACAAAAAGTGTATCTTAGAATTTTTTTTAAACGCCTCTTCGACCGACTTTTTTCGCTTCTAAGTTTTTTTTCGTGTTTTCGACCTTACACCATTAAAACGGTCATAACTCTCTCAAATTACACTCAAAAATTAAAAATAAGGATACCGTTGGAAAGAGCGTCAAATTTCCTATCTCTCTGATACCAAATAACAAATTTTCAGTTGAATTACACGAGGAATGAAGCAACCTGAAAAGTGAACTTAGTAAATTTTCGAAAAATTCCCGTTTTTCAACGCCTATAAATCTCCAAATATTACCAGGTAAAGTTCTGTTGCCGGAAAGCCTAAAAACTGCGTCAGAATCTCAGCTTTCCAATGGTATAATCAAAACATATTCTACAACCGTATTTAGGGGAGAAATTCGTATTTGAACGCGGAAAAACGTGCATTTTTTCAACGAAATCGGCGCTCTGGCCTCCTGTTTCCGGAGGCCTCGAGGTCTACTGCGGCGCCGACCCACCCACTGCTATCGTCCGACCCCTCAAATCGACTAGGCGATTTCGGGATTTTTTCAACGGATTTCGTTGAAAAAATGCACGTTTTTCCGCGTTCAAACATGAATTTCTCCCCTAAATACGGTTGTAGAATATGTTTTGATTATACCATTGAAAAGCTGGGATTCTGGCGCAGTTTTTAGGCTTTCCGGCAACAGAACTTTACCTGGTAATATTTGGAGATTTATAGGCGTTGAAAAACGGGAATTTTTCGAAAATTTACTAAGTTAACTTTTCAGGTTGCTTCATTCCTCGTGTAATTCAACTGAAAATTTGTTATTTGGTATCAGGGAGATAGGAAATTTGACGCTCTTTCCAACGGTATCCTTATTTTTAATTTTTGAGCGTAATTTAAGAGAGTTATGACCGTTTTAATGGTGTAAGGTCGAAAACACGAAAGAAAAACTTTAAAATGAAAAAAGTCGGTTAAAGAGGCGTTTAAAAAAAATTTCTAGGAGAAACTTTTTGTTGGAAATTAGTTGTAGAATCGACCCCTTGAATTCCTTACAGCTGTTTTGTAGACACCCTGTATTTACACTTCTGAGTCGGAGCTCGTTACCACTGAGCTAAGGAAGTGAATGGACAGAAATGCGAAGAGGTAGCTGATCACATCATCTCTCCCCCGTTAGGAAATCTTAGGTTCTCCGTTACCTAATCAGGGAGGTGATGGGCAGCTTTGGCTGGCGTTTTACAACCCACTGGGAACGCTCTATTTTTGACTGGCTTCTGAGTTTTGTTGTTATTCCTTCTGAACGGGGCGGGGGATCTGCTGACCTCCACGTTTGTCCGAATAGGCAGTGGCTCGACTCCTGTCTTCGGGGGAGTTGTTTTGATGACATAACACTAATAAATTATTGTTCTCAGAGAATGATGAGGAGACCATTCGGGTCCTTTGGGGGCGTAGGTTCGGGTCCTACTGACTGCGCCACTTTGTTGAGTCATCAAAAATTAACTTCCCTCGACCGAGGATCGATCTCCTATCGTTGCGACTAAACTACACTCCTGCTCAAAATTAGAGCACCACCATCCATTTTTTCGTTTGTCTCTTTCCTTCTTCCCTTATAAATTTTGAATCCCGGACTGGCCACCAGGGAGCCAAGACATGAATTCGATAGAGCATGTTTGGGACTTGCTGAAAAGAAGGATTCGAGCCAGAGATCCACCACCAGACAATCTTCAGCAGCTGTAAACAGCAGCGAAAGAGGAGTGGGACAATATCCCCAGGAAGGTATCCAAAACTTGATTAGAGGCATGTCTCGAAGGGTCCAAGCCCTCATCCGAGCTAGAGGAGGTAATACCAAGTATTTGGAAGCTAAACTAGCATAATTCAAACCTTCTTTTCACTTTTTCAATTTTATCATTTTACCACAAGAAGTACTACATTTTTCTTTAATTTATTAACAACATCTTTTTTTTCTCGAATTTGTGCCTTGTTTCGTTACTTTTTTCCTTCTGTGATTGCAAACAATGTGTGTAAATGGATAAAAACTTGATAAGAGAAAAAAGAAGGGGACAAACGAAGAAATACATGGTGGTGCACTAATTTTGAGCAGGAGTATATATTTACAGTGCTGAGTCGGAGCTCGTTACCACTCAGCTAAGGAAGTGAATGGACAGAAATGCGATCTCAACATATCCTGATACTTGTCTATGGAAGGCTTTCTGATACCCAATAATGGAAAGATATCCTGATATCTATCTATAGAAGGTTTCCCTAATACCTATCTATGGAAGGCCTTCCAGATACCCAACGATAGTAAGGCCTTCCACCTTCTGAGGGTCTTCCAATGCCTGGGGTGGCCATGTCTATCCAATTAAACATAATAAAAATGCAACACACCGCACGAATGACTTCACAAGTCACACATTCTGCAATAAAGCAGTATATACTTGTATAAAGATTTCTTGGCCCAAGCCTGAGAACCCTTCGATTCGATGGCATGCTGGTATTTTGTACCAAACACCTGAATTTCAGTCCTTCAGTTGAAAACCATTCAAGTACCAGAATGGTTATTGGTTGCCACAACATGGAAAATATTTTTTGCTTGGTTGTTTCTTACAAGTATTTTTTTTTTTGCAAATTTTTAGTTTTTATTCAATTTTGATTAAATTTACGGGGAATTTCAATCGCCCCGAGTTGATAGAAAAGCGCTTTCCGTCGTAAAATAGATCAAGTCTCATTTCATCACTTAGTGATGGCATTATCACCATAAAGCGATGGTATTCCTCACAACCAAAAGGATTGTTTTGTTCGAAGAAATTCATCACAATGCACACCTTCGGGAAGTATAACGAAAAACAGATTGTAAAACGGGAACGTAGTTTTGACCGTCGCCAAAATAAAACCGAAAATATCAAGTGCGAGTGAAATTTTCGATTGAAGAGAACATTCTCTCTTCATCTCCCAAAAGTGAATACATTGCACCCATAACTACAAGTATGATGGATTTGGAAGAGAGTAGGAAAGGTAGAGCCCTTAATTGTAAAATCGGACACCCATTTCGTGAAAATTTGTCTTCTTCAATTTCAGATTCGAACTGAACGACGCCTTTTTTATTTTTTCTAAAAATTGTGTTTCAGGAAGAAGGAGTTCGAGAACTAAAATAAAACGTTGAATTCTGAGACCTACTAAACAAGGCAAGAAGATGGTTCATTTGCAAAATCAAATTTTCAATTAATGGTTAAAGCCTCGAAGAGGATATAGAATTGAAATGAGAATGCACGTGAATAAACAACCTACTCTGCCTAAGTACGAGCGGAAATAAATTAATAGTAATTCGATTTTAAGCACATAGATTAAATTAATGGCCGGTTTCCAACGGTTCGTTCCAAGTAGCGTAGAGAGACAAATATTGGCGTAAGGATGAGCGGAGTTGCGTGCAGGTAATCCTAATATGTTGGAATTATAAGCACGCAAATGGATGTTGATGAAGGCTTATGAACGACCTTCGACCGACCTAATGCCCTTGTAGCCCTCGGATGAGAAATTTCGATCAGTGTGGCGTAGAAAAGTGGTCGTAAAAGTGAAAGAGTGCTTTGTACAAAGGTTTTTTAATGATCAAAATGTGATTAAAAAAAGTTACCCGGTTCAAAAATAAAATACCAAAAAGAGTGAGAAACGTGAAGAACAAGAAGATAGAAATAGAATTGATCGCAAGCTGTGAGCAGGACATAAATTAGTGGGAGAAGTGAAGGACAAATACAAAAACGCGCTTCAACTGAAAAAATGCTGGAAATTATTACACGATGGTTTATTATTTTTATTTTTCTATATAGATCACTCGTCTGCAAAGCCACCAACCATCCAACATGAAGAAAAACATCGATCGCATTTCGGTCAGCTAAAATTTGAAAGGAGATTAGACCTCTTTTGCGATTCACACTCGTGTTTCTGATTTATCGTTCGTCCAACGCTTAAATTCTCGTGGGGAGAGAACGGTTTGTCCTACAGAGCTCCCTGTGGTCTCTAAAATTCTAAAAATTCTATACTATCTTAAATTGATGGAAAAACAATACCTTTATATCAAAATTTTTTGAGTTAGGGCGTTTTCAAAATTTATTTTTTGACCCTTAGAAGTGACCTACATCAACCAATATCTTCGCGGCACAACTAGCCCCGAAATGGAGCCCACATACCAAATTTCATCAAAATCGGTCAATGCTAAGTGGGGAAAGTGCCGCTTATGGCGGACGGACGACCAAATTTTTATTCGATTTTTGGATTCTACGTATTTTGAAACGTAAACCAACAAATTTTGAGGGGGTGTAAAAAAAAAATGTTCTTGGTCGATTCCAAAGGTTCATTTTTGAAAATGATAAACCAAAATGAAGATTCTCATTCGAGCAGCATGAGTAATGAGCGAATTTTCGAATAATTAATTAGAACGACTTTTGAAGTACGATAATTTTTTAATTCTAATGAAATATTCCTGAAAATCAGGGCAGATTTCGAATATATCACGTAGGTTTTGATACATTTCAGATTATATTCTCAACAAAAAGTTGAAAAAGCCTAATTCGTGCAGCATGAGTAAAAGAGGGAATTATAGAAACCTATACGTTTAAGATGTCGATTTCCACAAACAACTTCGAAAAACACGTTCAAAATGTTAGATACGTTTAAGATGTTAATTTCCACAAACAACTTCGAAAAACACGTTTTTTGATCTTACAATTTGAAAATGTGGCCTTTTAGGGTTGCCCCAAAACGATGGACAACGAACTTAACTTTTCTCTTAATATTATTATTGAAATTTTAGCGCAGTTTTAGGTGTTACTTGCCTATCGTCAGAAGCAACGCATATTATAAATACGAAAGAATGTTGAACTTCAAAAAACGTATTCGAATGTTCAAATTTGATAGAATTACTCGTACTATGAAAAAATGTTCAAAAATTGTTTGCAGGAAATATATTTAGAGGCCATTCAATAAGCCTCATTTTCTTCAAAAATACGCTAAAAAGAAAAAAAAGTCGCAAAACTCATCAAAATTGACTCTGGTACCCCCTTAATTTCATCCTTTTAACCCTCAATGTCCTTTTAGGAAGTCTGATTCTCAAGATTTGAACAACTAAAGATGTTGGGGAAATAATATTTGTGGTGAAAGTACGAGTATCTACGAATAGCAGGGAATTTCTCAGGAGCAGGGGTTTCGAATGGTGTGTTATTGGAAACCTCAGGATGTGGGGGCCACTGCGTAAGTATTCCAGAAGAGAGGAATCTTGTTCGGCTAACAAATTTATTTGTAATTTCGTAATTTTATTAGTTTTCAGAACTAAGCTTCTGATTAGCTCCAGAATGGGGAGATTCATCGCAGCTCTGGTTCCGAAGCTTGGAATACATTCGGATCAAGAGACGATGAGAATCCAGGCATTCTACGACATTTGATTTGTCAAAATACACCAAAATCTCTGTGCTAAGAAGGCAGAATGTTTGTAACTCTTTCTAAATTTTTCAGGGCAACAATTTTAAAGTTTATCTACCTCCCAAAAATCGTGAAATGGTCTCATATCATTGTTTTTTCTACAGTTGCTTAAAAAACTAGTCGTTATAGTAGTCACGTGGTTTTCGATATCGTATCTAAACTATTCTGCCGTGAGAAGGAAAAACAGCTTAAATAATAAAATCGCGAAATTGAAAAATTTGGTCAGAAAAGCTCAACTAGAAATTCTGTAGTTTAATGTGGAGGAAAAACAGCTTGCCTTTGATCGTTCGGAGGAAAAAGGGCTTATCTTTGACGGTTAGCACGCCTTGGTCTGGTCTTTCGTAATTTAATGTGGAGGAAAAACCACTCAACTATACATAAGCTGTTTTTCCTCCAAATCGTTCGACTAGATCTTTCATGCTGAGCCATTTTCCGCTTCAGCCAAGTGGTTTTTCCTCCTAATCCCCTCACTCCATTGGTAACATCAGATGTTTTCCCTGAATTTGAGAAGTTGTTTGAACAGCTGAGCTGGTTTTCCCTAATATTATAAGTGGTTTTCTCAAATATAATGTTCGTTTGATTTGTATAAGATGTGGAGGAAAAACAGCTCAAGTGGTTTTTCCTCCAAATCGCTGCCACAGTTTTGGTTATTAACTGGGAGAAAGAGCTTAACTATGAATAATCGAAGTAAAATCGATGTTTCTTGTATTTAATCGATATCAGCACGATCGATAGGATGTAACCTAACAGACGATCGAAAATGTGGACTTATAACTATAAACTGGAGACGAATAATCGAGTGGTAAGCTCAAAATCCTTGAGGCATTTTTCGGGCGCCCAGAATTTCATAGATAAGCTGTTTTTCCTTCTCACGGCAGTATTGGCATTGGAACGAATTTTCAACATTTTCGAAAAACACTCCTAACATCAGTATTTATTCGTTTTTGCCACCTTCCAAATTACTCGAGTTTACCATTTTTGTGGCGTTGAAGTCTATAACTCATTCCTTAAATTAGCAGTTTCCAGACTTGAAGTTCTGCGTAAGTTGAATAATTTTGATAAAATTGAGTAGGTAGGTACTCAATAAAATTATAAAGGATATGACTATACTAAACAATTCTTTATTATTAATTCATTTATTTATTTATAATAAAATTATAAGATATTTGAATTTTGTAAAAGATACGAAAATATCAGTATTGATTGATAAGATTGAACTCTGGCGCTTCCCCTGAGGTTGGTAGGGTTTCATAGAAGTTATGGCAATCGGTGTCAATCAGTGACAGGATTAATACCTACCGACTATTCAAATAAATGCAATTCATTCGAACCTCCTAAAGCTAACACTATTAATATTTACATATCACGTTCTGCCTCCTCTGATAGGCCTATAAAGTCAAATAATTGGCGTTGGTAAAACAGCACAAATGTCGACATATTACAGTTTGCCATCTTCAAGTAGCGGGGAAATTTCGAAATTGGGCGATGGCAATAAGAGACAATGGACATGGTTACATTCTGCCATCTTCCGATTTGCTCATTCTTGACATATCACATTTGGCCAATTCATTCTTCATAACAGTCGAGGAAGTTTAGGCGCCTGATCGAAGTAGAAATGTCTTGAATTATACTAACATACTGGAGGAAGCAAAAATACCGTTTTTGGAAAAAATTGACAAACCACATTTTGCCATCTTAGCACAGATTCATAAACAATTCCAAAAGTTGTTTCAACAAGTGGGAAATTGAGGGTTAACTGGAATATCTCCGTGAATTAATATACATGTTCTTTAATTTATTATTATTAATTATGTACAAAAATTTATTGATACCTGACGATTGAAATAAGTAAAACATGTTTAGTTCCGCAATTTTGAAGGTAACTAATGACGAGCTTACGGGAGCAACCGCTCTTCACTATTCCGACTCACCGAAGCTCTCCTGATGCTGTTGGTTTGCGAACTACAGTACCTACAGCCTTCCTACAGCCCAGTCAGAATGTGCGTTTCACAGTTAAGTTTTGGAGGTTTCTAATTTCTTCGATTCCTTATGTTTTGTGGAGTGCTGAATCCGAATCTGAAGTTTACCACCAATATTTCGAGATGGAACATTGACAAAAATGCAAAAGAACGCCAAAAAAGTGATTTTGGTTTATTATTTTCAATAATGAACCTTTAAAATCGACCAAGAAAAAAAGAATTTTAACACCCCCTCAAAATTTGATGGTTTACGTTTCAAGGTACGTAGAATCCAAAAATCGAATAAAAATTTGGCCGTCCGTCCGCCGTACGCGGCACTTTCCCCACTTAGCATTGACCGATTTTGATGAAATTTGGTATGTAGGCTCCATTTGGGGTCTAGTTGTGCCCCGAAGCTTTTGGTTGATGTAGGTCACTTCTAAGGGTTCCAAAATCAATTTTGAAATTTTGAAAACGCCCTAACTCAAAAAATTTAGATATAAAGGTATTGTTTTTCCTTCAATTTAAGATTCTATAGAATTTTTAGAATTTTTTGAGACCACCTGGAGTTTTGTAGGACAAACCGTTCGCTCACTACGAGAATTTAAAGTTTGGACGTACGATAAATCAGAAACACGAGTGTGAATCGCAAAAGAGGCCTAATCTCCGTTCAAATTAAAGCTGACCGAAATGCGATCGATGTTTTTCTTCATGTTGGATGGTTGGTGGCTTTGCAGACGAGTGATCAATATAGAAAAATAAAAAATAATAAACCATTGTGTAATAATTTGCAGCGTTTTTGCCGTTTTTCTTTGCTTGTAACTCAGAAACGATCAAAGTTTAGCCAAAAACGTTTAATTCAAAATGAATTCACTTTAAAATTTCTACAAATTTTACTTCATAGGTTTTTTATTAGACGAACCGTTTAGGCCCCAGCGCTGATTAAAAATATGCGTATACTCGCTGTCACCGAGAAAATCACCTTTTTCCACTCAAAAACTGTAATAAGTACGAAGATAGTTTTAATAAACGAAAGGTTGTCTTTTTTGTTAATTTCTATTATTCATTATTATTCTATCTTTAGTAGTTCGGTGATCTGTGACTGTATGCATGTGTGTTCACTCGTGTGTGTACATCCTTGTGAAGTTTCTCAATATTCTAAGTATTTGGTTATTGTTTTTTTTAAATAAATAAATTAAGTATTATTATGTATGGATTTTTATCTTCCATTTTTCTAGTAGGTAACTTGGATTTTTCAGGATTTGTAACTGAGTTCTCAGTAATACATGAATGACTAAATCAGAGTTTCCGAGTAGAACAAAGGTGAATTTCGGAGTGGCAGCTGCAAGACGCATATTTTCAACCATCTAAACGGTTCCTCTAACCAAAAACCGCACGAAATGAAATTTGTAGCAAATTTAACGTGCTTTCATTTGGCACATTATAGTTTTCTGCCAAAAGTTGGTCATTTTTAGGCAACGTTTGTTTCTAGTCACAAAACCACCAAATAATCACTTATTTCGCCTTTTTTGCTGTTTTTCCTTGTTCCGTCATGAAACCTTAGTGGCAAACCTCAGATTCATTTTCAGCACTCAGAAAAACATAAGGAATCGAAAAAATTAGAAACTCAAATCTTTCCTGTGAAAAACACATTTGACTGGGCTAACTGTCAACCTAATGAAAGGGCATTTTAGTAGATGGAATCCGTTACTCTTCTCGACCTTTTCTAATTCAGAGGGCGTCTACACTAACGACTGAAAATGGCTAATCAATTGATTACAAAAACCAATAGGTGAAGAAGTAAGTGAAGAGTCTTCCCCAAAACAATGTGGGGGGTTAAGTGTGAAAAACGCTTACTAGTGAAAATAACAAACCACAAAAACAGTGACTCGTCCAGAGGAGAGGTGTTGACACTCAAGACTAGATCGTTGGAAAAAGGAATGACAGAAAACAAAATGTGAAGGAATGACGGTCAAATACTAATCTTGAAGAGCTGCTGAGGTGGTAAGTGATCGATAGAAAGGATAGAACGAAAAAACAACGTAAAATTCGGTGGGAGGGGTAAAAAACATGGTTAAATTCGTCTTTATGGGTGGCATCAAGACCTTGCGGGCTTTGAGGACGCCCAAACGGGAGCTCTGAGGCGCCTCTGGTTGTGGGATCTCCTCGGCGTGGACGGCGTATCCTGCGAGTCTTTGTCGTCGGGTTTCGTCTTCTCGGATTCATCTTCGTCTTGGGCAGCGTCCTTGGCCCTATGGCACAACCCTCTGGATTACACTCCCATCACCCTGTATTACACTCCTAACCACCCGGGGGATCCTAGACAGATTACCTGGTCAACACTGGTTGACAGACATTTCCCTTTAATAACCCGTCAGTACTAAGAGTCGTCAAACATGTTCACTACTACACAAAGAGTCTCAGCATAAAAATGTCTACTATACCTACTGCACTGAATAAAACTGACAGAATCATCATAATTTGCATCCCAGCGTCGTCATTTGGGCCAAATTAGACTAAAATCGGAGTAGACACCAACTTGACCTTCTTAGCTCAATAAAAGTATTTCCTGAGGAAGTGAGTAAACTGTTTTAAAACAGCAGCTGGGTTGGGACGAATGGTAAAGGGAAAAGTTATCCAAAATAATCTCCCAGGCCACTTTTCACCGTCAGGCTGATTTGACTGAATGCATCTGAATGCAGCTACTCGGACCGGTCGGATTGCTCCACCAGAGAGGATCAGATAGGGACGGCACGATACTCCAAAGTATCGATACTTCTTCCGATACGATATTTCTCAGGAAGTATCGATACTCGATATCTTTTCGATACCGATATTATAAAATATCGATACTTCGATAATATCGGCTCAAAGTATCGATACTCCAAATTAACCCACAAATGATTTCGCAAACCAAATAAAAACTCCATTAATCAAGAATTATAAATGTATTAATAAAAGTCAATAATTTAAAATGTTGTTAAAGTCAGTGGTAATTTAAAATGTTATGAAAGTCAGTAATTTAAAATTTGATAAAAGTGAATGATCATTTCATTTTATATTTATTCCAATTCTTATTCCCAAGAATTCTCCGTTCAATGAAATGATTCATCATCCACTACAAATGGAAAAGATGAAGTAATAAATCAGTTACATTACAAATTAATAATATTTATTATTAAATCATAAAAAACAAAAATTTGGCGTGAAGTAAGTTTTGACTTTAATTTTTTTAAAAGTAAATAAAAAAAATTGTTGTGGATCGGAAAGTAAAACAACGGTCACAAGGAACTCGAACTGTCCAAGAAACCCAGAGAAATGAATACCCATGGACTTAGTATCCTAGGAATGTGAAAACCGCGAAAAATGCGATTTTACAGGGTTACTGTGGAAAGTTTTTGAATATCGATGAAGGATATTAGAAGCGATATATCATTTCGATCAATACTATTCTGAGTATTATTCAGTGGCAGATATAGTATGGTATCCAAGTACCTGATATTTGGTATTTTTTTTTTTTTTTTTTTTTTACTTTTCCACATTGGCAAAAACATCGATAATATCGTCAAGAAAGTATCGATAACTCCGATATTTCAGGAAAAAGTATCGATACCAAAATATCGGTATGAGTTTTTTTTTATCAAGAGTATCGATACCAAATCGATACCATCGATACTCCGATACATCGGTGGTATCGTGCCGTCCCTAGGATCAGATCCAAAGCTACCAAAACCTCTCTAAAAAGGTCAGTGGCCACCCTGTCCGAGCCACCTTGCATTTTTATACCAATTTCCTCACCATGTTCTCTGACTATCTTGTCAACGAAATGGCATGAAAAGTGTGGAAATTGAATGGCAATTAATCACCCAACATTTTCATTAAATAAAAGGCTCTACGACAACCCAATTTTTCTCAAATTTCGATCAAATTTAAATTTGGATGAAGCATTTTGAGGACTAGGTAGGTATTTCCATCGTAAAAAGTGATAAAAAAGATTCCAAAAAGTTCAAAAAAAGATTCCAGCTCAAACGATGAAAATATCAAAGTTTTAAGGTTTATTTATGCAAATTAACTTCATTAAGAGAGAAATTTACGGAATGACTAAAATGTAAAACCAATCAAGTTTATTTTGAACATTTTTCGAGAAAGGGAACCATGAGTTTTAGATGTTGTACACGCAGGATAAATTTCCAATACAACAATACATGAAGAATTGAGTCAAAAAATCCAATCTGAACGGAGAACTAAATTTGTTGATGTTTCAAGGTTTTCGAGTTGTAATATTGGGATTGAAAGTATGAAAAGAAAAAAAAAAGTTTTCGTCAATTTTTGGAAGATTTTAAAACACTTGAAAAAAAAGGATTGGATCACGGATACTAGAAGACACGGTAGGGGCCACGAGATCAGCCGCTCTGGGTGGTGACGTCATAAGTACCCTCGCTCCGTCCGCACCTTCACTGTTTCTCACGGTTCTCGAGCATTTTTCGAACATAGTCCTAATTTCATCAGGGTTTTAACGCTGCAATGGTAGGGCACTAAACCTTACTTGTTGTCTTTCAGTTCCAGTCACAAGCAGATGTAGAGATACTTTGTGGGCATATCAGAGATCACCTCCTTGGTTTTGAAACTCAATTAGTTTCTCAAACACTTCCTTAGTGACTAACATTCCATTTTCCAGTATAAATCCGTCGTCTAATAAGTGATTCCGAAATCATTTCAAAACGTGTGGCACGTCACAAAAAATCCAAATCTTTCGGCTGTCACATCAGGGATCAGGGATGCTCTCGTTATTGCAAGTTCACGCAAGAGCTTCCTGTTTGAAGGACCCAAGTCACTTACAATTGCTCGAATTTTAAACCCAGTATTTTCGATCAGCTTGATTGCTTCGAACAAAAGCTACGTGGTACCCGGTGTATCGAAATCGAAAAATATCGGCTGTACCCACTTGCCAACTAAACTTCTTACTATCAAAACTTGGACATTATTGTGTGGCCATCTGATGATTTCTTGCCCAGAATCGAAACATACATCATCACTTGACCATTGGGTGCACACTCCTCTAATTAACTTCTGTTGCTAACAAGGGGAAAACTTTTCTTCGAAAATCCGTGACGTATCTTTGAGCTGAGAAATTTTTAATTGCTCTTTTAGGATTCGTATTTCTTCCTTCAGTTTCGAGTTTTCTGCAGTAAGGAAAAGTATTTCTGCAGGTCGATCTCCCGCACATGAACTAAGTAGCGATATTTGATCTGTTGGTTCATCTGCATTTGAATCTGAAAGTGGATCTGGGCCAATGGGTGGTACGAGTTCTTCAACAGAACTTGGTATGAGTTGAAGGACCTCGTTACGATTGGCCCGTTTTTCAGCTCGCATTTTACGGTTATTGAGAGCAGTTGGTTGTGTTGCAGATGAGATCTGACCAGTTGGTAAGAATAAATGTGGCACTGCATCAGCCTTTATTTTTCTTTTTATATTACCTTTAAACAGACCCAATAATTCCCTCCGAAAATCTAACACACAATCTGATTCGTCGAAATGTTTGGAACATACTCGTTGAAAAAGTCGGCTCGTTTACAAGCGGCGAACCATCTCTTCCTGGTAGCATTTTCTTTGGGAATCATGTAGAAGCTCAATTCTTGTTCTTTCGAATGACGAGAATGAGATGTACATCCCGCAATTGCACAGCAAACCATAATAAACGAAAACTAAGATGAAGACAGTAAGACTTACTGTCTTACTATAGTATAGTACTATATTATAGTACTTAGTACCTACTATGTCAATGGAAGGTCAAACAGAACTAAGAATAACGTTCACAGGGCTGCGACGTGAGGGTTGGGTACCTACTTATGACGTCGAGGCCCTTGGGGTTTCCCCGACCTCGCGGCCCGTGGCCCCTACCGTGTCTTCTAGTATCCGTGGATTGGATTGACAAAATAGTTGAACTAGGAAGGTGCGATAGTGGCGCACTCTGGGACAATTTTGAAAACTATAACACCCAAAATACTTTTGAGCCAAGTTTCATAAAGATGAAGATAACCTACAGATTCGCTATAATTCAGTTCCTTCCTTATGAAAGCAACTCCAAGAATTATCGTATTCAAGATTTCGAAATAAATATTTCAATTAGTTTACCTACATGACGAAAGGATACAAATTATGAGGATAAAGAGACAATTTAATACCTTCTCACTTGGGAGAATTGGGAAATTTATATAATTAATCTCAGTTCATTAGTGCAGCATCCATTCTAAGATAGTCGAGTTCAGTTATACATTCTAACCTGATAAGATTGCTTGTCTGGGTAAAACACACTCATTCCCAGGAACTCCGCAATCTTCCTCGAGAGTGTTTTTAGCCCGAAATGATAAGATTGACGTAAGTATGATATAGGGAGAGAAAGACGTTTTAAACAATTCCCCAAACTAGCAACGACGGAATAAGGAAAAATGTGGTAACAACTATTTGGGTCTTGGAAACCATAACTTTCAACGCCCGATTATTTCATTTTTCAACAAAAGTAGTGATGGTAGAAAAATCTGAACTACCATGCCGCAAATTTCATTTGAATATGCAACACTTAAATACGACATTTACAGACGAAACGAGAAAATATGAGAAGAAAAACTTGACAGAAGAAAATTGAGGGGGTCAAACGGGTATACTCGAAAGTACAACTGTTCTAATAGTTCAAAAACTCACAAAGAGAAGAGATTTTGAAACACGCGTTTCCAAGCTAACTAACGATCAGCAGAAAAAAAGAAACATTTATTCGATATAAACAAATAATATGGAAACAACGGCAAAGCGGGTGAGATATTCGAGCTGATTTCGATAAGATGAATATAAAACAGACTTTCAATGACTCGAAGTGTCTGACCTTTGAAACAAATTTAGAGCTGGAAATACAGTCAAAATTTCAAATCCATAACAACGATCAAATCATAAGGTGTATTACATGTTCGACAATTTGAAAATTCACAACATCGGTGCTCGAATATGGTAAGAAATAGCGTGTAGACACCAAGAAAACGAAATTTCGTGAGAGGATTTGACATCGTGGGAGTAGGAACATTTAAAAGAGGTAGCAGCTTTGATAGAGATAACATCGAAAGAGAAAAACTCTTAACCGACTGCTCGTGATGTGATAAATTATGGAGGAAATGGAGACTCGATAATATTGTCGAGTAGAAGATGGTCCTGTACAAAAAAAAAGGAGTTTTGGGAAGAAAATTCCACGTTGATAACGAATATACCTGAGTAGGTACCGAAATTAAAGGGTCCCTGAATTAACGTGAGCAGTTTCTTCTGCCAAAACCTGTTCTTGACTTGTGAAGAGGTATTCCTCCTCCTCACCTTTCCTCGCCTGTCTCGTGTGACCTGTTCTATTCGGAGATAGATTAGACGAAGGATCCACGTGTTAGTTCGATCCCTGCTCTCCTTTCCCTCTGTTGAAAACTCTCATTCTCATGGGTTCCGTATTTTCCCCCTGCGATTTCCACTGCGCCACTCAACTTGATAATATTATTGTGATTATCTGAAGTTAACTGTGTTAGTCAGTATAATTTTAATAAATTGCATATTCACGTGGTACATATTTTTTCGTATTTTCCCAGTATCCCCAGACATATCAAATTCAGCGTCAAAAACTGTAAATAAGTATTTTTGTTTTCAAAAATCATAATTATTTACACATTTTCTAATTTGAACGTTATTTTTCTTTATTCATTTCATTAATTTCTAAGTTTAAAAATTTGGAACCAATTAAGGAAATTTTAAGAGAAGTGGTTTACAAATTGGGACCCCTGAGATGAATTTATTATGGATAGTGAAGTGAATATTACTAAATAACAAAAGATTTGAAATTCAGTAAGCAATAGAAGACCATCTGCAAAGCTGACGTTATTCATTTTACAGAGACATTGGATTTCCAACAACGGATATTTTATGTCAATTTATGACAAATGTATAGGAGATTTTATTGAAGTTATACTTTTCATCCCCAAGCAGCACCTTTGGGCAATCGTACTTATGAGAATTAACGAGGTACTTTTTCTCAATCAGAAGCGTGATCACCAGCAGGAAGCCTGCTCACCTTCGTTCCTGTCAGTCCCAGGAAGCTGAAATTTCAGAGGGGATTTCTCTGGCACTGCTGAGGACAAATGACATCCTCTCTGGTCAGCAGAGCGAGCAAACTGATCGCTCAACGAAGCTGACAATTCATATATAAAGTCTTCCTAGGACTACTGAGTAGGAATCACAAGAGGAATTCCTGCTTAGAATCATCAGCAGTAAGAGCTACCTCCATTCCTCTTAGTCCCAGGAAGCTGAAATTTCAGAGGGGATCTCTCTGGCACAGCTGAGGACAAATGACATCCTCTCTGGTCAGCAGAGCGAGCAAACTGATCGCTCAACCAAGCTGACAATTCATATATAAAGTCTTCCTAGGACTACTGAGTAGGAATCACAAGAGGAATTCCTGCTTAGAATCATCAGCAGTAAGAGCTACCTCCATTCCTCTTAGTCCCAGGAAGCTGAAATTTCAGAGGGGATCTCTCTGGCACAGCTGAGGACAAATGACATCCTCTCTGGTCAGCAGAGCGAGCAAACTGATCGCTCAACCAAGCTGACAATTCATATATAAAGTCTTCCTAGGACTACTGAGTAGGAATCACAAGAGGAATTCCTGCTTAGAATCATCAGCAGTAAGAGCTACCTCCATTCCTCTTAGTCCCAGGAAGCTGAAATTTCAGAGGGGATCTCTCTGGCACAGCTGAGGACAAATGACATCCTCTCTGGTCAGCAGAGCGAGCAAACTGATCGCTCAACGAAGCTGACAATTCATATATAAAGTCTTCCTAGGACTACTGAGTAGGAATCACAAGAGGAATTCCTGCTTAGAATCATCAGCAGTAAGAGCTACCTCCATTCCTCTTAGTCCCAGGAAGCTGAAATTTCAGAGGGGATCTCTCTGGCACAGCTGAGGACAAATGACATCCTCTCTGGTCAGCAGAGCGAGCAAACTGATCGCTCAACCAAGCTGACAATTCATATATAAAGTCTTCCTAGGACTACTGAGTAGGAATCACAAGAGGAATTCCTGCTTAGAATCATCAGCAGTAAGAGCTACCTCCATTCCTCTTAGTCCCAGGAAGCTGAAATTTCAGAGGGGATTTCTCTGGCACTGCTGAGGACAAATGACATCCTCTCTGGTCAGCAGAGCGAGCAAACTGATCGCTCAACGAAGCTGACAATTCATATATAAAGTCTTCCTAGGACTACTGAGTAGGAATCACAAGAGGAATTCCTGCTTAGAATCATCAGCAGTAAGAGCTACCTCCATTCCTCTTAGTCCCAGGAAGCTGAAATTTCAGAGGGGATCTCTCTGGCACAGCTGAGGACAAATGACATCCTCTCTGGTCAGCAGAGCGAGCAAACTGATCGCTCAACGAAGCTGACAATTCATATATAAAGTCTTCCTAGGACTACTGAGTAGGAATCACAAGAGGAATTCCTGCTTAGAATCATCAGCAGTAAGAGCTACCTCCATTCCTCTTAGTCCCAGGAAGCTGAAATTTCAGAGGGGATCTCTCTGGCACAGCTGAGGACAAATGACATCCTCTCTGGTCAGCAGAGCGAGCAAACTGATCGCTCAACCAAGCTGACAATTCATATATAAAGTCTTCCTAGGACTACTGAGTAGGAATCACAAGAGGAATTCCTGCTTAGAATCATCAGCAGTAAGAGCTACCTCCATTCCTCTTAGTCCCAGGAAGCTGAAATTTCAGAGGGGATTTCTCTGGCACTGCTGAGGACAAATGACATCCTCTCTGGTCAGCAGAGCGAGCAAACTGATCGCTCAACGAAGCTGACAATTCATATATAAAGTCTTCCTAGGACTACTGAGTAGGAATCACAAGAGGAATTCCTGCTTAGAATCATCAGCAGTAAGAGCTACCTCCATTCCTCTTAGTCCCAGGAAGCTGAAATTTCAGAGGGGATCTCTCTGGCACAGCTGAGGACAAATGACATCCTCTCTGGTCAGCAGAGCGAGCAAACTGATCGCTCAACGAAGCTGACAATTCATATATAAAGTCTTCCTAGGACTACTGAGTAGGAATCACAAGAGGAATTCCTGCTTAGAATCATCAGCAGTAAGAGCTACCTCCATTCCTCTTAGTCCCAGGAAGCTGAAATTTCAGAGGGGATTTCTCTGGCACTGCTGAGGACAAATGACATCCTCTCTGGTCAGCAGAGCGAGCAAACTGATCGCTCAACGAAGCTGACAATTCATATATAAAGTCTTCCTAGGACAACTGAGTAGGAATCACAAGAGGAATTCCTGCTTAGAATCATCAGCAGTAAGAGCTACCTCCATTCCTCTTAGTCCCAGGAAGCTGAAATTTCAGAGGGGATCTCTCTGGCACAGCTGAGGACAAATGACATCCTCTCTGGTCAGCAGAGCGAGCAAACTGATCGCTCAACCAAGCTGACAATTCATATATAAAGTCTTCCTAGGACTACTGAGTAGGAATCACAAGAGGAATTCCTGCTTAGAATCATCAGCAGTAAGAGCTACCTCCATTCCTCTTAGTCCCAGGAAGCTGAAATTTCAGAGGGGATCTCTCTGGCACAGCTGAGGACAAATGACATCCTCTCTGGTCAGCAGAGCGAGCAAACTGATCGCTCAACCAAGCTGACAATTCATATATAAAGTCTTCCTAGGACTACTGAGTACGAATGACAAGAGGAATTCCTGCTTAGAATCATCAGCAGGAAGAGCTACCTCCGTTCCTCTTAGTCCCAGGAAGCTGAAATTTCAGAGGGGATCTCTCTGGCACAGCTGAGGACAAATGACATCCTCTCTGGTCAGCAGAGCGAGCAAACTGATCGCTCAACCAAGCTGACAATTCATATATAAAGTCTTCCTAGGACTACTGAGTACGAATGACAAGAGGAATTCCTGCTTAGAATCATCAGCAGGAAGAGCTACCTCCGTTCCTCTTAGTCCCAGGAAGCTGAAATTTCAGAGGGGATCTCTCTGGCACAGCTGAGGACAAATGACATCCTCTCTGGTCAGCAGAGCGAGCAAACTGATCGCTCAACGAAGCTGACAATTCATATATAAAGTCTTCCTAGGACTACTGAGTACGAATGACAAGAGGAATTCCTGCTTAGAATCATCAGCAGGAAGAGCTACCTCCGTTCCTCTTAGTCCCAGGAAGCTGAAATTTCAGAGGGGATCTCTCTGGCACAGCTGAGGACAAATGACATCCTCTCTGGTCAGCAGAGCGAGCAAACTGATCGCTCAACGAAGCTGACAATTCATATATAAAGTCTTCCTAGGACTACTGAGTACGAATGACAAGAGGAATTCCTGCTTAGAATCATCAGCAGGAAGAGCTACCTCCGTTCCTCTTAGTCCCAGGAAGCTGAAATTTCAGAGGGGATCTCTCTGGCACAGCTGAGGACAAATGACATCCTCTCTGGTCAGCAGAGCGAGCAAACTGATCGCTCAACCAAGCTGACAATTCATATATAAAGTCTTCCTAGGACTACTGAATACGAATAACAAGAGGAATTCCTACTTAGAATCATCAGCAGGAAGAGCTACCTCCGTTCCTCTTAGTCCCAGGAAGCTGAAATTTCAGAGGGGATCTCTCTGGCACAGCTGAGGACAAATGACCTCCTCTCTGGTCAGCTGGGCGAGCAAACTGGTCGCCCCATGAAGCTGAAAATTCATATATAAAGCCATCCCAGGACTACTGAGTACGAATGACAAAATGAACGCCGGCCTGATCATCAGCAGGAAGAGCTACCTTGGTTAATGTTACGGGCGTCTAAATCACACCTACAGCATTAGTTCATGAATCCACCGCTAGGGATATTAAAGCGTTTTTCCTTTGATGAGATAAGATAAGCTCAGATGAGATAAGCTTAGTTACCTATTTTGGTGAAGCTTGAGATAATGCGATGCAGCTGATTCAAGGCAACAATGCATTACTATCCCTAGCGGAGGAAATATGAACTAATTCTGTAGGTGTGATTTAGACGAGTTTGTTAATGTTACGCCCAGGAAACTAAATTTTCAGTGGGGATCTCTCTGGCACTACTGAGGACAAATGAAATCCTCTCTGATCAGCTAGGCAAGCAAACTGGTCGCCCCACGAAGCCGAAAATTCATACATAAAGTCTTCCTGGGACTACTGAGTACGAATAACAAAAGGAATCCGTGCCTAATCATTTGTAGGAAGAGCTAGCCCCAGGACGCTGAAAGTTCACAGGGACTACATGAATTCCTGCTGATCATCAGTAGGAAGAGCTATCCGGGATTTTAAAAATCGAATGATAATCTCAGCTCCTCCCTGACCAGCTGGACACACTAGCTTGACTCTTGTTCGAAGCTTAAATTTCTTCAGAGGACCTCACCGGAAACGCTGAGAACGAATCACAACTGAGCTTTTCCCTGATCAGCAAAGAGAATTCTGCTCTTTCCCAATGGTTAATTTCAGTCCTGCTGACTCCATAAAGCTGGAATTTGAAAGCCTATTTGATGTCCCACACGCTGATTTCTCTGTATTTTACAACCAACAACACCCAAAAACAGGCTCTGTCAAGAACACTTGAAAAAGAGTCAAAAACAAGTTTTTGCAGATGAACGGCCGAATTCAGAGCAGAACCTTTAATACTATCGATACGCCATAATATAATTAGGTATGTTAGTGATCAACGAAGACTTTCCTTAAAGCACGGTAGGAATAGTGATGGACCATTAGTAGATAACCTTATATTCAGTAAATCTACTTCAAAAATGATTTAGTAGTCGCAGGGAGAAATTGTTCATCAAGATTCGTTAACAAAAACTATGCTGCACGAGTTTACAACATTATTATTAAACATATTTTGCAAAAAACTAAATGAACGGTTTCCGCGTAGAAAACAGCATTGAACGTTCCATACGTGTAAATAATTAGGAACGATTAGGCGTAAAACATTTTTTATCATTGCTGATTTTCAAAGTTATAGTAAAACAAAAATAATGTGGATGATTTCCCAGCTGTAGCGGAAAAAAATTTTATTGGTCAACTAAATCGAAGCGGTTATGAAAGATTTGTTACTCACTTTGTTTCATCTATAAAAACAGCTTCTAAAACTTTCGCGGCGTATAAAAGATTTTTTTGGAGGATTTCGGCGGAAATTTCCCCGCGCTGTAACTGTTGTAATAAACCGCGTAACCTGTGAACAGAAAGAAAAACAAATTATTATAGATGTTGTTATAACATTGAAATGAATGGAAATAGTTGGTAAGCACGGGATACTTCGCAACAAAATTGGTGTTTTATGCATAATTTTACGAAGCGTTCATTTGTTAATTTAGACCTGCACTTTCCTCACCTTCGAACGGATCTTAACGAATCCGTGAGAGAGCGATTAAAATTTTTATACTTAGTTCATTGAAAAGTTGAAAGTAACTTTGGTTGATGAAATATCAGTCTTTACAATATCAGTCAAATTCTGTTAATATCAACTGCCCAGGAGCAAACGTAAAAATCCTTATAACAGCGATATCTTCTACATTTTGAATCCGATTTGTACTGATTGAGATGTAGGGTGGAATTCATAGTCATTACTTAAGTCTGAGTGCACCCTCAAATGCATCGATAAGGGTTGGCGGGCACTCATTTGTATTCATAGACAAGATTTGAGGGCGCCCTGAGGGAGCACTCAGTGCGATATCTGAGGGCGCACTCAACGGTATTCATAAGCCAAACTCAGC
Organism: Apolygus lucorum; assembly: GCA_009739505.2. Classification (NCBI taxonomy): domain Eukaryota; kingdom Metazoa; phylum Arthropoda; class Insecta; order Hemiptera; family Miridae; genus Apolygus; species Apolygus lucorum. Next base: position 40,332,514 of record CM019176.2, read on the forward strand.
GTTGAGTTGAGGCCCACCCTCGACTCAATGGTGCAAAATCCTGAGTGCTGGCCGGAGGTACCTTAAGTGCCCCTCAGCCACAGTTATTATCAGATTTTCCTACTGAAAATAGTGTACAGCAAGTCAACTACCTTTCTATTTTGTTTGTCTAGAAAAAATATGGCGATTAGACAAGTTTTTCCGTCAAAAATATCCAATGAAGATCATCGCAAACTTGAATTTCCTTATAACAGTCTTTTCAATATTTTCTCCCCGAATTCGGTGAAATCTTCCGAGATTTCTTGAAGTTCAAACATTGTCGCCTTCGCTCCCAATCCTCATTCTTGTTCTATGATCTAGTAAAATGATATAGTAGAAAATACTTGTGGAAAATGATATGGGTTGGTAATGAAGTACAAGTTGAATAAAAAACATCCATATAGGTACGAGTTTATTTCGGGCTTTATATTGTTTCACACAGATAAATAAATAAGTTGGTAGGTAAAGGTTTTGAAGGGTTCCAAACGTCATGTTTGTATACTTGCTTGACCTTCTTCATTCGGCCGGGAGAAGTTTATTTTGTCTGAAACAATCAATGGGTTGATTTTGTTAAATGATGCCTAAGAACACTCATCAAAAGGATACCAAAATGCCTTTTTGTTTTTATTACTTTGAATAGTGGTTCTTTCTTTCGTATCGTACCTGTAAATAGATACATACTTTTACTGCTAATTTAAAAAAATCATAATTTCTTACCTTCTTCAGAGTCCGATGGCAGCACATTCATTCCAACTGATGATATTGCGGAGATAGAAATCAAGTTACAAATCTCCAAAAATATGTCCGCACCCTCATATAATTGAACAGACTTCAATTTGATTGATTCACCTCTGCTAATAACTCAAAACTAATGGTTACTTTTAGGGAATCGGACAAAATAGAGAAATTAGCATGCACATCCACAGTAACGAAAATGCAATAAGAAGCTTTTCATTACTGTTATAACCACAGAGAACCGGTGACAAGGTTATAACTCACGATCTGTGTGGAATACGAGAGGGAAATTTCCCCGTGCTTTTCACCCAAAACATCCATGAAGCAGGGAAATATCCCCACCAAGGCTGCCAACTTAAGGTGAAAATGAGTTGAGTAGCCCCTGAGCGTCCCCTCAGGCTCAGTGTACACTCAGACGACCACAACACTTAAGTGGGCCGTCTCAATCAACTATGAATACAGACTGTTGAGTCGAGGCTGACCCTCAACTCAAATAATTGAGTTCTCGCTCACATTCAAGCCTTGTCTATGAATTCCGCCCGTAGATGTTACCCTATGAAAATTATTACCCCCGGGATGATAGTAACCACTGCGCAATTGCAATCGTGAATTCCTTATAACATCCATAACTTCTACATTATCCATCCGATTTCGATGAAATTCCAGTGATTAAGCGAGTTGGGGTGTAGATGGTCCCCTATGAAAATCATTGCCCCGAGACAGACAGTAGTCATTCCGTAAGCGCACATGTGAATTTCTTGTAACAGTCATAACTTCTACATTTTCCACACGAATTCGATGAAATTTTCAGGGATTGTGCGGGTTGAAGTTAACTTGGTCCCCTATGAGGTATTTGGAGAGCTACAGTGCATCGGATCATCTATACAATCGGGTTATGGATACGAGGAAACGAAGTGCCACACCCACTTGGGAGACTTTTTTTGTGGTACCTAATTATGAAGTCGAGCCGACAAGCCTTAACTTCTGTGATCTCACGGGAACCGGGTCTGCTAACCAACTAAGGCCGTTAATAAAAATGAAAAAAAAAAACAAAAAAACAATACAACACCACTTGAAGTATAAAATATACACGGCTGAGCTCTCAAAAACAATCTAATATCATTGGAATCGTCACGTAAATTTCTCTTCAACGGGCGAAATTGCCTTTTCGATCTGAAAGGTAGAGAAATATCACAAACCTTCTCCACTTGTGATTACTCGATCAACTTCAGTAACGAAAAAAATCCTGATCCTTCCTGAAAAGGGAAGGTTTTTGATACACACTGTTTGAATTTATGTTAGTTCTCAACGTCTCTCATCTCACGTCTCTTACCTCCAGCTCCGAATTACCCATGTCTTCATATTATCTTTTCTTCTTAACTTTCCTCTGCTGCCTCGGACTAAAATTTTAATATTTCTTTCTAAGTATAAGACAGTTTTGCACTTTTTGTCTGATAAGTGGCATTTATCACGAATCTCGAACCCGATGTGTCTTGCAGCTGGTGTGCAAAGTAGTATAGAGTATCTCTGAAGCTTGGACGGCGGCAGAAATTTTTTCTGTTGTTTGCACACATTTCAGCCATAAGTTAACTGCCGTGCAGGAGATTTGGATTAAGTGGGGTGATATTTACCTCGCGACTATTCTGTTTTTGATTTTTTTTTTTTTTTCAAGATTTTATTTAGTTTCACCTGTCCCGCTGTCAGTCGGTCTGTAATCAAATCTTGCAAGCTAAATTTGATTCACTCCCCAGTTTCCGATTGAGCTGAAATTTTGCATGCATGTATAAATCGGACGACAATGCAATATTATTATGACATAGAGCTGATTATTAACAAATACCTAATAAAAGCTTGTTATTAAAAAGGTTTTTTTTCTTTTGGACGATCGCTTGTTTCAAAAGCATACTTAATAAAAATGGACTGTTATAAAGATAGAATTCCAAACTAGTGAGATGTGGTATTTTATATTCTTCGACGCCTCTACCTTAGGTTTAGATGCTAATAATTAATTATGAATAAAGAATAGTCTTCAACTAGATGTGCTGTACATTTAAAACGCTGCAAACTATTACACAAAGGTTTATTATTACTTCCGAGTCTACGATGGTAGCTAGAAATGCTCTACAAGTACCAGGTACAATATGGGCACTCCCAAGAGTTGTAAGAGGGACGAATCAGTCACTGCTCGTCAGAGCATCTTCTCTGCCCTGAATAGGCGGCATTTCGAAAGACAAAATGGAGGAGACCGCATTTTTCACGTCAGAACAGTCTCGATTTTTCACTCGGAGGGGGAAGCTGTCAGCCGTCGGCCCTCGTCCACCCCGACCTGACGAAAAAATGAACAGGATCACTTCGGTGAGAAAAAAGGCGTTGAAGGATGTACACTTGAACACAGCTTTCCAGAATGTTCAGGCGGTGACCTCAGGGTTAGACGTAGGTACTACATAATACAAACTACACTCCCGGTAGAAATTTGAATAATTTTTTTTCTCCCAATTTTTCATATTTTGCCGTCTAACTAGGACGGTTGGGTTTTCCGTATTTTTGCTACAGGTCAACAATAGTAGGGCCCTTCAAAACCGAATCATTTTGTGTTTCAGAGCAATCTAAACAACACAGGTTTTGTTTCTATCCGGCTGGTCAATTCCTAGTCCCAAACAAAACTATTAGTCTCTAGATGGTCCCCATCAAATTGCACCGCTCTAAGACAAACAAACGTTTACGCATCGCAATCAAATTTCGCACTATGTAAACGCCTTATTATGTTCAAATTTTGCGGGTAGTTTGGGACTGGCTGTGGCTAATTGATCGACAAGTTCACCATTGGTTCTAGTACATCCCAATTAGAGCCACGATACTCGTGAAACAACAAACTATAATCATCAACACAATCGGGAATAATTTTGACGATCAAGCTGTTATCCGCGAATTCAGAAAACTATCAACGTGATCGTGAAGTAAATGTTTCATAGGAGAATTTATCACCCCGATTCTTCAATAATAAACTTTTACAAGTTTCTGCACGAACTTAATCCTATAATAATGCCGTTCATGTTATTGTACTGCACTATGGAAGACGATTTTTGACCAAGAATAACAACATAAATAAACAACTAAAATGATAACTATTAACAATTTCAAGGTAGTTAAGATTTTAAAGAAAGGAGTCTTAAAGCAACACAATAGCCTCTTCTAAATACTGTTCTGCTAAGTCACAAGGCCTTTCAGCCGTATTCACAAACTGCACAAAGTCTCCACTTAGAGCTGTACTTTAGAGAAAACGCTATTCACGAACCAAACTTAAGAAGAAGTGTCACTTTTAGCCGCACTTTACCAAGCAGAACTTTCGTCAAGTTACACTCTCCGGGTAAGTTTGGCTCCTACCACACTTTACTGGCCCTTAGTGCAGCTTTTGACGAGAAGTACGTCTATTTTGCTTGCTTCCAAACGAAAACGACTACATGGAATATTAAACATTGAATATTCAAATTTTGCAGTATCTGCGGAAAGGAGACGAGTAAAAATTGTGCTAAGAAGGCGAAGAGAAAGCGAAAATGGATTCGAGTGTTGGTCAGGAGACCTTCCGTGCACGTCACAGGTAAACAATTTCCTACTTTCCCATTATAGAGCTACCTTTGAGCACAATTATACAGGTAATTTCAATTTGAGGACACTATTGTTCAAGTTTCCAAAATGTATTCAGATATAATTATGTGAATTCTATTTCAAAGAACGAGTAGGTAAGCTACCAAATTAACCTTTCAAGTAGTTTTCTACTCTACTTCTACTTTCTACTACTGACTCATTTCTTTCATGTAGTTTTTTCTTTCATATTTTTTTCGTGAATATCAGCAACTTGAAAAGTAAAAAATTAAAGTAAACAACCATTTCAGGTTGGATTTTCGTCTGACTGCCATTTCTGGCGTCGCGGACGTCATCAGCTGCGGGCTTGCGTGCTGATGGTCCTCTATGAAAATCATCACCCCCTGACTAATAGAAGCCGGCGCGCATGCGCAAAGGTGAAATCCTTGCCACAATCATAACTTCCACATTTCTCACCACATTTCGATGACATTTTCAGGGATTATGCGGGTTGGCGTGTAGATGGTCCCCTATGAAAATCATTGCCCCCAGAATGATAGTAGCCACTGCGCATGCGCTAACGTGTATTTCCTTGTCACCTATGCAAGGTACTTAGAGATTGATGTTTTGAAATTAATTACTATGCTTCGGATCTTCTATACAATCGGCTTATCGATACGAGGAAGCTACATGCCACACCCACTTGGCAGACTGTTTTCATCCCTACTATCGCACCAACGTTCCTATTAGCTTCACCTGACTTTTGTGATGTACTCATGTCAAGCCGCAATAAAGAAATATATCTATCTATCTTAATCTTCAGTTAAAAAAATTATCCAGTGCGATTCCAAAGTTTGTTATTGAAAATAATAAACCAAAAACACGTTCCAAATACAGGATGCCGTGGTACGTGTGAAACGGTGAAATATTGTCAACATAATCGGGAACGATGATGTTTCCAAACTAGAGAGGTCTCAGTGGAATAACACGTATTTCATCAACTCTATTTCCTTCTATTTTGCGTGGTTGTTGTAGGTGAACGTTAGGAAAATTTTAGGTCGGTGATGGTAGAAATAGGGCTCTGTAAGTGCTGTACGTGTGTTATGAATAGCGACCCTACACCTACGAACACCGATACAGGTATCCCAAAGGCGTGATGGTGATCCTCACCCCGCGGTATACGAGAAAAAACGATATTTTGCTGGGTGGTTCCTTATCTCCCAGCCTTTTAGTAAATCCAGCCTCTTTTTCACCGTCGTCCTTCTCCATTTTATCTCCACGAGGGATATCACGAATGCAAAAATATAGTACGACCACTCAGTTTTCAGACAATTCTCCAGGGTTTGGATTTTCCCTAACCTCTATGATAAGTACACCCAGTTTGCAAACCTGGAGAATTTAATCAAAAACGGAGGGTAGTGACAAAGGGAGTGGAAACCTTTTGTTCACCTTTAGGCGATAAAGATCTGCAAATGTTTACACAACGTTTTGATAATTCTGGTTAGATCACCATCCATATCACCACAACGGCCATAGCTTTATCTCAATAAACTATAATAATTAGCCCAACGTTGTAAAAAAGGGTGAGAAAGAGCCAATGTGGAACAGTTTTCTGCAGCATCCTGGCCGCCGATCGATGAAACTAGAATTGGCGAAATCGTATTCCCGAGTACTTTACTCGGACGGTAGGTTAGGGTCAAGCTAGGTGGTCTCGTTCGATTCTAAAAATGATTTCTATTTTAAATTGATTGTGCTGGAAATAAGAGGTCTTCAATGATTGACTCTTACCCTGTGACGTCATACGGTTCATGTAGTCATGTACCGAGTATCCATACCACATGGAGTATCATTGCATTTATCAAAAAGATTATTGTATCTTGCTTCTGAATATTTTCTGTTCAGAAAATATCTATACAATTTAATGTACCCATTCGAATAACATGTTCTTGTTTATAAGCTTTGAATTGTGTAGAATCAATGAAGATCAGCTTAAGCCCAACCATGTAGTTGGTAACATTGTGCGCAGTCAGGAGCCTTCCGTTTCTGCCCGCTTTGCATCTTCCCACTTCGTCTCCAACCGTCTTACAACTTTGCTTGGTTACGCTCTCATGCTGCTTTCGTTTCGCTTTTACCTTTTGCATCATAAATTCGAGTCATTCAATATTAAATATTGAATTTATTCAATAAATTTTATTGAATAAACTAGTATCAATCATAAAGTCACTGTTTCGTATAAATCTTTTCGAATCACCAAATCCAGACCTTCGTTCAACGGTGAGTTCGTTTCATAATGTAAATGCATGATATATTGGTATTTTCCGTTTGCACTCAAGTTTGGTGATCTCAAAATTTGAGTCTAAATATTTAATATTTAGACTTGCTCGTTGAAGCTTACAGCCGATAGATTGAAAAAAACAATACTTCCATACTGATAGTTTTTGAGCTGTGATGAACTGCGTTGGACAGTTCCAATGAGTTTAAGATCGAGGAGTTAAATTGAAGAATTTTATTTTTTCACATTTACCGAGGCTCCAGCTGATTGGGTCGTTAATGAATCAATAATCTGGAGCTCTGTTAGAAATCACTCCCTAATTTTATTGAATTTGAGCCATCAGAAAGGGAGATATTGATGTCTGAGGAAAATCAAGTTTACTCGAGCACAAACGTTATTATTGGTCGTCCCAGTGGCGGTTCCCGCTAGAAATCGTCTAAGGACAAACCCGCACAAAAACCGGATATTTCAACATTTCGACCACAGAAACACATGGGGGATGTGACCATCGCACAGTACTGTGAGTTTATGGGTCGAGTGATCAAAAATCAATTTGTGGAGAGTTCTGTTAGGGAAGGTTGCTCTGATTATGGATTTCATAATACTTCATAATTCAAGGAAAGAAAATTGCGCAATAAATAATATTAGAAGGAGATTATGAAAAATATTGAAATTTTAAATTCAAAACAAAAGTAACATTTCACCAATTTTACAAAAGTTTAGGTACCGAAACACAGGTAATATTTAGATGTTTTTAGAAGTGCATTACACTGAATGATGAATCTAAATCGTCACTGTCATTAGCGCTGCTGATGCTGGAGAGAACGCTTCCACAACTCAGTTCCATAGCGTTAGATGTGCTTGGTACAGCATTAGGTATCAGTTCTGTGGATGGTGGTCGTGTCATGAAGTTATCCCTAATAAGATACTGGTTGATGACTACATAATTTTTTCTGTTCTATTCTGTCGATATGAAAAATGCGAGGATGCGGGTTTTTTTTTCTCTCCACACTTCCCTGCGACTTTAATTTTTCAAAAAACTTTCTATCAGGATTGAAAATTTCATAGAAAAAAAAGTCGCGGCTAGTAGCGGCAAATTCCAACGGGATTGAGTCAAGGGATAGTGCCAGAAAACATTCATCAAATGCTATAATTCCTCATTCCTCCTCTTTTGAGAAATTCACTTTTTAATGTTAAGGTTTAAGAAGAAAAATTGGGAATTATTGTTGTGACGATTTTACCGAGTGCTTCATACTTCAAAAATTATTAAAAAACGTCAATAAAGCACATACTTATGCCGTGACTCGTCATGAAGAGCAATAAGTCCCAACTTGTTGATATGTCAGTATCCGCACTCATAATGAGCAGGTAGTTCATCGTTAGCCTTTTGGGTGAAATGAGTTATTAACACAAATGATCGCGGAACTTGCCCTCTGGTGATCCGTAGGAGGCTTGTGAGGTCAGGAAACATATTTAAACGTGCTCGAAGACTATCTGGGGATAGGTTCTTGCACTCCTTTCCAATACTAATAGACGTTCGTTTTTTCGATTTTTTACACATACTCACAGTACTGTGCATCGTCGCTGCGGCGGGCGCTTTTTGGTGGCGATTCGTGGACCGGCTTCTGCGGGGGATCGTGGGTTCGACTCATCGAAATACGAAAGTTCATCGAAATCGGATAATAACTTTGAGAATTTCTGCCCGTTATACGGATTTCACGAAATACACAAACACACGGACACGTAACTAAAATTGTCCTGACCAGAAACGTATAACGCGATGGAAATTTTGATTTTGGAGAACATTTCCTTTTCAACCTTGAAAAGTGGAAACAATCCACTTTTCAGTCCTTGGTAGACTCGGAAGCAAAATATTTCATCGATTACCAACCGGTTGATATTGAAAGAATTACTTATCCAGAGGAACGTGCCATGTAATGCATGAATTATATGCAATATGTTTGAACACGGGCATTTTTTTCTAGTAGTCAGTCCTTTTGTGGACCTTGATTATTTCTTTACCAAGCAGCAATTCTAAAAGTTCTTCGACAGACAGTTACTTTGATTACCTACATCCCTTAAAATCTCATCTTCCTATCTTCGATACATGCAGGGGAAAGGAAACCTGAAAACGGTCTGATATAAGGCGATTTTGATACGACCCGAAAAAATGCCTCCCCCTTACAACTACGGATTATAGCGTTGAGCTTCCTCACCGTAACGCAGCTTTGTCACAAGCGTCGGGTGTGTCAAAAGGCGGTAGGTGGTCGGTCTCCAGGTCGAGCGTTTCGAGGCAGACTTCTTCCTGAGGGGTCGATCCTTCCTTGGATCCTCCCGCCCCCTTCCGACCGCTACTCCGCCTCACTATCGTCAGCGGCCCTTGCTCTGTAACACATGTGGTTCAAAGATACATATTTTACAAACTCTCATTCAATTTGGTTCAACACAACATACATGGAGGGAGAAGACTCTAACCAATACATATAGGGACTCTGTAACATCACTAAAAACCCTTGAGTTGAAATTCGGAAATGCAAGAATAAAAAATAAAAAAACGCTGCAAATAATTACACAAAGGTTAATTTTTTTTCTTTATAAATACCCCCCTACAAGAACACAGCTTAGCCATTGTCACTACCTGCCAATCATATTGGCAGAGGTGTTGTGATTGAGAGGTGTTGTGGGAACGCTAAAAGCGCGACCCGGACCCATACACCATGGTGGCTCCCGGGGCAGCCTCCTAATACTAAGTAGATCTAGGTATATCTAGCCCTAACGTTTTCAAACGTCGCAGAGCGTACCAGGCGAGCCGCCTACACCGACCAGACCACCCGACCAGACTACGCACATGTTCCCAACCAGGGACGGGTTTCACTTGTACGTGAAAACAATTAATAAACAAACTGTATAACTAACAATCACAGATATCACGATCAACTATTACATATTATATCACAGATTAATTAAGTTTATTATCACAGATTAATTAAACTAAACTACACCTATTATCCTCCCTAATAAATTTATTAAAATAGTAATTACATCTAAAATGAATATAATAAAGTCCTATATAATATCATAAAAAGATAAAATTATAAAAAATCAATATAAAATAAAAATAATAAATAATATTTAATAAAACTTATAAGAATAAATATAAAATAAAAATTAAATTAAGTAATTAAAAAAACAAAAAAGATTCGATCAACCTCCATGACATCAAGGGCAGTTGGTTCTTCAACGTCCAAGGTATCCAATCAACTGCACTATCTCCAAGATGGTCGACAGCAGCATTCACAACTTCTGATGCGGTTAGAGAGGAGAAATGTGGTGAATTTTCATTTCTCCCTTAGAAGTGACTGATAATAACCAAAAGCTACGGGCCACCACTGGACCCCAAATGGAGACTATTAAATTTGCTTGCTCGATTCCATAGGTTCATTATTGAAAATAATAAACCAAAGCTCGTTCATGAAACACTGTAACAAGCAAGGAATGCAGTCCTCATCGGACGCTTCGGTTCCTCAATGAAATACCGGAACTGCGGTGATAAAACTTGCGGCCAATTAAGAAGGCGGCTTTTATGTTGAGAAGGCGCCTTCTTCAGGGCTTCGAATCCATTCCAAACTCGAAATGAACAAAAATTGAGGTATTTCAGTGAGTTGCATCAGTGAAAGGATCCACGCCAACACATAAGTAAGGGGAGGAACGGATACTCGGAGACGGCAAATTAGTATTCATGAATATGAATTTGAATAAAATTCACAAATGGAAATTTGTGATTATGAATATGAATAAGAATACAGCACAAGTGATGATTAAGACTTTCCCCGTATCCATGTTGTAAATGTGAATGTTACCGAATTCACAAGTCGAATAATTTACTCCGCCATAATTCATGAATATGAATGAGAATAAAATCGAATTCACGATAACAATTTGATTATCCCCGTATTCACGTTTTGAAAATGAATTTAACCCGAATACAATTTTTTAAATGTAATTCTCCAAATTTCTTTACATGAATTGAACATCAACAGTGTGACACCAAAGTACTTACTTGAAAGGTGAGCAACTTGATTTAAGATGACGAAAATCTCCCCTAACCTAAATTACGAACAATTTGTGTGTTCTAACAATATTAATAATAATATAATAACACATGTAATAATAATAATTTAATAAAAATAACATCCAATACTATGAACCATCCAACAAGAAGAAAATATGAGATTTCTTCTCATCATTAAACATTTTTTCCGTCAAATTATATATTTTTTTAATTTCAAATTAAACTTTGTTGAATAATTCTAACGCGTTGAGACAGAAAAATAAAATACTATAATTTTTAACATCCAATCTCTGTAGAGATAAACCTTTGGTTTATGATCCGATTGATTTGGGGAACTCGGAGGGCGCCTGGAGCTGACAGATTGATAATAATATTGATTACTGGCACAAATGTTCAACTACGTCTATACGAGGAGACAAGATAAACTCTTTCACTTATCGTAGATACCTTTTACAAAAATATCAACAGATACGCTGCACCATACGGTTATGATGCAAGTTTTGCTGCAGGAAAAAAAACCGTCACCGTTATCAATCACTCTTTTTGGCATTGGGTTATCTTTCACAGCTAACCTCAGCTGAGGCTCGGAGAAATCGTTAGTTGTCGTAGAGGAGTTCACCTGTCCTCATGAATCGAACGTGGATTTGGGTTTATGTGGTCGCCATCGCAGTGGTGGCAGACGCGAAATCTTTCGAGCCGATTGAACTGGCGCAGAAACTACATTCAATCAACGTCTCCGACTGGGACATACCGTCGCTGGTCTGCTTGGCGCACAACGCTTCTCTACTCAACACCGTCCATCAATCGGTGGTGCATTTCAGAGCCACGAGACGCATAATCACATTTTACGGCATATTCGGTATACCGGAGGTTTGGCTCGGCAGTTGCGGATTGAAGCCGAAGGATTTACTGGACGACGACGTCGACGACGATGTGAAATGTGTCGTCGAAAAACTATCAGACAGAAAATATTCCAAGTTGAATCGAACGAACAGTCTGGGAGCGCTTACGCCCCACGATGTGGACTTGAACGAGTGCTTCAATTGGTGGGAACACCTGCCACGAGACGTTTTCTCCACGGACAAAAGCATCGCAGCTACTCAGTGCCAAAATTCTGCTACTCTGCAAACTGTCCAGAAAACCGATGCTAACCAACATTCGAGTTCCCAACGCAAATTTCATTCACCAGCAACTATCTCTTGCCAGTGCGATTCCAAGGGCGTTCTATTTGATATATCTCTAATAATCCTGGACATTTTCCTAGTGTTTCTATGTGGCCTCTTATGGGCTTCATTTATGAAATGGAAGCCCCCGCGAGGTGATTCAGTACGGTTTATTTAATTAAGTTTCATCTACAATCCGGTGAGTCACTTGATAAGTCGCTAGTCATCACGAGCTATTGTTGCTGTCCCAAAAAGAAAAGTCCTCAATGTTATTTTCGGGAGAGCTTCGGTTGGTCGGAACACAATTCAAGGACAGACAGTGCAAAACTCCTTCTATCCCAAAAACTGACACCTTATCTAATAAACTGATCCTACCAGTTACAAACTACCAACCTAAAAAACTGATATTCCTTATTTTGAAACTGCTGCAGTACAGAAAGCTGTACTGATGTAAACTAATTGTACTAATTTATTTCTCCAGATTAAAATGAATTTGAGTGGCTAAACACAAGACTATATTCGATATCTTCCCCATCTATAAACAAGTTTGGTTATGCGTTGCTTTAGAGCCTACTCTGCTTTTCTTGGGCATCTTGACGCATTAGGGGTTTCAGGGATCTGGATTGATGAAGCAAGAGTTTCTTCGATACTCTACACCATCTTCATCACCACCATGATCATGTCTCTTCCGGTAGCTAAGTTTCCTGAAAACGATAAGTATATGAAGAAACGACTTCCTTGAATACCACGGAGGAGAAAGGTGCCAAAATCTGTTTCCTCGAGTGATAGATCGACAACCCTGATTAAGCTGGTATCAGATATGAGACAAAAGTTTTTCTACAGGACCGTCACAAGGTTGCTGAGTGGATATAGCTGTACGAACTCCCACTAGAGGTGTGTCGGTACAGCTGTACCGGGACTGTGGAACCGAGTATCAGGTTGGAACGGTTCCACGCAGTGACAAAAACTCAGCCCTTACTGGTCCAGTTCCACGGACTGATAAGATATCTTGAAATGGCTCTGGACCGGGAAGAGAATCTTTTCCATCGGTCCAGTTCCATCCTCATCAATCAGAATGATCTGATCAATCATCTGATCAATCTGATTGGTGAGGATGGAACTGGACCGGTAAGGATGGAACCGGACCGATAAGATATCATAGAGAATGGTTCAATGGCTCTGGACCGGGAAGGGTTTTGGACCGGTAAGCATGGATCTTGTTCTCAGTTCTGTTCCATGTTGTACCTGGAATCTCCCTTACTACTTCCATGGACTGAGAATGGTTCATGGAATGGCTCTTGAGCGGGAAGTTATCTTTGGACTGGTTAGCATGGAAGTTGTCTCCAGTATTATTAATTTATTATTGTCATGTTAAGTTCTTAAACTGCAACGTCATTATTCTTTCCTTGCATTGTTCGGTAACTATTATTTATAATAAATTGCCTCTTTTGTAACACTTGTTCAAATTCCTTCCTTTTAGCGAATTGTCAAGGAAAATGATGCTATTGTATTGCAAGTTGAGATCATAAGCATGGAAGAAGGACGATAGGGATTTGACTGCCTGCTTCATCCATGTCATGTGAGTGGGATTTGATCGCCTGTACCGGTAATGGAAGTGTACCGGTAATTTGGAGCGGTTACATCTTTGTCACCGTAACCGTTGGAACCGTTCCAGGGAAATACCTGGACCGACACACCCCTAACTCCCACTAGGTAGTATAGAACGAATAAGGTTGAGTCATCAGCCTGCCGAACGTGCGACAGCCAAGATAAAACCACTGAGTATAGAAAGTAACCACGGTTACTAGACTACACTGAGGGTCACGAGCCGAGGGACCTGGGATGATGACGTCACCAGCCACCCATGAGCCTGCCGACCAGTGCAGAACTCCTCATGTTCTTCACTACTAGTTCGGTTCCTTTTTATTTAGTTTTTGCTTCCGAGTCTACCAAGCTAGAGGAAGCTTTGTTTTCACTTTTCAAGGACGAAAAAAAAAAGTTCTCCAAAATCAAAATTTCCACTCGCGTTTTGCGTTTTAGACCTTTCTGAATAATTTTGGTTCCGTGTCTGTGTGTCTGTCTGTCTGTCATGAATTCCTTGTAACGCGCATAACTATACAAAGTTATTGTCCGATTTCTATGAAATTTTCAGGGATTGTGCGGGTTGGTGTGTAGACAGTCCACTATGAAAATCATCATCCGCGGACTGATAGAAGCGACTGCGCATGCGCAAACGTGAATTCCTTGTAACGGCCATAACATCTACATTTTCCATCCGATTTCAATGAAATTTTCAGGGCTGTTACAGACTAGTATTTAGATGATCCCCTATGAAAATCACCACCTTCGGACCGATAGTAGCCACTGCGCATGCGCAAACATGAATTTCCTTGGAACGGCCATAATTTCCACATTTTCCACCCGATTTCGATGAAATTTTCAGGGATTATGTGGATTAGATTGTAGATAGTCCCCTATGAAAATCATCATCCCCGGACAGATAGAAGCGACTGCGCATGCGCAAACGTGAATTACTCGTAACAGCCGTAACTTAAACTGTCCCCCAGGGGTCGCGGGTTCGAATCCCAGCCGAGGCCAAATATTTTTTTTATCCAATCATACATCTACTCACTTAATTTTTGATCCGAATTTGATGAAATTTTCTAGGATTGTCCAGATTAGCGTGTAGATGGTCCCCTATGAGGGTTGTGGAAGGTACTTAGAGACTGGTGTTTTGAGATTAACAACTATGCATTGGATTATCTATATAATCGGGTAATGGATACGAGGAAGCTATGTGCCACACCCACTTCGCAGACGTTTTAAATTATTGTTGAGATAAGTCTGATCCCACATTTATCGTAAACTGTTGAGAGGTTCTAGTAAATGTACCTACATGATTGATGCTTATAAAAAGTTCATTGGCGAATAAATAATACCAAACTTTAATAAACATTGTAGGAATTTATTTAGAGTAACCTTGCTTGACTTGGACTGATATCACATAGGTTTGTTTGTATGGATACACGGAACAGTTTGGTAGGTATGTATAAGAAAACGCTGCAAATTATTACACAATGGTTTATTATTTTTCTATAGATCACTCGTCTGCAAAGCCACCAACCATCCAACATGAAGAAAAACATCGATCGCATTTCGTTCAGCTTTAATTTGAACGGAGGTTAGGCCTCTTTTGCGATTCACACTCGTGTTTCTGATTTATCGTACGTCTAAAACTCTAATTCTTGTAGTGAGCGAACGGTTTGTCCTACAGAGCTCCGGGTGGTCTCAAAAAATTCTAAAAATTCTATAGAATCTTAAATTGAAGGAAAAACAATACCTTTATATCAAATTTTTTTGAGTTAGGGCGTTTTCAAAATATCAAAATTCATTTTGGAACCCTTAGACGTAACCTACATCAACCAAAATCTTCGGAGCACAACTAGACCCCAAATGGAGCCAACATACCAAATTTCATCAAAATCAGTCAATGCTAAGTGGCAAAAGTGCCGCGTACGGCGGACAGACGGCCAAATTTATATTCGATTTTTGGATTCTACGTACCTTGAAACGTAAACCATCAAATTTTGAGGGGGTGTTAAAAAAAATTTTCTTAGTCGATTCCAAAGGTTCATTATTGAAAATAATAAACCAAAATTAAAATTTCAAAACTAACATAAAATCACCAAAAATACAATTTTTCATTTTGTTCAATAACGCTAAGAAAATTTAAAAAAACAATATTATTTTGAGTTTAATTATAAATCTTTTTCATTTTTTGGTAACTTGACGGCTTCTGGAGCCAGCTCGTTTTTTTTCAAGTTTCCTTCTTCCGAGGGCGGTGGTTTAGAATTTTCATTCATATGAAAGATCGGGTCCGGTGTAACAGTAAATTAATCTATAAGCCTTTGAAAAGGGCGGTTCGCCTCACCAAGTGCATCGTCGTGCCATCTATGTCTACCTGGTCTAAATACTGTTTCTCTGTCAACTGTACTGCTGCGCTGTCGTCGTTAGGAAATGCCTTAGAGCGAATTCGTTTCGGGCTAATTACACTAGATTACAAAATTTAGGGGTGGTCTGGCTGCCTCGTTCTTTCACCACTTTTCTTAAGGTATTTGGTGCGCTGAATCCGAATCTGACGTTAGTTTTTTTGTTTATGTCGGATTTTCAAGATATAGCTAGTTTTAAGATTTTTCTAGTTCTCACTTTTCTTCATTTTTTAGTGAGCACTCATCTTGCTCAAATCTCCTCAAAAAGTCCTCAGACTTATTGGAAATTTCATGTTGAATCCGAATATGTACTTAGTTTTTAAGTAAAGTTGTATTAAACCCCCTATTTTCCACAAAACGTATCAAAAAACACCGGTTCTCAACGTTTTTTCTTCTGGTTTTCCCTTACATTTTGTCACTTGAAAAAAAAATTAAAGCTAAAAAAAATATTCTCGGGTTTTTAGTTTGTAGGGGGGACACCCCAGAGGAGAATGAGACCAATTGCAGCCTCCTAAACCCATTAATATCGGAGGAATGAGCTTTTTCATGGCACTGAGATGAAAATGGGGTGTGCGCCTTGATTTTTTTTTAGATTTTTAATCGAAAGTAGACTACATCCTGAGAATTTTGGCACCAACCGCGACCTTCTAGGGTGAGTAGATCTGTTTCTATGAATTTTTAAAGTTTCGACCGTTTATGACGTCACGCGCCCCTCTCGCCTGGGCGGGACCCCCCAGCCCACTGTGACGTCATAAACGGTCGAAACTTTAAAAATTCATAGGAAAAGATTTACACACGCTAGAAGGTCGCGGTTGGTACCAAAATTCTCAAAATGAGGTCTAGTTTAGATTAAAAATAACAATAAGCAGTTTTTCCTACCCAGGCGCACACCCTATTCACGAAAACCGTTAATTAATTTTTCGAGATAAGTATGTGCGTTCCTAAATCTGTTTTCCTCAAATGGATTTTCCTTTCTTCTACATTTTTTATACTTGTCACCTATTAGGAGTAAGATCGAAAATAGGTACTCAAAGGGGGAGTAAATCATAATTGAGAAACTCTTGTTTTGTTAAGTGATTTTAATTCAGTTTTACAAACGAAACACAATAAACTGCAGAAAAGTTAACGGTGTAAATCTTTTTCATGAAGGCTCAGATGAATCAATAGTTGGCACAATGTTTGGTTATTCCTCCAGCTCAGAGGTTTCATCGCCGGCACCTATGTAGAGAAAACTTCGCCGCCTGAGGTAAATCTCTTTTTAAGGTCCAACAATAGTCCGCCATCATGTGAACGTCCCAATACCCTTTGTACCGTTCTTCCATGGTTTTCATATCTTGGTGGAACCTCTGAGGTGGAGGAATAACCAAACATTTTACCAACTTTTGATTCATCTGAGCCTTGATTAGAGATGGGTCGCTCATTAAAGATCCGGCTCTTCGAGCCGGGTCTTTCAGAAGAGCGAGTGAACCACGGGTCAGTAAAAAAGAACCGCGGCTCTTCGGATCTTTTGAGCTCAGTGCTGGTAGTGTTCGGTGAAGATCGGTTCTTCAAAAGAGCGAGTGAACTGCGGATCAGCAAAAATGACAAATGAATCGCGGCTCTTCGATCTTTGGATCTCTTGAGATCCAGTAAAATAAATGAACGGCGGCTCTTCGTTCTTCGGTTGTTTTGAGATCGGCAGTGTTCGGGAAAATTAGGACCTCCTTTTCGTCAGCTGTTGTCAACCCGTACGATAATCCCGAGGGAAAATACGATATAAGTCGATCAAACAAGTTGATACAATTTTGCGGAATTGTATCGTACCACCACATGCATTATTGTATTTTCGGTCGTAAACTTTACCGTATTTTTCCAGTGTTTTCTGTGACCCACTTTCTGATTCTTTCCGTTGTTTTTTCTCCCTGTTTGATTTTTACATCATGATTTTTTGTGAGGAGCTTTCTGATTCAAGTTCAAATGGCAAGCAAAAGCACAGCCTTATCTTACCAATATTATCGATATTGAAGCTAACGTACTTATTGGTTCGTTTATTCTCTTTCACCTTGGTTACCTTAATTTTCTTTGTTGAATAACACGATATAACATCAAATTGTTATATTATAAAAATGTTATACCAATATATATATATTTATTCAAATATATATATATAAATTTCAAATATATATATTTTTTTTTTTTAAATTGTGGTTTATCATTAGAGGCATAAAAAGAGCAGATTTCTTATAAATAAATATTTTACCAAAAAACTGTATTTTCAAGTCTTACTTATTCATTGCTTTAATCGTGTTCATTTATTAATTTTCCTTGATTTTTGAAGGATTTGTTGAGCATCTTTATTGAACAACAGCGCTTTTTGGGTTATTGTTTTCAATAATGAACCATTGGAATCGAGCAACAGAGAAATTATTCCCTCTCGCCCTCAAAATTTCATGGCTTAGGATTCAAGGTAGTGTAGAATCCAATAATCAAATAAACATTTCCGGGCAGAACTAAAATAAACCGTTGTGTAACAATTTGTAGCGTTTTTCATCGTATTTTCATCTCTACAATAAATACGAGCTCAAAAGAGCCAAAAAGAGCCACTGATCCGTCGAAAAGATCCGGATCTTTTGAATGAGCGGAGCGCTCAGAGCCGTTCTTCTTGGTGAACCGTTTTGCCCATCTCTAGCCTTGATGAAACAGATTTACACCGTTAACTTTTCTGCAGTTTATTGTGTTTTGTTTGTAAACTGAATTAAAATCACTTAACAAAACAAGAGTTTCTCAATTATGATTTACTCCCCCTTTGAGTACCTATTTTCGATCTTACTCTTAATAGGTGACAAGTATAAAAAATGTAGAAGAAAGGAAAATCCATTTGAGGAAAACAGATTTAGGAACGCACGTCAGATTCGGATTCAGCGCACCAAATACCTTAAGAAAAGTGGTGAAAGAACGAGGCAGCCAGACCACCCCCAAATTTTGTAATCTAGTGTTATGGTCTAAGCAACTCATTCTGCAGGGGATCGAGTGCATAACAAAGGATTGCCGTTCTCTCACAATTTATTTTGTCCTGCTTCATTTCATCGGTTGAATTTGGTGAATTTCTTCGGGTTCTGGAATCCCGGTTTTACGGGAATCGTCAGTTTGAATATCCCGCCATCTGCAGCATTTAGTGTACAAGCTAGCCACATTTTTGTTTTTGTTTTGTTCCTAGCCACAATCATTCTTCAGCGCTGCTGACGTGATTCTATTGGGAATTTCACTCACAAATTTTGGTTGATTGTCATTAAGCGAAATTTGATAGCAATCAAATTAATTTTGTGAATTTTTCCCACAAATGAGGAAAGAGGAGATTGGAGCAAGATGGAGTGGCTAGAGGTTTTTTCAAGGGAAGCTGCTTGATTTTTTTTTTTTTTTTTTTTTGAATGAGAATTTTATGTAAATTTGGTTCAGTTAAATTTGAGTGCACTCTGGTGAAGCCTAGAAGAGACCCTCCTGTACCGATTTTTGAAGGATTACTTTCTGCTGGAGCCCAAGGAAGAAAGGTGTCCAGCAAGAGGACGTGATCGTCATTTTCAGCCTTCAAGAAAATATTCCTGCCGTGTTCTTGCTGTGCCTTCAACTTAGCTTTCAAGGCTTACCTATCAGGCTGTATGCAGCAAGAGGTTTTGTTCTGTCAAGTTGGAAATATTTCAAGACTTGGGATTCTCAGTTTCTTCTGGCGGGCTGAGATAGGAAATAGCTGCCTTCTGTCGGGATTTCTCCCTCTTCTTGCCTGGGAAACGGCGGCTGTTTACTGCCTTCTCTCTTTTTTCGGCAGCTCATGAATGAGCTGCCGAAGAAAAACTTAATCAAGAAGAATCATCATCTCTCTTGAATCATCAAGTAGAATTTAAATTATTTCTTTTCTTTGCAACGTTGCTGATAGGTAAGTAGCTTTATGTTTATTTATAAGTTAAAATATAAAGTTGAGAGGATTCAGTGCCACATTAGTCAAAGCCTGGAGAGCGCTTGTACTCTGAAGAGAACCTACTCGTACTAAGACTGAGCTGGCACACATTGTGATCATTGGCTGTTATAAGGAATTAAAAATTTAAAGAAAATTGTTAAATTGAAACTGCTTAGTTTTATTAATTTAAAATCCTACTAGGTTTTCTATTTTGCACCTAAGACAAATAACATCAAGCTCTGAAGCAAAATAGTGGCGCCCATCTAATGATCTAGTTTTGATTGAGTTTTGGAGTGTTAATGGGTTATTTTACGGAATAAGTTAGAAAAAGAGAGACACACCGGACAAAGCATTGTACCACGAAGTCGTCAACATGAAAAAGCTGTGACTTTATTTCTCCCAAAATGTCGCGAAAACGTTTCTTCTTCATTTATTGTGTTCCCGTGGAATTTGTTGAAAATATTTTCCATTTCCTGCACAATTTTCAAAAATTCTCCAGGCGCGTCCATAAGCCACCCCCGGGACCGGGAGAGCGAAAGGAGCTAATTATTTCGCTTCGAAATTTTGGTCATTGGGTTGGAGAAGCCAAAAAATCGGGAGTTTCTTATGCGATCACTGGTTGATGCTAAGGGCTGATAAGAGGTACTTGAGACACTTCCGGTTGATAAAAGCAAATGTGGTACAGCATCTGGCTTGATATATTCAGTAATTCTCCTTTAAAATCTCGCTCATAGTTTGAGCTGTCAAAATGCCTTGAACAGATGTAGGCATTTGTATTTGAAACAAAAATCAGCTCGTTTGAAGCCAAACCCCAACTTTTGAGAATTGATTTGGAGAAACCTGGTCTTTTGGGAATCCATGGAAAAAAATTCCTAGTTTTTTCTGGTTACGATGATGGTTAGGTACTGCAACTCCCCATCACCCAGCAAACCATATAATTTGATGAAAACAACGATTGACACACTTCCCAACAGTCAACAAAGGCAATGGTACTGACTAAGAGGAATAATGTTTCAATTTCAACAATTGTAAGAGGTACACTGAAACAGAGAGATTGGGGAAAATTGTTTAGGGAAAGTGAAGCGCCGAAGGGATGGGTGGCCGGTGACGTCACAGCCCTGGGTTTTCCCCAGCTGCCAGGTTCGTGATTCCTACCTTGTAAGTCTATCATCCTTGGAAGCATAAGTATTTATTTTATTTTATTATTTTTTTATAACTAGAGCGGCCCCCCCCCCCCCCAAGCCACTGGTTAACTACCCCGCCAGGCTACCACTTAAATGCATCGTTTTAACGGCTGTGTTCGGAGCCCAACAGCTGCCGAAATTTCGGGTATTTTGGATTGCAATTTTTACAGTCGACTTCATTGACCCTCAGATGTGGTGTCTTGGTTTAAAGTCCATAAGCCGCGAAGGCGCGGAGCTATAAAATGAATTATACTGAATTATATGTCCTACCACTGTTTGGACCAATCAATTAATTCGCACCTCAAACGGCCAAACATTTGATACGAATGATCGCGAGTTACGAAATATCAAGTGTAATTCCCTCATTGTAATAGGGTACTAGAGGATCCAATAATTCAGTACAAATTAACGTGAGAGTCGAATTATTCTGGTGTGAATAAATGCTAGTCGACTGTATTTTATTTATTTATTTATTTTGGTTAGGAAACTGAAGATGAAATAATTGAACTTGCGAATAGGAATAGGATATGTAAAGTGAAAAATAACATTTGTACAATTGGGAGGGAGGGGGGGTTGAAAGCGTGAATTAAAAAGCAGAATTTTTACTGTCCTTTGAAATGAATTATTTTTTTGAACTTTACCCGACTCAGGCGAAAAACTAGTAGGAATAACAATCATTTCATTTCCTTTTTTGGGCCCACATCCTAGATCACTAATCTCAAACATCCGATTTGGGATGTTTTCTAGAATAAATAGGAATAAGTTGCAGTTGGAAACAGCAACAGGTAATGTCATAGACGATAACTGTTAGACCGATAGTATTGTTGATAATATTGAAGAGTTTTAAAATACCATCGATGTTATCAAACTCTCAAACTATCCCGATTGTATAGATATCCGATGCATAGTTCATCTCAAAACATCAATCTCCAAGTACCTTGCACGACCCTCTTAGGGGACTAAACACGTCAACCCGCATATGGAATGGAAAATGGAAAATGTTGAAGTTATGAGTGTTACAAGGGTTTCACGCGAGTGGAAATTTTGATTTTGGAGAACATCTTTTTTTCAATCTTGAAAAGTGAAAACAAAGCTACCGCTGTTAGTAGTAAACTCGAAGCAAAATCATCCATAACCATTGTTTGGGAAACCATGAAATTTCTCCCTTAGAGGAGAAAACAATAGATCATGGATATGTCCATTGTTACTATAAATAAACAAATATTTTTTTCAAAAAAAAAAAAAAAAACCCTCTGCCAAGTGGGTGTGGCACCTAGCTTCCTCGTATCCATAACCCGATTGTATAGATGATCCGATGCATCTTCTTAATTAATTAAGTTAATCTCAAAACATCAAAACAAGTTAATCTGTAACATCCCTGAAAATTTCATTGAAATCGTACGGAAAATGTAGAACTTATGGCCGTTACAAGGAATTCACGTTTGCGCATGCGCAGTGGCTACTATCAGTCCGAAGGTGGTGATTTTCATAGGGGACGATTTAAATACTAATCCGCATAATCCCTGAAAATTTCATCGAAATCGGGTAGAAAAAGTGGAAGTTATGGCCGTTAAAAGTAAATTCACGTTTGCGCATGCGCAGTCGCTTCTATCAGTCCGAAGGTGGTGATTTTCATAGGGAACCATTTAAATACTAATCTGTAACATCCCCGAGAATTTCATTGAAATCGGATGAAAAATGTAGAAGTTATGGCCGTTACAAGGAATTAACGTTTGCGCATGCGCAGTCGCTTCTATCAGTTCGGGGATGATGATTTTCATAGGGGACCGTCTACACACCAACCCGCACAATCCCTGAAAATTTCATTGAAATCGGACAATAACTTCGTATAGTTATGCGCGTTACAAGGAATTCATGACAGACAGACAGACACACAGACACTGAACCAAAATTGTTCAGAAAGGTCTAAAACGCAAAACGCGAGTGAAAATTTTGATTTTGGACAATTTTTGTCTTTCGTCCTTGAAAAGTGAAAACAAAGCTTCCGCTTCCTTGGTAGACTCGGAAGCAAAATCTCCGACTGCACGTAATAATATTACGTAATGATATTATCATGACGCAGTATTCTAGAGAACCTTGCTTCATAGCTACCGATATGTAGCTATGATTGTGTTTACTGGTACCACGTTACATCTTTTGTGGCAAAAAACAAGTGTCGCAAAAATTCCTTGACCCCTATCCAAAAGACATATTATCCATGTCAAAACATATTGTTTAGTAATGCATGCATTCCAGGGGACGTCCCATTGGATAAGCATTAGATCAGTTTAAACAGTTGTTAATTATAAAACTGTTTCACTCGATGTAATTTATTAATTACTTTAGGCAAGGAATACTGACCCCCTCCCCCACCATTATGCACCTAAACATTTCTAGCGGCATGGGAGCCTCGAATCTGAAGAGCATTTTAAAATCCATGATCTACGATACCCAACATGCGAATTCGAGTTCACCCCCCCCCCCCACCACCTCCCCAATGCCAACAATGGTGCCAGTCTGGCACCAAAGCGGAAATACGTCGTAACATTGAACTTTCATCTGTTAGTTTTGGTAGGCAGTCCGTCGAAGTTCACATCCGTATTCAAGGTGAAACACGAAATAAGCGGTTTATGGCATCATGGGACCATATCCTGGCACCATGGTGGTACAGAGAATAATTCATGAAAATCCGGAGGTATAATGAGAATTTTTCCTCAATTTCAAAGCTTGAGTACAATTAGTAAGCAGTAAAGGAACCGAAATATTGAAAAATTGGATATTTTGTGAATATTATCCCCCACTCACCCCCTCCCCTTGCGAATTTTGGTACTCTAGTAAAACCATGTACAACTCGGAAGTAATTTGAGTCAAACAAAAAAAGAAACACGCAAATCGGTTGGAAATTGAGGCCTGGGCAGTGTTTACAAGATTATGCACGCAAACGCACGTTTTTCAAGCATTAACCCCCCCTTTCCCCTTCTTAAAAAGCAAAATCCCAAATTCCGGCGCCGTAGTGCACAACTAGATAGTATTCCGCGTCAAACGAAAAAAGAACCAGGAAAATCGGTTGAGAACTAAGGCCTGTGCAGAGTACACAAGATTTTGTTACACACACACAAACACATACACACACACACACACACACACACACACACACACACAGACAGACACACACACACACACACAGACATACACCTATGGTTTTTTTCGCGGATTTGGATTCAAAATGGTCTAAAACGGATTACTGTGTGGTTATTTTTTTTTTCTGTTGAGTGTTGTCCAACTTTACCCCAGATCGATGGCATAAGGACGCCCAAGTCTTACTGTGGGACGTCCTAAAAAACTAAGATATTCTTTCGGGTCGAGTAGCGTTGATTGGTGAGACAATAAATTATGAAGAGTGAGAAGAGCTTGAAAGGAGTTGAGGCAGAATTAATAGAATCTCATGAAGTACAAGAAAGTGTTCTGCCCATTATTAAAATTTGCACTATGTAGATGGCCTGTAAGAACAGGTATTATACGGGGGTTTGGTTACACGTAGGTTGGTTTTTGTTGCTTCCGAGTCTACCAAGGTAGCGGAAGCTTTGTTTTCACTTTTCAAGGACATAAAAAAAGTTCTCCAAAATCAGAATTTTCACTCGCGTTTTGCGTTTTAGACCTTTCTGATCAATTTTGGTTCCGTGTCTGTCTGTCTGTCCGTCTGTCATGAATTCCTTGTAACGCGCATAACTATACGAAGTTACTGTCCGATTTCTATGAAATTTTCAGGGATTGTGCGGGTTGGTGTGTAGACGGTCCCCCATGAAACTCATCATCCTCGGACTGATAGTAGCCACTGCGCATGCGCAAACGTGAATTCCTTGTAACGGCCATAACATTTACATTTTTCATACGAATTTGATGAAATTTTCTAGGATTGTCCAAATTAGCGTGAGAGTAGTGAAAGGTACTTAGAGATTGGTGTTAACAGATTGCATCGAATCATCTATATAATCGGGTTATGGATACGAGGAAGCTATGTGCCACACCCACTTGGCAGACGTTTTTGCAATATTTTTGCTCAGGTAAAATGTGCATAACTAAACAACAAAGTTAAATTAAAGACAAAAACTGAATACTTAACAGGTTATGTAACTTTCGAAATGAATTTCCACGGAACAAGTAATGGCATTACCAAACAATACACAATTAGAATAACACGACAGTAATTTACGTTATTTACATTAACTGGAAAGAGTGCAGGGATAAACTATAACCTTTCTAATAGATATCTAATCGTATAGTTTGCTAGATTCACACGCTCCTTATTGAGAGCGAGCCTTGATTACGAGTCTTATTGTGAGCGATACTGAAACAGCGATAACCCAATTGAATCGAGGTATTTATGATGGCGAAAACGTCTCATACAGATAGCATTTCGGCGATCTGTTTTCCGGAACGATCGACCAAACTCCTTCTCAAACCGAATGGAAACCGTTCAATTACTTGTGAGTTATTTTGGAACGATTTTTTTAACATTTGAAAGTTTGAAAGCCGCATTTTGTTTAATTTGATAGAAACATGATGTCCCCGCAGTAGGTACACCATACGAATCTTTAGTCCACAAACATGCTGTTATCCAAAGTATGATCTATAAAGAGTGAACGCTCATAATTTCGAATAAAATGTTCCCCCTACGGGTTTTCTCGAACCCCTTGTTTTTGCGAGTATTTTAATTTTCACGATTGTTTGCTCGAATCTACTTTATGTTAATAAAATTACCATAACTACCGCATTTTAACGAGTAGGTAAGTATGTAAAAAAAACGCAAATTGTACACAAAGGGTTATTATTTTTCTATTAGATCACTCGCCTGCAAAGATCACGGCTTTGCCATTGTCACCAACCATAGGTACTACCTGCCTACCTCATACCTAAATCACAATCAAGTTTATTTGGAAGAGTGTATATCTAAGTGTAGCTTGGATGTCACATCCAAAGATAAGGACAAATCCTTTCCTATGGATTCTCTCTAGATGTGGCATCCGAGTCATACAGTTCAGCTCCACTTAGATGTGACACCATTGGTTTTGGTGTGAGATCCAAAGAGGTTAAATGATTCCTTTAGGTGTGAGATCCAAGGAGGTCAAATGATTCCTTTGGGTGTGAGATCCAAAGAGGTCAAATGATTCCTTTGGGTGTGAGATCCAAAGAGGTCAAATGATTCCTTTGGGTGTGAGATCCAAAGAGGTCAAATGATTCCTTTGGGTGTGAGATCCAAAGAGGTCAAATGATTCCTTTGGGTGTGAGATCCAAGGAGGTCAAATGATTCCTTTGGGTGTGAGATCCAAAGAGGTTAAATGATTCCTTTAGGTGTGAGATCCAAAATTAATGGTGACTCATCCTACCCACTTGGGATGCCGTATTGAAACTGCTATATGCATATAGTTCGCAGATCCGCAAAATCTCACTTACGAACAAAATGTTTTCTCAGTGTAGCGAGTCTTAGTTTTTATAGTGTAGTAGTCGTGGTCCAACTGCCACTTTGTAGGAATGGGAGGGCGTCCTATCGTCTTTATGTTAGGTTTTCAATTCTTCATATAGCAGCTGTAATTACAATAACCTCATGTACTTTAATGCCGGTGTTTAGCCCTTTTGGTTTATTATTTTCAACAATGAATCATTGGAATCTACCAAGAAATAAAATTTTGTTCAACCCCCCTCAAAATCTGTTGGTTTACGTTTCAAGGTATGTAGAATCCGAAAATCGAATAAAAATTGTGCCCTTCCGCCGTACGCACTTTCCTTACCATGGACCGATTTTGATGCGATTTGGCATTTGTGCTCCATTTGGGGTCTAGCTGTTCCCCGAAACTTTTGGTTGGTGTAGCTCACTTCTAAGGGTTGAAATTTTGAAAACGCCCTAGCTCAAAAAAGTTTGATATAAAGGTATTGTTTTTCCACCAATTTAAGATAGTATTGAATTATTAGAGACCACGCGGAGCCCTGTAGGACAAACCGTTCGCTCCGTACAAGAACCTAATCGTTGGACTTACGATAAATCAGAAACACGAGAGTGAATCGCAAAGAGGTCTAATCTCCATTCAACTTGTAGCTGACCGAAATGCGATCGATGTTTTTCTTCATGTTGGTTGGTGGTAACAATAGTAAAGCCGTGTTCTTTGCAGACGGGTGATCTATATAGAAAAATAATAAACCTTAACAATTTGCAGCGTTATTTTTAAATTCCTATAACTACCTTAGTTGCTTAATTTTATAGCATGGAACACATTCCAGGGGACGTCCCATTGGATAAGCATTAGGTCAATTTAAAGAAGTTGGTGAGCGATAAAACTGTTTGAAACAAAAAATAATGCCCCCCTCACAGTTATCCACCATAACATTTCTAGCGGCATGGGAGCCTCGAATTCGAAGAGCATTTTAAATCCTTCGTAGATAACCAACATGCGAATTCGAATTCACCCCCCCCCCACCCACCCCTCCCACAAACCACCAAAGGTGCCAGTCTGACACCAAAAATACGATTAATTTCTTAATCTTAATACTAATAGTTGCTGCGCATGCGCAAACGTGAATTCCTTGTAACAGACATAAATCCTACATTTTCCATCCGATTTCGATGAAATTTTCAGGGTTTATGCGGATTAGTTTGTAGATGGTCCCCGATGAAAATGAAGGCCTTAAAATTGACAGTAGCCTCTGCGCATGCGCAAACGTAAAATCGTTATAACATCCATAACACTCACATTTTTCATCCAAATTTGATGTAATTTTCTAGGATTGTTCAGATTGGCGTGTAGATCATCCCCTATGAGAATCATCTCCCCCAGACTAATAGTTGCTGCGCAAGCGCAAACGTGAATTCCTTGTAACAGACATAAATCCTACATTTTCCATCCGATTTCGATGAAATTTCTCATGATTGTTCAGATTAGCGTGTAGATGGTCCCCTATGAGGGCAGTGGATGGTACTTAGGCATCGTTGTTTTGAGAATAACTACTATGCATCGGAATATCAATACAATCGGGATATAAAGACGAGGAAGCTATGTGCCACAACCACTTGGCAGACTTTTTCTCCGTTGAGTATTGTCCAAATTTACCCCAGATCCTTTCACTCTAGACACATTTCAAACAGAAATTCAAGGTGGCGAAATTTGCAATAAATTCGGTGTGGTACAATCTATTTGCATCAGGCGACATCACGCTCCCTACAAAGTACAGAATCTTTGAGGCTGTACTGAGAGCGTCCGTTTGTTACTCTGCGCAGGTTTGGGGCTGTTCAATGTTTGACGAGTTGGAGAAAATACAAAGATACTTCCTAAAGAAACTTTTCTGCCTTCCGAAGAATACCCCAAATTATGTGTTATTCCTTGAAACAGGAGTGGAACACATCTTTCCCCATACATGGGCGGTAAACGCCAGATATATCTCGAATGTCATGGCGGCG
This sequence comes from Apolygus lucorum, assembly GCA_009739505.2. Lineage (NCBI taxonomy): Eukaryota > Metazoa > Arthropoda > Insecta > Hemiptera > Miridae > Apolygus > Apolygus lucorum. The sequence continues at coordinate 40,360,910 of CM019176.2, forward strand.
CCAGAGAGTAGATGGACAAGGAAGACGGCTGAGCTTTGTCTGAGGGAGCGCGTTGGTTGGGCGGCGGAATGGCGCAGGTTGGCTGACAGCCATAATGTTTTGTTTGAAACAAGTAGCGTAGCCTCTTGGAAAAAAATGACAGCCGAGATAGGAGAAAGGGTGAAAAGTAAAATTCGACTATGATTGAAAACTCTAATAGTGCTCAATACCACTTGCTATACAAAAAATTGGAAAAAATGCCACCTATACTACCTCGGATCTAAGTTTCGAAGACATGAAGGTAATCATAAGATTACGAGGAGAGCTCCTGAACCTCAATTGCCGACCATGGGACCAGACCGCCGTGCAGCTCTGTTCGATGTGCAACCTCGGGGAGCATGAAACTACAGAGCACTTTCTGGGAAGATGCGCCATCCTGTGTGGTTTAAGGAGTACTTTTTTGGGGAAGCCACATCTGTCGACTTGTGAGGTCATCGATTTGCTGAACGGAGATCGTTACGCTGCACTGATTGGCTACTACAAAGCAGCGTGGTCCTACTGAAGACTACTAGTAGCGGAGTTTAATGGTTGCAACCATTTGTGAATAATAAGCGTTCTCAGGAAATATTTTGTATATACCGCCATTGCATTGTTTAATAATTTTTAAGAAATATTTTTAAAAAATTTCTACCAGTTGCCTGTAATGGTTCCCATTGAATACAATAAAAAATGCATGCTTATAAAAGTATAAAAATATAAAGTATAAAGTCGAATATTTAAACATACTAGGTAATTGAATTTTAGAACAATTATTGAACTTGTAAGCAATGCACTTGAGTTATGACGGATAAAGGTTGTAATAAGAATTTATTAAAATAATAACATTGACAATTTATATACATAATTTTGGCTTTCTTTGTTTTACTGACTAATCTGTTCTCATTTATGTCTCGAGGCCATCTCCCGCCTAACGGTTTTTTTTCCGAAGCGTAATGTATACCTGTTATACCTTCTCTGTTTGTTGTTTCTGAAGCTCAAATATACACTTTATCTATCTCTGTTGAGTATTGTCCAAATTTACCCCAGACCAATCGTATAAGAATGCCCAAGTCTTACTGTGGGACGACCTAAAAACTGAAGAGACGTGTATTGACGATTATCCACGCAAGCTGTATTTTAGTTCTAGATATGGGGTTATCAGGCGCTCTTGTCTTATGCAGCGTAACTAAGGATGTTTTAATCGAAATGGGTTGTGTAACGGAGGGAGGAAGGGGTACCAGTTTATCATTCGTCGCGGAGGTCCACCTCAGTTGTCAAGATGTGTCGAACGTGGGTACCTTTCAGCGTGATTGCCATTGCAGTGGTCGCTCATGGAAAGATATTCCAGCCAGTGGAATTGGCTCAGAAACTGCACGCAATTAGAATATCGGACTGGGACATCCCTTCGCTCGTTTGCCTCGCTCACAACGCTTCTCAACTCGATACCAGTCACGTAGAAATTCTCAACATGAAGACTTTAAGAAGGAACATCACGTTTTACGGAGTTTTCGGGGTTCCAGAGTTGTGGCTCGATGACTGTAAACTGCATTCGTCTGATCTCTTGAACGAAGACGTCGAGGACGACGTCAAGTGCGTTCTCAGTCAACTAGCGGACAGACTTTCGCTCTTCGATCGCACAGACTACTTGGGAGCGCTGACTCCTCACATTGTCGACTTGAACAAGTGTTTTGATTGGTGGGAACACTTGCCTCATTACGTCATTTCTTCCAATGAAACTTTCGTGAATAGCGAGCCTTGTCCAACTTCGGCTCCGACCGCCAAAGCTCTCACTTCAGACACTCACCACTCAACTTCACACAAGCCTCACCCTCCAGTCACGACCACTTGCAAGTGCGATTCGAGTAATGGCAGCCTCGTAGTTGACTTTTCGCTCATTTTCTTGAACATAGTTCTCGTCGCTCTGTGTTACATTCTGTGGGTGTCATTCGTTCAAAGAAGAACCGTGAAGAGTGATTCTGTCCAGTTCATTTGAAACACCGCATCAGCAACTACCAGTGAGTTTCAACATTTGTCCTTTGATGACCCGAAAGATTTTTCACGTTGAATTCTGATCAGAAGAGATTTTATAAAGAACGGATTTTTTATCGTTTTTTATACGAAGTCAATAATTCGGTTTTTGTTTTTTTACTTATTTTCCAATAATGAACCATTGGAATCGAGCAAGAGAAAATTATAACCCTCCACAAATTTTGACGGTTTACGTTTTAAGGTATGTACAGGGTGTCCAGCAATACCACGAAAAAAAAAACGCCTGCCAAGTGGGTGTGGCACATAGCTTCCTCGTATCCGTAACCCAATTGTGTAGATGATCCAATGCATAGTTAATCTCAAAACATCAATCTCTAAGTACCTTCCACTACCCTCATAGGGGACCATCTACACGCTAATCTGAACAATCCTGAGAAATTTCGAAGAAATCGGATGGAAAATGTAGAAGTTATGGATGTTACAAGGAATTCACATTTGCGCATGAGCAGCAACTACTGTTAGTCTGGGGAGATGATTTTCATAGGAGACCATCTAAAACCTAATCCGCACAATCCCTGAAAATTTCATCGAAATCGGATACAAAATGTAGGAGTTATGGCTCTTACAAGCAATTCACGTTCGCGCATGCGCAGTCGCTTCTATCAGTCCAGGGATGATGATTTTCATAGGGGACCGTCTACACGTCAAATCGCACAATCTCTGAAAATTTCATCGAAAATGGATGAGAATTGTAAAAGTTATGGCTGTTACAAGGAATTCACATTTGCGCATGCGCAGCAACTACTGTTAGTCTGGGGAGAAGATTTTCATAGGAGACCATCTAAAACCTAATCTGCACAATCCCTGAAAATACCCTCCCTCTTACAAGCAATTCACGTTCGCGCATGCGCAGCGGCAACTATTAATTCGGGGGTAATTATTTTTATAGGGAACCGTCTACACGCCAAATCGCACAATCCCTGAAAATTTCATCGAAATTGGATGAGAATTGTAAACGTTATGGCTGTGATAAGGATTTCATGACAGATACACAGACAGACAGACACGGAACCAAAATTTTTCAGAAAGGTCTGTGGAAATTTCGATTTTGGAGAACTTTTTTTTTCAACCTTGAAAATTGAGTTTTTCCCTGAGTTTTCTAGGGTCAATATTTGTATTTGTCCAGGGTTCTAAACGAACTAAAATATAAATACATGTGATGATGATTTCTCAAAATTCAGGTTTTCAAGGACATTTTTACATGAAAAAGTAGTAAAGGAAGTCTAGCAAGTGGGTGTGACACATAGCTTCCTCGTATCAATAAACCAATCGTATAGAAAGATGATACGATGCAATGTAGCTAAGCCCAAAACAACAAACTCCAAATTCCTTGCACTACCCTCATAGGGGAATATTTACACGCCAAACAACACAATTCCTGAAAACTTCTTCGAAATCAGGTGCAAAATGTAAAAATTATGGCTCTTACGATATTTTGTACGTTTGCACTTGCACATAGTTACTTTCAATTCAGAGGCGATTTTTTTCATAAGGGACCATCCAGACGCCAACCTGCACAATCCCTGAAAAATTCTGTCGAAATCGGACAATAACTTCATTGTTATTGTTCACAGGGAACCAAAATTCTTCAAGAAGACCTGAAACGTAAAACGCGAGTAGAAATTTTTGATTTTGGATAACTTTTTTTTTAACCTTGTAACCTGAAATAAGTCTTCCGCTACCTTGGTAGACTCGGAAGCAAAATCTCATTATGAAAATGGATAAGGTAACCAGAACTGACTAGTAAGCTAAGGAGAAACAGGTACGCAGTGCGGGTTAGCATTCATTAGCTGCAAGGGGTACCCTTATGAACACTAAGCAAATTTCGAGAAAATTTTTAAGTTAATTAATTAATTTTCGAGAAAACGATTAAGTAATAACAATGGCATTATGCATTGTAATAACAAACATACTTTTGAACAAAATAATAAAAATCAATATTTGAAATATTATAGTTGAGAAAATTGTCTACATTTGGAACATTAAATGTTCCAATGTAGTATTTTTTTCAATAATAAATTTTATAATTGATTGTGATTATAAAATTTGTAATTGAAAAAAAATACTACTAAAACCGTAGGTACTTGAACTTTTCTCTATCAGACCGCGGGAACTTTCCACAACAATGTTCGGCACTCGGGCTTTTTCCAGGTTTTTTCGGGAGAAAATTGGACTTCCCTCAGTTTTCTAGTAGAGTAAAACTCAGTAGGAAAACTAAGTATTTCTAGATTTCCCGGTTTTCCTGGTCGCTGGACACCCCGTATGTAGAATCCAAAATTCCCCTAGAACTTTGCCCAGTTCTCATGGACCAATTTTGATGAAAATCGGCTTATCAGAAATTCCCTGAAGCTTTACTCGAAAACTACAGTATCGTGCAGGTCACGTTGTTTCATTCATTTAAAATAGCGATGATTTTTTAAAAAAATTGACATCACCCATAGCTCTATGGGACCAACCATTCGCCTATTGAGGATAATTAATTACCTAATTATTGAATGTTACTTTTTTTCAATTTGAGAAAGCGGTAAATTTCTAGGAAAGAATGGAACCATCTAGACAAATAAAAATAGAAATGGGCGTTTATTGTGTCACTTATCAGAACTCGTGGGTGCCAGCCAGGCTAGCCTTTAAGGGCCTAATCCCCCTCCTCCCACCAGCCCCTGGGCCTTAGTTCCCCTGGTCCTTAGGTTGGTTAATTTAGTTACTCCATGTTGGATGAATGATGAGTCAGAAATAAGAGTACGGATCGCATATGAACAGTCATTGACAAAAGTGAGCCAAATTTCAGCTGATCAAATGCGATCTCTCTTCGTTTCTTCGAAGCCATTAATCTTACCATTAACCTCACCCTGTTTTCGGCCGATTTTGATTCGGTGTACTGCAATTTACTTATTCAGAAATTCCTCCAGAAAAATTATTTGTTATGCGAAATAAATTGATTGTTATGTATTTACTTATTCAGCAAGGGCATCACGTATTGACAATTTTAAATTTGATATTTCGGATTCATCAATTTTATGAGGGAGTAGCTGAATGAAATTTAAAACTAGCAACGATGCACCAATAAACAATAATGATTAAAAAACGTACGTTTGCGGGCATAATCTTGTAAACTCTGCTCAGGCCTCAATTTCCTACCGATTTGAGTGTTTCTTTTTTATCGACTCAAAATTCTATCAAATTGCACGTTATCTCACCAGAGTGTCAAAATTAGCATGGAGAGAGGGCAAGTGGGGGGATAATATTCACAAAATATCTGATTTTGTAAATATTTCGGCTCCTTTACAGCTTACTAATTGTACCCAAGCTTTGAAATTGAGGAAAAATTCTCATCATATCTCCGGATTTTCATGAATTATTCTCTGCACCACCATGGAACTAATAGTGGTGCCACCATGGTGCCAGGACACTATAAATCGCATATTTCGAGGGTTTCTTGTGTTTCACCTTGAATACGGATGTGAACCTCGAAGGACTGCCTACCAAAACTAATAGATGAAAGTTCAACGTTACGACGTATTTCCGCTTTGGTGCCAGACTGGAACCATTGCATAGAGGGGGGGGGGGGGGGGGTGAACTCGAATTCGCATGTTGGGAATCGTAGATAATGAATTTTCAAATGCTTTTCAAATTCGATGCTCCCATGCCGGGGGAGACCACTACTTCTTGCCTGAAATACTAAATAAATTACATCGAGTGAAACAGTTTTATCGCTTACCAACTGGTTTAAATTGATCTACCGCTTATCCAATGGGACGACCCCTGAAATGCATGCATTAATTAACAATATGTTTTGTTTTTACTTCTCAGTTATTGAGAATAAATTGTGTTCCAAAATCAAATTCAATAATAACAAATTATTTTCTTTTCAGGACTGATGTACGGAGTAATTACTGCTTTGAACTGCACACTTCACACCTTATTGGCTTGATTAATGGGCTACCATCATTCTAAAGGCTCACTTCCGTCGGAATCAACTTGAATGGCAGCACAACTTAAGCAGCAATTGGACTTTGTGGTAACAAATTTCTTAGTAGGTAGTTCAAAACAAAACTAATTCTGTTCTGGCTATTGACAAAATACACAATCCTTTTTTTTTTTTTCAATACAAGAAGTTACTTTTTTTGTCCGTTCGTCTTTCCGTTGACTTCCCAAATAGACAATGCTCTTGCGAATATGGCATGAGAGAATAATTTATATCGACGAATCTGTCAACCAGTAATGTGAAATAATCTAGTGGAGACAAAAACGTACCTCAAAAACTCAACATCTCAAAACTCAGTAAAGATTCCACGAATTTCCTAACAGGCTCGGATGGTGCCATCCTTTGAAAGTGGACAGCCGCAAGAATTGATTACCTAGTAAATGACCGAATCAAAAAATATATAATATATGTATAATATAATGTATATTATATGTATTATATAATATATATTATATGTATTATATAATTATATGTATAATATAATGTATATTATATGTATTATATGTATAATATAATGTATATTATACATTTTAACCAAATTAAAAACATTTTTAACCCGCCAGTTCCCATAGATGACTGAACAACTGTTCATTCAGTAGTTTTTCCCATTTTTCTCTGGCAATTATTGTTCGATGATTCCGGCGGCAATATTTAAGTTAATCAATTCCCTAGGGTCGTGCACTAATGAATTTCTAAAATCCTTTAAAATTTCAAATTTAGTTACAACGTTCAAGTTTTTGCCCCTTCGATTTGGTGAAATACTGACCCGGAACGAGGAACGAACGTCGACCGACCGAGACCCCCTTCAGGTACCGTTCGTCCGCCGTACGCACTTTCATTAGTTACCATGGACCGATTTTGATGAAATCTAGTATATGGGCTCCGTTTGGGGTGCAGTTGTGTCCCAAAGCTTTTGGTTGATGTTAGTCACTTCTAAGGAGTGAAAAATAGGGGCTGAAATTTCCAAAACGCCCTAGCTTAAAAACTTTTACTATAAAAGCATTGTTTTGACATTTTCATGTCTTTGCCCTGGCACATAGCACAAAAAACTGTCACGAAATTGCGTAACGAAATTGTGTTACAGTGCCTTTATAACGATTTCCGCTTACAACGACCCCGTTGTTAGGTTTGTTCCTTTTCTACACTTTTTAACCCACAAAAATCGTTTACCACTCGTTGGAAAGCTCTCGATTTAACGAACATTTTCATGTTCTCCATAACATATTGACTATACGAATAGCGGAGCTATGGGCATAACTGTTCTCATATTTTGTTTACAAACTAATGATCGTGAGTGTAGAAGATAATTAATCCGGAATCGTCTATTTTATTGAAATTAGGTACCTACCTCTTAATATTAATAATTGTGTCAATTTGTAACATAATATATCTACACTCTTTCGTAGTACCTAACTCTTTACATGGTACCTACCTCTCCTATTAACTGTTGGTAGTTGAGATTTGGTATGTACCCTCTGCAGTTTACCCTGGCACATAGCAACAAAAAACATCACGAAATTGTGTCAATTTGTAACATAATATATCTACACTCTTTCGTAGTAAGAAGACAGTGCCACCTATAATAGTATTCGACTTAGATATTATTATGTTAATGATTCGTTTCACATTCTGACAACAACGGAGGGTGGGTTATAAAATCCTATAGTGAGGTAAAAAGCAATAGGTAAAGACATGAAAATGTCCCAATGCGTTGCAGACTCGTATGCAAGCGTTTTTAAATAGAAAATCTTATATAGCACCTATGTTTATTTTCAATAATGAACCTTTGGAATCGACCAAGAATTTTTTTTTACTATAAAATATACGCGTAAAAACGAATAAAGTTTTTGGTACATTTCATTTTTTTAAATTTTGTTCAAGCCGTTTTTAGGTCTTTTTACATAGTGTTTTTATTTCTGTTCAACTCTTAAACCAATTCCATAATTTTTCAACCAATTTCATAGGAAATGAGACGCTGTCACTATACCATTACGCACTGTGAGAATTGTACTAAATTCTAACAGTTAAAGGTCTAAATTTACTGTCGCTTCCTGGTTTTTATAGTCTCATTCACTTGAAAAAATAAAAAGTAAAAAATAAGAGAAATCTCTCTTTCAGAAAATCATTGGGGATGATTATACTTTCAGATGGGCCATCACGCCCGCTTGCATTGTTGCCAAAAACGTTCCTTTCTTCCCTGAATGCTCAACCAGTACTTTTTTAAGTTCACATTCCACTCGAAAATCTTATAAAAATATAACTCGGAGCTTAGTTGAAATGGAAAAGTTCTTCAGTGCTTAGTAATTTCTTTGACTGAGAACAATATGTTGGGAACGCTTCTCGGGAGGTCTTTATTATTCTAAACGACGACAAATTCATCTTCAAGGAACCTCCCACAAACCGTTCGAAGGTAATTTCGTAACAATTGACTCGTTTTTCCACGTTGATGGTGGGAAGAGGGAGGACAAGAAACTTTTGACGATCCAAATCAATCAACTTCGGCACACGAAAACCATTTCGAACTTGGATTTTAATTGAGGAACTAATATGGTTTAGCTCACTAGAGTAGTTAGGGTCTAGCCCTTTAAACCGAAGGAAGTTGGGGTCGAATTAATTTGAATTAAACAATAATTACAATTTTGCTTATAGCACCAGTTGAAATCGAGAAACTGTCGAAAATGTTTCATGTCAATTTTATTGTAAATCAACCATCATATTTAAATAACAATACAGACAGTTTTTTCGTATTTTGCGCCGATTACTGTTTTATTGCTTTTTTTACTCAAATGAACTTAGTTTTTTTTATTAAGTTGTCAAGAACTTGCAAAAACTTCAGTATAGAGTGAACAGTAATCTCTTAAGACTATAACTTCTGTCTTCTAAATTGATTTGCAATGAACAACCTTGTTTGTATTCTGTTCGACAAACTAAAGATCAGTAGCACAAATGTTACAATCAACTTTTTTCATCAATTTAAAATAGTATTGAATTTTGAGAATTGAATGAGACAACCCAGAGCTCTGAAGGACCAACCGTTCACTCCCTATAAAGAATTTAAGTTGGGATGAATAAATAAGCAAAAACATGTGTGTTCACTGACGGAAACTAGCCGAATCTCCGTTCAAAATGATGATGATAAAATGCTTTCTTCGAATAGAATTTCGTGTCACTCATTTGCGCATCTCTATCAACCAACAATATGTATTGAAGGATTTCATATCTCCCGGATAAGAATGTTAATGCAGTTGTAGGCAATATTTAAGTTTTTCAATTCCCTAGGGTCGTGCACTAATGAATTTCTAAAATCCTTTAAAATTTCAAATTTAGTTACAACGTTCAAGTTTTGCGCCTTCAATTTCGCGAAATACTAGGAACGAACGACGACCGACTGAGACCCCCTTAAGTCCTACTTTTAAAAAATTGTTTCGACATTAGAAAGGTTGAAAACTTAACGCTCATCCAACTCTTTCTCAAAAACGTAGGAAGTTACGGCCATCAACTACCACAGGATATGAAATACTTACTATTCAACTGGCCGTTGCTGGCAGGAGGAGGGGAGGGGCGGGATCTCTCGTCCCTCAGGTTGCGGTCGGGCGGACTGGCCACTGAAACATGAGTGACCTCATTAGTGCCATAAAAAACTCAGCGAGAAATCAATTTATACAAAATTCCTTCAATAAAACACACATTTCCGTTTCAGATTTAAACAACTGATCATGTACCATGTCTGGAATAGCATTATTATCCCACGCTCTATGTAGCTAGTACTCGTGTTTACCTTGTTTACCCCCTTTTGGTTTACTATTTTCAATAATAAATGTTTAGAATCGAGCAAGAAAAAAATAAACCCCCCCCCCTCTCAAAATTAGATGGTTTACATTTCAAAGCACTATGTAAAATACATATAATACATGTAAAATAATAATAATAATAAATAATAACAATGAATCTGATACTCCTAAATCAACATTCGTTAAAATGAATTTTCTATCAACGGGACCAGGTCGGGTGTAGCGTGCAAGCCTAAATAAATAACTACGGAACTTGGAGAAACAAATTGGTTTCATAAAAAAATTACCAAAATATGTATTAATCAATTTTTGAGCGTTTCTTGAAATATGATGAATTTTTATTTTTTATTAGTAATTCTAATAGGGACTTTAATTCGTGGAGACGAGTAGAACATATGCACTTTTAACATCTTCAAAGCATATCCAGTGCATACCTACAGTATGTTGGTATGGTAAGTGAATAGTATAGTATATTAACTTAGGTAAGTATAGTGAAAATCGAAAAAAAAAAACAACAATAGCCGAGTGGGAACTCTATGAGTTTGTAGAGACGAGTAGAACGTGAATATGGACTCCTAACATCTTCAAAGCATACCCAGTGCATACAGCATGTTGGTACGCTATACTGAAAATCGGGAAAAAACAACAATAGCTGTGTTGGAGCCCTATAAATTCATGGAGACGAGTAGAACGTGACTCTTAACATTTCGAAGCATATCTTTGCATACAGTATGTTGGTACGCTATACTGAAAATCGAAAAAACCAGGAATTGTGTTAAAAAAAACTTTCTAAAAGAAATTGCAACACCATTGTTCCTTTTCTCAACCATACATCCAACTGAAAGATTTCTTTGAAAATTCGCTCATTAATTCATGCTGCATGAATGGAGTTTTTACGAAAGATCTTGAAACCTAGGCGAGATTTTGTTATCAACGCGGGTTTTTAATTGTGATGTGTTCTTCGACGCTTCATATGTTTTCGATATCTTGATAGTAAGAATAATGTTGAGACTAAGACTGCTTTACAAAGTAGTGAGTCGACGTCCACTTCCACGGAAGAGCGAGTAAGGAAGATCATTGCAAACTTGTATTACACCAAGAACATTCGAGAAGCTTCGACCGCTAAAGGCATGGCTGAAGGAACGGCTAAAGCATGTTCCACGTTTCTTGAATTTTAGCCGAAGGCTCTAAACAGTAACAATCCGGGGGTCGAGGCCCGAAGGGCCGAGTTTTGTTAATAAATGAGATGGACAAATCGAGAAAATTCAGCTTATTTCCACCTAGTTCGAGAGTGAATTTAATATAAGGATCTAGTGTATTGATTTTTTTCCATGAGAAGAATTTAGTTGTCTTTCAGTTCCTGCCCACAGAATTGTTATATCATCAACGTAAATGTATAATGTGATTGTAGAAGGGATGAGTAGAAATAATGGAGATACGAGAACGTGGTTTTTGAAGATTCGAACAACAATGGCGGGGGCCTAACAGTCTTGCCAACAGGAAATTAGTACTCAAGATTCATGACTCTGTACCACTATGGAAGGTTGTTTGATTTACTCTTTTCAAGATGATCCGCAAGCAAAGGAGACAACGGTGATCCCATAGATACGCCAGGCTGAATATAATATTGCCAATCTAGTCCAGTTCTCGTCTTGTTCATTTCGCTCTCCAACTTCTCCTTCATCAAGGTATCTCCTCGAAGTTGTAGGCTCAACAAGTAAATATCCCGTCTTTCCGCCGGTAGGATTCTCTGAAACGCCGGGGTCGACGGGCTAGCCCGATTCTCCCAGTACTCCGCATGCCGGTATGGGTCTGACCCGCCGATGCGACAGTACTGCATGGTAGGATAGGGACAGTCTCTCTTAGGTTGAGTAGGTGTTAAAGTAAAGTCAAATCGCCGCAGCGAGAAGGTCGTCTCAAAAGAGAAGGTCGAGAAGGTCGGATCAGTGATCCGTTGATGACGAGAGGGCTCGAAAATTTCTATGAGCCTAGCCTTGAGGTCGTCGTAAGGCATGACGAGTTGAGCCGCTGTGAGGTCTGCCGTTTGTACTGCAATGTCGTATGGAAGCAGAGGGAGCGTCCGAGTGAATCTGGCCCGTTGTGTGTTGATGTGCGCGCCGGTGTAGGCCGCATCAAGTTGAAGGAACCAGAGGCGAGGATCATCCCTGTAGAACGGTGGTAGTGTCAAGAGGATTGACACTTTGGCGGCTTCAGCGAAGTCAGGCTGCGGCGGTAGATCGGGGATGCCATTGTCGTCCATCTCTCTGCGTCGAATAGGTAGTTAAAAACGTCCGGGGTCACCACTGTTGTGTTCGGCGTGTCGGCCAGTGAAGGAGACGACCTTCTCGCTGCGGCGATTTGACATTTCTTTAACCCCTACTCAACCTAAGAGAGACTGTCCCTATCCTACCATGCAGTACTGTCGTATCGGCGGGTCAGACCCATACCGGCATGCGGAGTACTGGGAGAATCAGCCTAGCCCGTCGACCCCGGTGTTTCAGAGAAACCTACCGGCGGGAAGACGGGATATTTACTTGTTGAGCCTACAACTTCGAGGAGATACCTTGATGAAGGAGAAGTTGGAGAGCAAATGAACAAGACGAGAACTGGACTAGATTGGCATACTCGAGCATCCCTGAGTGAGCTTATATACTAGTGTAATTGGTTGAGGGAGAGAGAGGTGGAAGGGTGACGTCATGCGGCGTTTACTCCCCGTACCTCGTCCCTCCCGTGCGGGTGGTGGCTCACTCAGAGATCATCTCGTACTTCTTTATTAAGAACTAATACTTCGTTAAATGTGGGTCATAACACCTTCAAATAGAAAATAGTTCTGATCCATTCAAACAGACATTAAACTACATTGTTCATCCTTTCCAAAAACATCGAGCATTTGACCCTTGGATGAACCTATTAAACACATCTTTTCAAATTTGTAAACAGAACAACCTCGCCAAAGGAAGCAAGTTTGGCATTCGGAGGTGCCTGAATGTGGCTAATTGCAGAAACCAATTCGTATAAATTTTGGATAGTATTTTGTGGCCGAAATTTTTGTTTGCTAATTTTTAAGCGGGGGCATAATTATAAGACACAACTGGTTTCATTTTATTTGAACAACTACATCATAAAAGAAAGGCCTAACAAACACAAAGACTTGATCGAACCAAACTACCTGATCCTGACTACTTTTGAAGGATAAAATTGAAAATAATATTGACCAAAATGGCCAAAATTCAATGAAGTATCGTCGTTTTGAATACAATTAACTAGCCAACGTAGGAACTAGAGGATTTTATACGAGACATAAATTAAATTCCGATGTTTATTCGATGGACATGGTGATATGTCAGGAAGCATTCAAAACCTTTGTTTGTTTTTGAAGTGTGTAGGATAGTTCTGTTTTGATGTAGATTCGTCCTCTCTGTAGAAAACCGTTCTCAGGGTTCAATACACGCGGTAGCTCGATGAGCTTCTGGGTGCCCCAGCCTCTGCCGGCCTCAAACACGTTGGTGTCCTTGGCGACGATGTTTTCCGGGGCATTACGGTTGGTTAGTGTGAAGAAGTAGGACACTTCCAGGGGGTAGATGTTGGTCTCCTCACACATCAAGTAGATGGGACAGAATCCCTCCTCTGCGCCTTCATGTCCTTTGGGGTACAGCTTGAGGAACCAGGTAGCGTTCAGGTTCCCATGGGTGTCTGCTCTGAAGGACAAGGAGCGGAGAGTCTGATTGCTTTCTACCAAATCTTTGGAAGTCAGGATCCAAGTATAATCCAAAAATTCCATTCAGGTTTCAAGAAGTAGCTTCGTGTTGAAAACATAGTCCACACTAAGCACCCACCTGTTTTCAAACAAAGCGAAGTAAATCTCACTTTTCATCAGGTACTTTCATGATGTAGGTAAACTAAGCTCATGATTTTGCTTCCTGGCTTCCAAAGTTATGAATTAATGCCTTATATTCGTAGATAGCTAGGGAAACTAGATCCAAATACTGTGCTGCATAAAAATTAAGCACAAGCTAATTAGAAATGATTTTAATCCTTACTGGGCCACCCAAATAAGGTTTTTATGAGTTTGCGACATTTTTTTTGTTTGCTTAACTTTTTTTATTTCACAAAGGTTTTTCTGTATAGCAGATCACTCGTCTGCAAAGATCACAACTATGCCATTGTCACTATTATTTTTTTGTTTTGTTTTGTTCAAACTCCCCTGAAAAACGCAGGGGGCACGCCATAATGAAAAAAATAAATAAATAAATAAATATTAATAGAGAGGAAGCCCAGGACTCACCCGACGCCGGCCCCAGGGATGAGGGAAGATGAGGAAGCTGGGGTTGGAGAGAGGGATGAAGGGAAGATGAGCCTCTTTATAAGGACCACCAGTTCAAATATAAGCCGACCACGGAGTACGCCTACCGAGATGCCCAACTCGCGCAACTCCGTGGCACTTTTCCCGCACCACACCTCGCGCCACGACAAGGTTGCAGCCATCACCCTGATGTACCACAGGTACCTACTGCCTACCTGCTACATACTGCCTTCACACTTTCACAACAAAGTTTATCTGGAAGAAATAAGCGCTACACATTCGATTCGAAGAAATAGGGAGTTGGGGTTCCTTCATAATATGAAATTTGATATTCCATATTATGGAAATTTGATTACTGGTTGCTAAGGACAGAAAACTGAGTACAACTCGAAGAAACGAATAGCGATCACATTTTAGTAAGCTAAAACTTCAACGGAGATTAGGCCTCTTTGGTAATTCACGATTCTGATTTATTGTAAATTCGATCCTCAAGTTCTGGTAGGGAGCGAACGGTTTGTCCTACAGAGCTCCGGGTGGTCTCTAAAAATGTTAAAAATCCAATACTATTTAAAATTGGTGCGAAAACAATACCTTTAATTCGAGAGTTTTTGAGCTAGGGCACTCCTGAAAATTTCTACCCTTAATTTTTAACCCTTAGAAGTCAACCAAAAGCTTCGCAGCACAACTAGACCCCAAATGGAGCACGTATACCAAATCGGATTTTATTTTTCGGTTATCGGAGTCTACATACTTTGAAACGTAAACCATCAAATTTTAAGAGGGGGAGGGTTAACTTTTTTTCCTTGCTCGATTCCAATGGTTCATTATTGAAAATTATAAACCAAAAAACACAAAATTTTCTCTTTTTCCACTTTTTTGCTTACGGTTTGATAATGGTGAGTTCCAGAGAACATTTCATTCATACTAAACTTGATAGCGTTTTGCGTCGAATGTTCTACTCAAAAGTTAGAAGGAACAAGTTAGAAAGTTAGAAGTTAGTTAGTTGGGTCTCACCGATAGTCAAAGATTGGCAATCTTTCCCAACTTGGCTTAAAAGTAAATTGCTGTCATGTTTAAACGCCTTTACCTAAAAACGGCTACTCCTAAAAAAATCACAGAACGAACTAGAAGACCATCAAAAATAATGTTGCGTTAGGAGTCAGGGGAGCACCTTAATTTTGAAATTCAGTCACTCCTACGCAGAGATAAAAACAAAAACTCGTGAGTACCTATTCGGCAAGCTGAAATTCGGGAAAGTTTCTCGTATTGAATGCCATTCACCCCCCTTACACGTTTTTTGCAATCAAGGTCAAGTTTTTTTTTTCAATCCCTGCTCAAATTAGTTACACGTACGTGCCAAGAAAAAACATCGTATTGCCTCTCGGATTTTCAGGGTAGCTATCACGAAATGATTATTCTTCGTCATCGAAGGTCAGGAAGCAAAATCATTGATAATCAGTAACTGTAGGTGATTACAGATTCAATTTGATTAGGGATAACCAATGAAAAGATAAAGAGAGCCCTTCCAAAATACTACTTCAGCGGTTATGGTTCAGTGACACGTCAGGGCAGCATCAATTGAAGTAAGTTCTAGCAATATAAGTTGCATCGTGGAACAGTAGAAGTGCATCGGTGATCTGATCTAGTCAACGTTATTCTTTCTTCGTCTTTGTGGGTGCTTATTGCAGAACTACAGTGTGATTGATATCGGTGGTGTTTGTGTTTGCATGAGACAATAGTTGCAGATCTCTCTCCAACGGTAACGAAGTGCAAAATAAATTTATATCAGGGTCGATGTTATACAATGGAGAAGAAAATAGGAACTCATTCGAATTTAATTATTAAAAGGGGAAAATCCCCGAAAGTAATATTGGATGAATTGGAATTTTAGTGTGAGAAAATTGAAACTGTTTTGATAAAAAACGCTTAAAATTATTACACAACGGCTCATTATTTTGGTTTATTATTTTCAATAATAAGCCTTTGGAATCGAGCAAGAAAAAAAAAAATTTTAACCCCCCCTCAAAATTTGATGTTTTACGTTTCAAGGTACGTAGAATACGAAAATCGAATAAAAAAATTTCCGTCCGTCCGCCGTACGCCGTACGCCGTACGCCGTACGCGGCACTTTTCTTAGTTACCATGGACCGATTTCGATGAAATTTGGTATATGGGCTCCATTTGGGGTCTAGTTGTGCGCCGAAGCTTTTGGTTGATGTAGGTCACTTCTAAGGGGTGAAAATTAAGGGTTGAAATTTTCAAGAGTGCCCTAGCTCGAAAACTCTCGAAATAAAGGTATCGTTTTTTCACTAATTTTAAATAGTACTGAATTTTTAAAAATTTTTGAGACCACCCGGAGCTCTGTAGGGCAAACCGTTCGGTCCCTACGAGTACTTGAAGCTTTTCCTTCGATAAAACAGAATCATGAGTGTGAATCGCAAAAGAGGTCTAATCTCCGTTGAAATTTTTTCTGATTAAAATGCGATCGCTGTTCATTTCTTCGATTTGTATACAGTTTTGCCTTCTGTGTAACCAACCAGTAATCAAATTTCCATAATCAAAAGTCAATGGAGAATACTGAAGGCGCCTGAGTGGTCACTGATCAGCTGAGTGAGCTCCAAGGCCATTTCCTCTCCTGTTGAACGCAGGAACCTGAAATTTGAGAGGGCAGGTCAATTGAGAATGCTGAAGGCGCCTGAGTGGTCACTGATCAGCTGAGTGAGCTCCAAGGCCATTTCCTCTCCTGTTCAACGCAGGAACCTGAAATTTGAGAGGGCGGGTCAATTGAGAATGCTGAAGGAGCCTGAGTGGTCACTGATCAGCTGAGTGAGCTCCAAGGCCATTTCCTCTCCTGTTGAACGCAGGAACCTGAAATTTGAGAGGGCGGGTCAATTGAGAATGCTGAAGGCGCCTGAGTGGTCACTGATCAGCTGAGTTAGCTCCAAGGCCATTTCCTCTCCTGTTGAACGCAGGAACCTGAAATTTGAGAGGGCAGGTCAATGGAGAATGCTGAAGGCGCATGAGTGGTCACTGATCAGCTGAGTGAGCTCCAAAGCCATATCCTCTCCTGTTGAACGCAGGAACCTGAAATTTGAGAGGGCGGGTCAATGGAGAATGCTGAAGGCGCATGAGTGGTCACTGATCAGCTGAGTGAGCTCCAAGGCCATTTTCTCTCCTGTTGAACGCAGGAAGCTGAAATTTTAGAGGGCGGGTCAATGGAGAATGCTGGAGGTGCCTGAGTGGTCACTGATCAGCTGAGTGAGCTCCAAGGCCATTTCCTCTCCTGTTGAACGCAGGAACCTGAAATTTGAGAGGCAGGGTCAAAGGAGAATGCTGAAGGCACCTGAGTGGTCACTGATCAGCTGAGTGAGCTCCAAGGCCATTTCCTCTCCTGTTGAACGCAGGAACCTGAAATTTGAGAGGACGGGTCAATGGAGAATGCTGAAGGCGCATGAGTGGTCACTGATCAGCTGAGTGAGCTCCAAGGCCATTTTCTCTTCTGTTGATCGCAGGAAGCTGAAATTTGAGAGGGCGGGTCAATGGAGAATGCTGAAGGCGCATGAGTGGTCACTGATCAGCTGAGTGAGCTCCAAGGCCATTTCCTCTCCTGTTGAACGCAGGAACCTGAAATTTGAGAGGACGGGTCAATGGAGAATGCTGAAGGCGCATGAGTGGTCACTGATCAGCTGAGTGAGCTCCAAGGCCATTTCCTCTCCTGTTGAACGCAGGAACCTGAAATTTGAGAGGACGGGTCAATGGAGAATGCTGAAGGCGCATGAGTGGTCACTGATCAGCTGAGTGAGCTCCAAGGCCATTTTCTCTTCTGTTGATCGCAGGAAGCTGAAATTTGAGAGGGCGGGTCAATGGAGAATGCTGAAGGCGCATGAGTGGTCACTGATCAGCTGAGTGAGCTCCAAGGCCATTTCCTCTCCTGTTGAACGCAGGAACCTGAAATTTGAGAGGGCGGGTCAATGGAGAATGCTGAAGGCGCATGAGTGGTCACTGATCAGCTGAGTGAGCTCCAAGGCCATTTTCTCTTCTGTTGAACGCAGGAAGCTAAAATTTGAGAGGGCGGGTCAATGGAGAATACAGATGGTGGTAGGTGCTATTGATGGAGAACCAGTGATCTATACAGAAAATAATAAACCTTTGAGCAATGATTTCTATATAGATCACAGCTTCCTAATTGATCAACAGCGACGCCAAGATAGGATAGTTGGACCGAAATTCAACCTAAGATGGTTGTTTACTTACTCCTACTTCTTGATTGACCAATACGCCTTCATTCATCTCCTAGTCCATTACCATAAACTGGCGGGAGAATATGTCAGTTCTTAAGCCTTCAACTGCATCCTAGCGGACATACGGTGGAATTAGAATATCATTTAGAGTAGAGCCTTCAGATATTTAATAGCCAAATCCGGGAGAAAAAAGTCAAAATAATATTTGGGCAATCTAAAAGGCACTCTTCAAATATAAACCATACATCAGCTTTATAGGATAATAATTCAGAAAAAAGAAAACCTATTCTACGAACACCTAATACGGAATAAAACTAGCTAATATCAAAAGTTGTTACGCACAAACTACAACACAATATAAATACAGCAAAATCATAAACGAAGAATTCAAAATAATAACAAATTAAATGAAAATTGATATAAAAAATGAGTACAAAGTAAACAAACTAATATTACGAGTAGATAAAGAAGATATAATTATATCACTTCATCAATGCATAATATCTTTTTGTCATAAGACACAGTCAGTACAAATTAAAATGTAAGATAACTAAAAAGCCATGAAGTAAGAATAATAAAATTGGAAATTATACAATTTTAAGTTCGGAGCCCAGCATCAAGACAAATCACATAGTCCTACACATAGTACTACATTCCAATGCAGCAATAAACAATAGCAATAAACATGCATAATTAAACGATTAATATTTTGGCCAAAACAAGACTCAATTACATGCAAAATACATAAATATGCGAAGAAGATAATTTTAAATATTTGAGCTCTACAGTGTCAAGACTACTTGGCATTCCGAAATTCTCGATCACTGACATTCAAAACACTCATGCTCAATAAGTACACAGAACAAAGGCTTACTGACTCCACTAAGACGATGGTGCCGCCAAAATGAGGAGTTTGGTTCCAAAAGGTACTAAAGACCTATTTTATCGAAATTGTATTAACACTTTTCCAGGGTTTTAGGGGGTGTTCTTCGCAAAAATGCGATCGTTTTGGAGCAAAAGATAATATATTCCCTTGAAAAACGAGGGTGAACATTCCTTTTAATTTCAAAAGGTACTATATCCAGCACAAGGTCGTTTATCCTTTTTGTTTCAAAAGTACTTTATCCACTTTGTTTGATTCTAAAAAGTACTAAATGCCGTTTTGTTTCAAAAAGTACATATCCATAAATCTGATATTTTAAATCTCGTTCAAAATTATTTTAAATTTTGGACTAATTTACCTCTTTTTCTAAAAATATATATTATAATTTAGAAATATATAAAAACGCTGCAAATTATTACACAAAGGTTTATTATTTTTCTACATAGATCACTCGTCTGCAAAGAACACGGCTTTGCCATTGTTACCACCAATCAACTTGAAGAAAAACATCGATCGCATTTCGGTCAGCTAACATTTGAACGGAGATTTGTTATTATTTATCGTGAGTCCAACCCTTAAGTTCTCGTAGGGAGCGAACGGTTAGTCCTACAGGGCTCCGCGTGGTCTCAAAAAATACTAAAAATTCTATACTATCTTAAATTGGTGGTAAAACAATACCTTTATATCAAAATTTTTGAGTTGGAGCGTTTTCAAAATTTCAAACCTTATTTTTCAACCCTTAGAAGTGAACTACATCAACCAGAATCTTCGAGGCACAACTAGACCCCAAATGGAGCCTACTTATCAAAATTCATCAAAATCGGTCAATGCTAAGTGGGGAAAGTGCCGCGTACGGCCAAATTTTTATTCGATTTTTGGATTCTACGTACCTTGAAACGTAAACCAACAAATTTTGAGGGGGTGTTAAAAAATTTTCAATTTTTTTCAGGTCGCAATGGTTTTATGCATTTTTATCACCATTGACCGAAATGGATGTAGTACCTTTTGGAATCAACCTCCTCAAATAATGCATTATCTACGATAACAGATTTCCAAGACATGTTTCCAGTCTTAATCTAATAGCTACACAAGAATAACGCCCGTTCTACTAATAACTTCAGAGGTATTCGTCCTCTATCTTCATGTAGAACATCATCACAGAACATACCTAATGAACGATTCAGGATATAATAATTAGCAGTGTTTGTTCGTAAGTATGAAATTTAATTCACAGGTAATACCTCTGCTTGAATAGTGCTTTTACAGCAACAACAATAAAGAACGGAATAGACATTAGGAAGACTCAACCCAATTCATTCGGAATTGAAATCTAATACTATTCCTTCATTATTCTCCGCCTAATAAATGGAAGGAAATGGGGAAGGGCCAAAGGGAAGATACAATTTAATGAGATCCCGGCCTCTATAATCAAAGTAGAAAGAGCTGTTATTCCTTCCTGAGCAGGAACGATTGAAGGGACCGTCAAAAGAAAACGACGGATTAAGAAGGCTCGAGAGAAGTAGAAATGTTATTAGAGAACAGGCTTTTCGAATTTTCCAATGGTTCTGCGAAGTAGGACGAACACTAACCGTAAGAGGTTATTAAAACGAGAGAAAAAATATTTTCTGTCCCCTCTTGAAACCTTACAACAATAAAAGAAGAAACTTGGGATTGGCATTTTTGTCAAGGGTAACGTTTTAATTTAATTTCTGGTTGTTAAACATGAGTTCCGGACTCTTACATCGCCGACAATGATTAGCCTCTGATCTTGCTATGAGGAGGACTTTAGTTGCAATAAAGACATTTTGCTTCCGAATCTACCAAGGTAGGAGAAGCTTTGTTTTCACTTTCCAAGGTTAGAAAATGTAATAGTCATAGCCTCACGATTACTGTAGGTACCTAATGTGCTTGAAAGATGGGGTCATTGTTAGTAGCATCTTTGAAACGTTTTTGAGCTGACACTGCCACAGGTGCGATGAAAAATACTTCAAGCTCGTCATCCCCTTCATCTACAGGCTCATTGTCACAGTCTCTACTGAGAGTATCGGCTATAGGGAGATCTTTGCCTTTTGTATAAACCAATGATATGTCATAGGGCAGGATTTCATAGAGAATACGTTGAAGTCGTGGTGGAGCCAAATGGATCGAACGCTTGAATATAATCTCAAGAAGCTTGTGGTCCGACTGGACAACTACTGGTCGACCATAGACAAACTCGTGGAAACGTTTCAATCCGAAACGGACGGCTAAAGCCTCTTTCTCTATTTGGGGATATAGTTGCTGCGCTTTGGAGAAGGCTTTAGTGGCATATATCAACGGGTTGACCATGTTGCAGTAAAACTGCACCCATTGCACTGCTAGAAGCATCAACTGAGAGCATAACATCTTGTTTGGAGTTGAAGTAGGCTAATACTGGAGGACTACAGAGTATATTTTTCAAGTTTATCAAGGTAGAATCGTGCTCAGGCCCCCAAAACCACTCCGAATTCTTTTCTGTTAACAATCGGAATGGAGTTGTTATTTCTGATAGATTTGGGATGAATTTTCCAAGATAACCCACCATTCCCAAGATGTGTTGGTAGGGATGGCAACGATATATCGATATTTAAATATATCGATATATTACGTTTGATATATCGATATATTTATATCGATATAGAGAACCGATATTATCGGTAAATATCGATATATTTACCGATTTATTGAGACTTATTTTCAACAAGTAAAAACTAAATATTAAAATGAATAGATGAGAAGGGACGTCAGTATTTCTAAAAAAATTAAGTAATTTCATTCCAAATTTTGTAAGTACCTACGTGATGGGTTGATTTCAGATTACTGACTTCAGTTCAAACATGATGGTTAAACTACAGTGGCGCTCAAGGTCTCAATTATTTGACTTGAGCCAAAAGTAGTGGAGGCGCGTCCAAGATTAAAACTACCAAATACTTGTACTAGTTGAAGCAATTTATAAATTAATGAAACATTGCTATGGCGAGGGTATCTATGATTTTAACATGTTTAATGTTTTAGGGCTGGGGGTCGTTCTGTGAATTCCGACACGCAAATCTGCAACGTTTTTTTTTTCTTAGTTACCACGGACCGATTTCTTAGTTACCACGTTATATCGGCTCCATTTGGGGTCTAGTTGTACCAAGATGGTCACTGATCAGCTGAGTGAGCTCCAAGGCCATTTTCTCTCCTGTTGAACGCAGGAAGCTGAAATTTGAGAAGCAGGGTCAATGGAGAATGCTGTAGCCGCCTGAGTGGTCACTGATCAGCTGAGTGATCGGCAATCTAATTTCTCCCTTGCGAGGGAAAAACATTAAACATGATTTAATGTTTTTCCCTCGCAAGGGAGAAATTAGATTGCCGATCACTCAGCTGATCAGTGACCACTAATTTTATTTATATTATATTTTAGGATCCCTGAGAGTAGTTTATCCCAAATTTGCAACCCTAAAAACCCTTTGCTACTGACCTAGTGCTCTGACAACCACGACATTTTCGCACTTTTACAATGATAATTTCGATAATTCATACCAGTAACTTTTTAAACCAGGTTAAATACGTACTTACCTACTTCAGTCGTTTTTCCAAGTATATCTTCTGATATGTCGAGTATATCTATGTATTTCTTCCAAAACTATATTAGTAACGTTTCAATTCACCTACCTACGTACTTCAATAAGATTTTCCAAGAAGATCTTTAGATTTATTTCACTCGATTTGCCATCCCTACATACTTTGTAACGTAAACCATGAAACTTTTGAGAGGGTTAAATACTAACTTCAAAGAGTTTTTCCATTTAAGTCTTCCAATATGTCGAGTATATCGATAAATTTCTTCCAAAATGATGTTTGTAATACAAACTTTGTATAGCTTAAAATGTTTTAACTCACGTATTTGCTTCAACAAGATTTTCCAAGTTATATCTTCCAATATATCGAAATATCGATACATTTTATCCGATATATCGTAGGTATCGATATATCATTGACGATATATCAGTTGATCAGTATATCGATATATTTCATTCGATATGCCATCCCTATGTGTTGGAGCTCTTTAACATTCTTGGGTGTCTTCAGAGACCCCAATGCGACTGATGATACATGGATGGAACATCTGATTATTAGGTTAAAACAGCTGACGCATTGGGGTTAGAACTGGAGAAGCACATTAGGTACAGTAATTGTGAGGCTATGACTATTACAGAAAAAAAAGTTCTTCAAACTCAAATTTCCACTCGCGTTCTACATAATGGTTCCGTGTCTGACTGTATGTGTCATGAAATCCTTGTAACGAGCAAAACTATACGAAGTTAGTGTTCGATTTGGATGAAATTTTCTGGGATTGTGCAGATTGAGATTAGATGGTCTTGATGGTTCTACGATTTTCATAAGAATTCGATGAAATTTTCAGGAGCTGTTTGTATGCGGCTCTAGATGGTTCCCTATGAAATCCATCACGATTAGTTCAATGGTAGACACTGCGGATTCGCCATCCTGAAATCCCTAATAAACATAGCTTATGCAGTTTCCATTCCATTACGATGGGATTTTCTGACTTATTTATTTTCTATCATTATCATTATCTATTTAAATTATATGATCATCAAATTTTGAGGTTAGTAGGCGCTTGAAGATTGAAGTTTTGTTAATCTACTATGCATCATCGTGTTATGACTACGAGGAAGCTATGAGCATCTCCCACTTGGCAGACATTATTCAATCACCTTTTTACTGAATAAAATTACTTTTCCTAATCATATGTAGTTAGTACGTTGGGGAAAAGTCATAACACTTCTTGCATCGAGAGAGCTCAAACTGGACAGCATTTTGAAATCCGAAATTGTATACAGAATATACCTAACCAGTATATTCGACCCCCCTCCCCCCTTTCGCAACATACATATTATGGTACCTGGAGCCACCATAAAATTTCTCCCTAATTATTGGATGCCAATATGGCATGTTGAGTCGGCGTGTTATCAAATGAAGGCGGTGGTCTTCTCGATGGCTTGTTGGTTTTTATTGGTCTCAACTCAACAAGGATGCAGGAGGTTTAGGATACACTGTCTTCGCGGCGCATTACTGCCTACCGCTGGAAGGAGTGTATCAGAACATTAAATGTTCCTCCTCCCACATACAACCACTTAATACTCATTTAATGAGCCTTGAAGTGGTTGTATCTCTCGAGTAAATCAACAAGTTTCGGTGTTTTCAATCTTCTATCACGACTTTTTTCAAGAATTGGAGGTAGAAAATGTCTACCTAATATAATATTCTACGTCCAATTCTTGAAAAAAGACGTCATAGAAGATTGAAAACACCGAAACTTGTTGATTTACTTGAGAGATACAACCACTCCTAAGGCTCATTTCTACCTACAATTCTTGAAAAAAGTCGAGAATGTACGTTAAATCATCGGTATTCGTTGGTTTACTCGAGAGAAATGACCACTTCAGAGGATTTTTTGATTTTGGAGAGCATATTTTTCCAACCTTGAAAAGTAAAACAAAGCTTCCGCTACCTTGGTAGATTCGGAATTCATCAATTATTCCAATTATTTATTCTGCATGTACTCGTTGAGTAGAAGTAGGAATCATAGAAGATGGAAGGAAACAGTAATAGATACTCAAATAGGAAAATTAAAGATGTCTGTGGCTACCACTCAATAAACACAATGTAAAAATCTCATTATGAAAATAAATTAGAATCAGAATCAGACTAGTTGAGGAATTTACGCGGTGCTGGTTTACATTAATTTATCAGTTGCAGGTGAGCCCTTATGAGCACTGTCAGCAAATTTTTACAAAAATTAACAATTTCATCATCATTATAAATTTTAATAACAAAAGTATAAACAAGTCTAGTTTTCATGGAAATCCATATTACTTATATATAATATGGATATAGTAGAAATATAGAATATAGAAATATATAATCTATAAAATAATATTTTATATATTATATATTTCTATATTCTATATTTCTACTATAATATTACATATTATGTAATATATAATACATAAAATATGTAACATAGATAGGAATATATAATATGGATTTCTACTATATCCTATACTTATAATGTAATATAATATTATATCATATAATATTATATTATAATATAATATAATATTTGTAGCGTGAATTTTTTTGTTCCCGCTTCAAATCGTATTAGCGCGGTTTCAGTGGCGAGGTTACCGTCGTTGACGCCAGGTACCGCTCAACCCATTATTCCGAACGTACCTAATTGGTTACTGAGGTTGCAGCTTTAAAGAAAACAAAATATATAAACAAATAATCCTAAAATTATTCCGGAATTTTCGACGAATATTGGATTTAATAAACCCAGAAGTGAATGGGATGAAATAAAATTAATTTCGGATGGTGATGGCTTCGACATGGCGAAAGGCTCTCTCGTCCATCTTACTTTCTGATGAATCGGACGACGAATGCTGCTGGTCGCTTCCCTTGTTCTCTCGAGAAAAATTCCTTTTTTATACCGTCTTAATTCAAGATATACACTCAATTTTGTACCGCGGATTCCCGTCAAAAGTTCGCTTTTCCCCCTTGAAACGAGAGAATCTGGATTGGATCAGCACAGGATTTTCGAGGCGAATGTTCTACGTCTACGGCGCTCGTCCTTTGTTCTCGGTAAGCACCTACCACTTGTTGCGGATAAAATCATTCGACGGATTCGACAATTTTGGCATCATAAATTGGTACTATATTATATTCTTCGGTTTCGCAGTTAACTTCGAAGTCGTCTTTGAAAAATCGTCGTGGATTACCGTCGCTGAACATCGTCCGTCTTCGCTGCTACGTTTCACATTTCAACAAGATTCCACGTTTCGTCGGAGAAAATTTTACTGCTCCACAAATATCGTACCGGTATGTCTGCATAATAATCAACACCCTCAGCTTAATTGGATCATAATGGGTATTATTCAGTAATAATACAATTCGTCCATATTTTTAATCAGTTCCAGTTGGGAGGCTGGAAATCTACAAGTTTCTCGTCGGTTCAGCATTCCTGATTGCTGTCCAGAAGTAGTCCTCGTCTCCTCTCCTACCCTCTTCTACCTACATCGAGCAATTTTCAATTTGGCTAAGTACTTAGTTCGTAATACTTTACCTATCCACGGCCGTAGGATCAGAGAAGTAGGGAGTAGTCGATTTTGGCTACATATTGAATTTGATAAGTACCGCCTTTTCGGATATACCCTGAGAATTTTGTAACGTAAAATTTTGCAATTTTAATAATTCTTTTTGCCTATAATTTTTGGTGAAGAAGTGAATATCACCATCAGAAATATTGATTTCATTAAATGGATTTTCGAAATCGAACTTAAGTTTTCAAATTTTATATTTCCTCTGGGTTCATCCCCACTCTAGTTCCTATATTTATCTTTCCTTGTCACAGATATAATCAATGGCGCCCAACGTAATTAACTATATGATTATGCTAATTAAAATTTGAAAATTTTAATTAGAAAAATATTAAATTTATTTTGTTCCGAAATTTTCATCATATACCTATATTGGACTCGAATTGAAGTATAGGTTGATACATACAATCTTATTTGCAATCAATTTAATTGATTGTTCACCAATTTGAAATTTTACATATTTATTGTCGTAAATCTTAACACTCCGATGGTCGCGCTGGGATCTGAGAGATCCACTGACGGACTTTGGTCTGTTCCCAGCCAACCCTTCAATGAAGGGGGCTCCCTCTCCCAGTACCTTCTTTTCTTGAGTTGCTTTTGGACTCTGTGTGATCATGGAAGTCAGCCAGTCCTCCCGTGTGGTGCAATCTTCATTCGGATCTGATAGATCCACATGGCCGAGCATGTAACTTTTTCTAAATTCCCTTTTTTTCTCTTTCTTGTGGTAATTTTACACATTGCATGAAACTATTTCGTTCGCTATAATGTTTTTGCCATTCTACATTAAATGAAAATAAATAGGTAAACAATGAAAGTCTGAAAATACCTATATGCTAGTTTGTACAAACGATTTGTACTATTGTTACTTATAAGTTACCGCCTTTTGTATTTTTCATATATACAAAAAAAATCAATAATTCAATAATTGTGATGAGTTTTACTAACCTTCCATGCAACACGATGATGGATTTTGTTATATTCGTAATTTGATCTAAGTAAAGATTATTCATTTAATTCCTATTCTATTCAGGTAGGTACCTGTTTTTTTGTAAGGATGCAACTTTTTTGCCATGTATTCTATTGTATGCATACATTATATTGTGTACCTGACTGCTATTCACAGAGAAACTTACATTTGATTTCGAGATAAAGTCATATTTTTCAGTCATTAGTTTTTTGCAAGAAATACACCTTTTTCTGCTTGTAAACTATCATTTTCACCAGAAAATAGGTCAATTCTACTTTACTACGATTTCTAGCTCCTAAAATATAAAAATGGGGGTCATTTTCATAGAAAAACTCCATCACTTCCAGATGGATCTCACAGGACCAGCGCGACCATCTAAGTAACTTTCGGGGCGCGACCTTCGAAGTGTTAAGTTGAGATCATGCCTGATCCTCCTGGCGCTTGTAGTGATGAGTCACGGAAGGATGAACAAGCTATGTTACTTAATGAACGCAAAGTTCTATTTGCTTCTTTACAACTAATTTACGACAAATCGCTAACTCTTACGTCTAAGAAAAATGTTTTCGCTTTTTCCGCTTCATATGATCGAACTAGTGTCATAGAGACTAAGTTAGACGATCTCGTAACTAAAATCAGATCTTTCAACATTAAGCTATCTGATGATCCTCAGAAATTGAAATTAGACATATCTAAGTTTTATTGTCGTGCTCTTGAGATGATAGATATCGTACGTTCAAATTATGTTAGTGCTAAGAAAGTCCTTGTTGAAGACCCTCCTGTACCTTCGCAACCCGCAGGTATACCTACCTCTCCTAGTTCCCAACTTCCTCGTATTTCACTACCTACCTTCTCAGGCAAAATCGAGGAATGGATGGAGTACTATTCTCTTTTTCTTTCTCTGGTACACGAAGAACCTTCACTTGCGGGAAATGATGTCAAAAAGTTCCAATATTTACGTTCCAGTTTGAAAGGTGATGCATACTCCGTCATAGCTAGCTTCCCTTTGAATGCGGAAAGCTATCCATTGGCTTTTGCAGCTTTAGTCGCTCGCTACCAGAATAGACGCCGTCTAGCAACTCACTTCATGAATAGGGTGCTAGAATTCAAGCCTCTTCTCAACCCAACTCATGCAGATTATCAACGATTTTTAAACGTTCATGAAAATAATTGGATTTCTCTTACAAAACTCGAAAATTTCGATCTTCTCGATTTCGTTAAATTGCATATGGCTCTCAGCCACTTGGATCCAGTAACAAGGAGGGCTTTTGAAGAAAAATACACTTCAAATTCCATCCCCACTCACCAGAATTTGATCGATTTTATCGTTGAACTTAGTCGCCGAGAGGAACTGTTGAAACCAGTCACCGTTAGCTCAACCCGTTCCAAGGAACAACCACCCAGGAATAGTTCATCTCCTAAGTCGGTAAATTCTAAGTCTTCTGGTCAAGTGTGTGTGTATCAAGTCTCTCATAAAGATTCTCCCGGTAAGACTGATGAGGTCAACCAGAAAACATCGAAAATAGTTACCCAAAATTCACGTCCCGTTAGTCACAGTTCACCTAAAGGTCCGGTTACTCATGATGAACCAACTGCTCCCGTTCATTCAGTAACTAGGGGTTCCAAGACTGTTTGTTGGAATTGTGACAGTACCGCTCATTTTTACGTTTCTTGCCCAGAACCTAGAAGAAGGTTTTGTTATCGATGTGGACATGCAGGGGTGTCAATTAATTCTTGTCCAACTTGTCGTCCGGAAAGCACCATCGGGACACGCTCCTAAGGGTCAGTGCGTCTCCCATTCAACTCGTCGACCCTACTTCAACTACCGAATTATCGTCTATCGTGGATTCTCGTCCAACTTTACCGTTTTCTACCGTTCCGTCTCGTCATTTACCTCTACAGTCAGGTGTTGTATCTACCAACAGAATTGGACCTTCGTCCCAGACTGCGACTCCTGTATCGTCTAATTTCTCTCGTGAACAACTGAGTTACCAGTCATTATGTTTACCGTCGTATTCAACGAATTTGAATACAAATTATTCGAGTTCAGACTTATGGGTAGTTCCAGTAATTTTCCATTTGGCAGATGCAAATGGAATTTCATCAGATTCGAAGGCAAATTGTGTGCCTGCTCTCTATGATACCGGCTCTTCCTTATCATTTATAGGAGATCAAGGTTTGAAATTGTTGGGTCTTTTCCCAATTAATTCTGAACAAAATGGTGCCATGAATAATACTTCTAAAATAAAACCAATCGTAGCTCAGATGGCAAATGGATCTCAGTCAAAAATTTTCAAATCCTATCCTTTGATATTTTACCTTGGTCCAAGGATGATCAAATTTGAATTTTATTATTTGGATACCTTGTCTTTCCCTATGGTCTTGGGATTGGATTTTATTAGAAAATATGGAATTGTGACTGACGCTTACCATAATTCATGGTATTTCTCCGAGTTTCCGCATCAGAAATTTCAATTCGTATCTTCCTGCGTCTACCGTTCAAATAATAATCCACTTTCCACCCTAAATTGTTGTGGTATTAAAGAACTTACCGATCCTCAACGTGATACCTTAGCTGAACTAGTTTCGCAAGGATTATCTGATTTAGAGAATTCTCCTGGAATAACTACAAGAATTTCTCATAAGATTGATGTTGGCTCAGCTGAACCAATAAAACAAAGAGCTTACAACTAGATACACAGATCAAGGTCGTCGCTACAACCTGCGCCGAAGACCAGAGAAGTTCAGAATAGGCGATCAAGTTCTAAGACTCTCGTATAATCTCTCTTCTGCTGAAGATCGTTCTGCTGCCAAACTCTGCCACAAATATGAAGGTCCTTTCACCGTTCTTTCTGTCAGCCCTGCTGGTACCTGCAAGCTTCAGGACTCCCATGGCAAAGATGCTGGGCTCTGGCATCCGTCCAAGCTCAAACCATACTACACCTCAACCGCTGGAGGGGGATGTGTAGCGTGAATTTTTTTGTTCCCGCTTCAAATCGTATTAGCGCGGTTTCAGTGGCGAGGTTACCGTCGTTGACGCCAGGTACCGCTCAACCCATTATTCCGAACGTACCTAATTGGTTACTGAGGTTGCAGCTTTAAAGAAAACAAAATATATAAACAAATAATCCTAAAATTATTCCGGAATTTTCGACGAATATTGGATTTAATAAACCCAGAAGTGAATGGGATGAAATAAAATTAATTTCGGATGGTGATGGCTTCGACATGGCGAAAGGCTCTCTCGTCCATCTTACTTTCTGATGAATCGGACGACGAATGCTGCTGGTCGCTTCCCTTGTTCTCTCGAGAAAAATTCCTTTTTTATACCGTCTTAATTCAAGATATACACTCAATTTTGTACCGCGGATTCCCGTCAAAAGTTCGCTTTTCCCCCTTGAAACGAGAGAATCTGGATTGGATCAGCACAGGATTTTCGAGGCGAATGTTCTACGTCTACGGCGCTCTTCCTTTGTTCTCGGTAAGCACCTACCACTTGTTGCGGATAAAATCATTCGACGGATTCGACAATTTTGGCATCATAAATTGGTACTATATTATATTCTTCGGTTTCGCAGTTAACTTCGAAGTCATCTTTGAAAAATCGTCGTGGATTACCGTCGCTGAACATCGTCCGTCTTCGCTGCTACGTTTCACATTTCAACAAGATTCCACGTTTCGTCGGAGAAAATTTTACTGCTCCACAAATATCGTACCGGTATGTCTGCATAATAATCAAAACCCTCAGCTTAATTGGATCATAATGGGTATTATTCAGTAATAATACAATTCGTCCATATTTTTAATCAGTTCCAGTTGGGAGGCTGGAAATCTACAAGTTTCTCGTCGGTTCAGCATTCCTGATTGCTGTCCAGAAGTAGTCCTCGTCTCCTCTCCTACCCTCTTCTACCTACATCGAGCAATTTTCAATTTGGCTAAGTACTTAGTTCGTAATACTTTACCTATCCACGGCCGTAGGATCAGAGAAGTAGGGAGTAGTCGATTTTGGCTACATATTGAATTTGATAAGTACCGCCTTTTCGGATATACCTGTGACAATCCCTGAGAATTTTGTAACGTAAAATTTTGCAATTTTAATAATTCTTTTTGCCTATAATTTTTGGTGAAGAAGTGAATATCACCATCAGAAATATTGATTTCATTAAATGGATTTTCGAAATCGAACTTAAGTTTTCAAATTTTATATTTCCTCTGGGTTCATCCCCACTCTAGTTCCTATATTTATCTTTCCTTGTCACATATTATAATATAATAAGATATTATAATATAATATATTATTATATTATAATAATATATTACATTATATCGTAGTTGACCAATTTTTGGTTTATTATTTTCAAAAATGAACTTTTGGAATCGACCAAGAAAAAAAAAATTTCACACCCCCTCAAAATTTGATGGTTTCAAGATACGTAGAATCCAAAAATCGAATGAAAATTTCGCCGTCCGTCCGCCGGACGCGGCACTTTCCCCACTTAGCATTGACCAATTTTGATGAAATTTGGTATGTAGGCTCCATTTGAGGTCTAGTTGTGCCCGAAGATTCTGGTTGATGTAGGTCACTTCTAAGGATTGAAAAATTAATTTTGAAATTTTGAAAACGCCCTGACTCAAAAAATTTTGATATAAAGGTATTGTTTTCCATCAATTTAAGATAGTATAGAATTTTTCGAGACCACGCGGAGCCCTGTAGGACAAACCGTTCGCTCCTTACGAGAATTTAAGGGTTGGACGTACGATAAATCAGAAACATGATTGTGAATCGCAAAAGAGGCCTAATCTCCGTTCAAATTTTAGCTGACCGAAATGCGATCGATGTTTTTCTTCATGTTGGATGGTTGGTGGCTTTGCAGACGAGTGATCTGTATAGAAAAATAATAAACCATTGTGTAATAATTTGCAGCGTTTTCTACATTTGGGACATCTATAATTGGAAAAAATGATACTTAGGTTATACCATTTTTTTTCCGTGATTGGCCATCCTGTATGATAACTTGAACCGTGAAACATTAAACTAGGATGAGAAACAACGAAATAAAGTTCGTAGGTAGATATTTTTGTAAATTCACCAGAAAAAACAGCCCCTTGGTTGGGTTTGCATAAAACTCTCATATTGAGCACTTCCTCGCGTTTGGGAAATAGCCTACTTTTTGCGTAGGAGGACACATCCAATCTATTATGGCTAGTTTCACGGAATAAAATTACTACCTACTAAGTCAAATTTTCAAGTGTGTGTATTTTTCCGTACTAAAAGTTTCCCCCCTCAGACTGCCGGATCTTCCCACTAAAAGGTTTTTTTTAGGGGTTTTTCCAGGGTTTTTCGGGGAAAAATTAAATTCCATGAGTTTTCCAGGAGATTAAAATCCTCTGAGTCCTGCCATTGCTTTGTGACAAGGTGGCCCAAAGAGCTGAAGCACAGAGGCAAAAGGTAAACACCGAAATATTGAAAAATCGTGCGTTTTTTATTGTAATCCGAGCCACACCTCCATTCTCATGCAAACATCTATACTCTGGACATCTGGAATCTACATGCACAATTGGAGAGACTTCTGAGCCGAACAAAATAAC
Organism: Apolygus lucorum; assembly: GCA_009739505.2. Taxonomy (NCBI): domain Eukaryota; kingdom Metazoa; phylum Arthropoda; class Insecta; order Hemiptera; family Miridae; genus Apolygus; species Apolygus lucorum. Next base: position 40,393,914 of record CM019176.2, read on the forward strand.
CACGCAAATCGATTGAAAATGGAGGCTGGAGCTACTTGGGCTTGGAATTTTTAAGAATGTGGATTCAAGATGGATTGAAACAAATTTGAGCTTTGTTACGTATATGTATACTACGATGAAACTGTCCTTCTCCAGCTCAGATCAATCGCATAAGGACCCCCAGTCTTACTGAGGGACATCCTAAAACTGAACGATAGTAAGGAGTGACTACTCATAACTCTATCCTGTTCTTCATAACGTTGCCGACTTACGGATAATGAACCTATAAGACAACTAGCTGATGGAAATGACCATGTGGTTACTAGAAAATCAATAATCGCCCAAGCGAAGGCGAGTGGAGAAGATAACTGCAGTCTATAGAAAGCCAGAGTATCCCTGATGGTAGATACTGAAGGGTTAAGAGGTAATCAATACGACAAATACGTCACTAAATACGATCATGAACAACAGAGGCTAATGACAGGTGCTCCAAGGTAATGAGAGTAGTGCATGACTGAGCCCATCATGAGAGACGAAGGCATCAAAGTGATAAGTTCGGGTGATGGCTGAGATCCATGAGTTGAATGAATTATCAGCAGTGCTGGATATACATCCAATAATTATAATATGTTCCTTAGTTACGATATTTAATATGTTAATATACGAACCGTCGCAGTTCACCAAAAACCACGAAGCGAATAATTCTTTCTATAAAACTACAATTGGTCCTTCGAGCAAAAGAACCGATCGGTTGATACATTCAAGATGGAAGGGAAAAGTGACCGAGGATCTTGTAAATCAAGTGATGAGGGAGCCAGACTAGAGAGGGAAAGAAGATTGATCGAGCACGAAAGAATGAAGGATAGAAGAGAAGATGAAAGGTTTAGGAGGGAATTAGCATTTGAAGCAGAGATGGAAGTAGAGGAAATACGCTCCAATACTAGTCAGCACAGTAACAGTGTGAGAACAAAAGACTGGGTGAGGAATACCATCATAGGGAGCCAAGGAAAAACCAACCAAAGCTATGTAAGCGCATGTCAGTGCCAAGAAGCTCGAGATGAAAGTGGAATGGGAGATGGTCCCAAAGCAGGAAAAGGCAAAACAAATACCAACCTACTTGTTGCAAATAGTTTAAGTAGCGCTGTCCACGAAATGAAAGGATTGGTAGCAAGGAAAAAGGTTCCCTACGAACTCCCAATATTTGAAGGCGATCCCGCCCAGGGGCCCTTGCTTTTCTATATGTTTGTTCGATCGACTGAAATGGGACAATACAGTGACGATGAGAATTTGTTAAGGCTGCAAAAGGCATTAAAAGGTACTGCTAAAGAGTGCGTTGGAGCTCTACTATTCTTGCCAGGAGGATTATCAAAGATTATGCAGCGGTTAGAGAGAATATATGGCATGCCCGACACAATTGCGCGCGAAGTACTATCGAAATTAGAAAAGGTCACAAAAATGGGAGAAGAGGGGTTAAAGTCCACCCATTTTATTTTATTAGTCACCCAGTTATGGAAGATCCTGTTCAGTAAGCAGTACCGGTAATGGAACAGTACCAGTGATTTAGAACGGTTACACATTTGTCATTGTAACAGTTGGACCCGCTCCACGCAAGTATGTGGACTGACACACCCCTAATACTAACAATAGCCGACTAAACATAACATCTCTGAAACATAACAAAACATAACATAACATCTCTGAAATGCATAGAGCCAAACTAAATAGAGTGTTAGTTGTCAAATGAAGCCAGACGCTGAAGTTAACGTTCAGAAGCTGCAAATATATATTTATTTTTTATAGGTATATTCCGGACCCCTCAGCCATACCTCGCGGACCCCTCAGTCATAACTCGCGGACCCCCGGGGGTCCGCGAGGTATGGCTGAGGGGTCCTTAGGATATACAAATTAAATATATATTTGCAGCTTCTGAACGTTGACTTCTGCGTCTGGCTTCATATGACAACTAACGCTACCATACTCTGGTTTGGCTTTATGTATTTCAGAGATGTCAGTTATTGCTATATTGTTAGTTATTTATTGCTAGTGCTCAAGAGTACTGGAGACAAGTTAGTGCTAGTGGAGTTTGCTAGTGCTAGTGCGGTCCCTGACCGAGTTGTTTACAAGTGTGATTTTGTGCAACATTTTAGTAATTGAAAAGCTTTGTTATTCACGGAAAGTTAATTACGCGTGCGTTATGGACCGTTGGTTAAAATTTGGATCGTTAAAACAGCCTAGGCATACAGACGACGAACGAGAAAATGCTTTCGATGTTAAAGTTAATAAGTCAGTGACTCTCGAACCGAACTTGCTAGTTTATCTTGAACCCAACTTGTCGGCGTCTCTTGAACCTTGAAAAATCTCTGTGTTTTCACGAATAAATCCTAAGTTTTATAGCATCAGTTTGATTTATTTTTTCACATATTTTGGTTCTTTTTAGGTAACTTTAGATAGTGGGGGTCCTCGTCATTGATGAAGGGGTCCTTGGAGAAATTTAGTTGGGAACCGCTGGTCTAGACAATCGGGTTATGGATACGAGGAAGCTATGTGCCACACCCACTTGGCAGACGTTTTTTCAGTGAATTCAATTTGGAACACTCAGTCAGAAATTGAGTTTTAACATGAAATAAGTCCAATCATCTTGGAGACTACACCCAAAGGTACCCTCTGAATTTGAGCAATTCTGGACAGGTGTGAACTAAAGAATCATAGTTAAAAAATTCACGTTTACTTTTTTTACTACGAAATTTACATTTGAAAAACATTCATTCGGGCAACATGAAATTGATGACCGTTCTATATCGCCAATCCGGCAATCTCTGAAATGTCATGGAAATCGAACTGTTGGACAGTTTCATTTTTAAGCGGATAGTAGCAGACACACAGACAGAAATGCACAAAACCAATATTATTCAGGAAGGTTTAAATCGTGAAAAGCGGATATTTTGATTTTAGGGAACGTTATATTGTTTCTTCATCCACAAAAAGTGGATGCTACTTCTACGTTGGTGGAATCGGAAGCCAGAACTCAAGGTGAATTAAATGATCCTTTTTTATGGAAATTAAAACCTAACGGATTCCTGAAGTTAGGTACTTCAGAAAGTAGGACACCCTGTATAAATCAAGTACTGAATGAATTTGCGAACGCAAACACAGACGGAATAAATCCATCTCCATCCGCCGTTATAATAGGTATGAAAAAGATGAATTCACTCAGGGGGATGACAGCAAAAAGCTCTCAGAATTTATGGCAGCGTAAGCAAAACGGCTTGTGAAATTTAATAACTGGAGTGAGGCGGCGTTTCGACTTCCTTCTTTCACCCCGCCGCACGAAAAAAACAACATTGCTTTACAGCGGTACATCATGGATTTTTTTAAAAGACGGATGACGGGGAAAATTCAAAAACCGGGGGTTTAATAGAATACAGTAGACGAATAATGGAAAAAATTGATATATTTTCTTTTGCATTCTGAGTAGTATTATTGATAAGCGAAGTGAGCAACATTAATAATAATACTTCGAATTATTTATTGTGTGCAAAAACCTCGTGTCTCGAAAAAACCGTCTTCCAAGTTGGGTAGGCAATGGAGCCTCCTCACCGAATAACATGGAGAGAGAGAGAGAGAGAGAGAGAGAGAGAGAGAGAGAGAGAGAGAGAGAGAGAGAGAGTGAGAGAGAGAGAGAGAGTGAGAGAGAGAGAGAGAGAGAGAGAGAGAGAGAGATGATTTATTTAACAAATCAGGGTTGCTTAGGGCTTCAGACCCTCTCATACCGTAACCCCGAAAGGGGTTAATGATTCGGCCTTAACCAATCAATTTCCTCAGCATTGATAATTAAATTATAAAGAATAACATTCAATCTTCTTCATACATGAATAAATACTTCAACATTGTTAATTTTCTACTTACTTAGGTACTACATTTTTTCATAAATATTGGGAAAATAAGACTTATAACCATTAACCAAAGGGGTTAAGACTTAAGTTTATAACCCGTTTTTTTTATGTGTCATTTGTGAAACTTTCGGGAAAACGCGAAAACTGTCCCAAGGTCGTCAATACGATCAAAACATCCCATTTTTTGAAATATTCCAATACAGTTAAACACTCTACAATCCTCCAGAATTATTCAGATTTTTCCAGCAAGGGGAAGTGTATCAAATTGCAATTTGAAATGCTCTAACGTAGGTACCCCCTTAAAAAAAAATCTATTTTTCAGGACTGAAATCATTTAAATAAACAGCTTCATTCATTGAATGAAACATATTTTGATGCAAATATGTACATAAAACATAATAACATAAAAGATGTATATGACCAGTTTATTCAAAATTAAAATCCAATCATCCAAAATCAAAATTTCCACTCGCGTTTTACGTTACAGACCTTCCTGAACAATTTTGGTTCCGTGATTGTCTGCCTGTCTGTCATGAAATCCTTTCCACACCCATAACTTCTACATTTCTCATCCAATTTTGATGAAAATCATTACCCCCGGACTGATAGTAGCCGCTGCACATGTGCAAACGTGAAATCCTTGCCACCGCCATAACTTCTATACCTATTTCCCATCTGATTTGGATAAAAGTTTCAGGAATTATGCGAGTTGTGATTTGGATAAAATTTTCAGGAATTATGCGAGTTGTGATGATGATGGTCCCCTATGAAAATCATGGCCCCCAAATTGAAAGTATCTTATGCGCATGCGTAAACGTGAAATCCTTGTAACAGCCATAACTTCTACATTTTGCAACAATATCCAGATATTGTGCGGGTTGACGTGTAGATGGTCCCCTAGGAGGGTTGTGAAAGGTACTTAGAGATTGATATTTTGAGATTAACTACTATGCATCTAGTCATCTATATAGTCGGGTTATGGATACGAGGAAGCTACGTGCCACACCCACTTGGAATTGTTGTCTTAGTTAGGGCGAGGTGGAGATTCAAACGGAAGATTGTAGATTGTAGATTGCACCCGAATCCGCGGACCAGGGCGAGGGGAGCCCAAAAGCACCGAAGCCTGGTGGCTTATTGTGCTTCTCCGCAGTTTCTATTGTCTAGTCAAACAGTCCCAGCCCTTTAGTAAGGGCCAGTAGTGGTTTGGCTAGATTAGTGCAGGGGAATGCCTCCATGGGTGTGGGTGACCCAAAGAGTTGGAACCTGCGGGTTGATAGAGCTTGGCAATCAAAAATTATGTGGGAGGCCTTTTCTTCAGCCTCACCGCATAGCCTGCATAGGGTTGTATCTTGCGTCACCCCTATGCGATTAAGGTGGAATCGGAGTGGGGTGAAGCCTGTTACCAGACCAACCACTAGCCTGACTTCCCTGCGGCTTAGCCGCAGCAGCTCCTCAGAGGCGCTGGGGTTAGGTTTGGCCACCATGCGCTTACTTAGAGCATGTCCTCCTAGGTTTGACCATCTTCTTGTGGTTTGGTTTGTGACCCACCGATTTATGGTCGCCCTGAAGGAGGATTTGGGAATGCCGACGGCCGGCTCCGGACCAATGAACGGAGTCAGTGAGCCTTTTCTGGCCAGCGCATCAGCATTCTCGTTTCCCACTACCCCACTATGCCCCGCCACCCACTCCAGGGAAACCCTGTTGCGTTGTGACAGGGAGCAGAGGTTATGGTAACAGTCCCACACCAACTTAGAGTTAATGGTGGAAGCTGCCAAGGCCTTGATCGCAGCCTGGCTGTCCGAGAGAATGCGGATGTGTACACCATTGTGTCCCCTCCGCAGACTCTCCCCAGCGCAGACATCGATTGCAAGTACCTCGGCTTGAAAAACTGAGGCAAACGCTCCCAGAGGAGCTGAGTGGCTCCATCCAGAGTTTGCCCCATAAATTCCAATCCCTGTCCCATTCCCCATTTTGGATCCATCTGTATACCAGAACAGGTCGTTGGAACAGCATTGAAAGACTCGCCGCCCCTCTGTCGTTATGATCGATTTGAAGGGGTGTGTTTCAGCGTAAGTTCTGGGCATAATGTCTGCTACCATGTCAAGCATGAGTTCGCATAGAAGACCCAGGATTTTGGAGTGGCCGTGGATATGTGACTCTCTCCACGTCCTGTTCCATTTCTGCCTCAAGGCCGCCATGGCAGCCTCTCCTTTTATGAAGATATCGAGGGGGGGGAGCCCCAGGAGTATCTCCATAGTGGCAGTTGGGGTGCTGTGCATCGCTCCCGTTATAGTGAGGCAGGCCAGCCGCTGAACACAGGTAAGAGTGAAGGAGGCTCCCACCTGTCCAACTTTAGGCCACCATACAACGCAGCAATACACCAGAATGGGTCTTACTACCGCAGTATAGATCCAGCGGACCATACTTGGTTTTAGTCCCCAGGTTTTCCCACATGAGCGTTTGGCCCTCATGAGAGCACTTTTGCCACGGTTGGCAATATAATCAAGGTGCTTGCTCCAGGTGAGTTTAGCATCCAGGAAGACGCCTAGATACTTGACCTCTCCTTTGAAGGGCACCCTAGCATTGAAGAGGAGAGGAGAGGTTCATGAAGGCCTTCCAGTTTCCTTTTTCTGGTGAAGGGAACAAGCGTGGTCTTATTGGGGTTAACACTGAGCCCCTCAGTCCCACACCATTCCTCCACCTTTTTCAGGGATGCCTGAGCAAGGTCAGAGACCACACTCACTGACATCCCTCTAATTAGGATCACCAGGTCGTCAGCATATCCCTGGGTGTAGAAGCCATCCTCATTCAGGAGAACCAGCAGGGAGTCAATGACAAGGTCCCAGAGGAGGGGAGAGAGTACCCCTCCCTGTGGGCAACCCTTTGCCACGAGCATCCCCACCACCTCACCCACGAGTTCAGCCTCCACAGATCTGCTTTCCAGCATGGCTCTTATCCACCTCCAGAGGGTGTTGTTGACCCCATGCCTTCTGCTTGCCGTGATGATGGAGGACACTGAGGTACAGTCAAAAGCCCCCTCAATGTCCAAGAACATACCCACGGCAATCTCCTTGTGAGCTAGGGTTGCTTCTACCCTGGAAACCAGGTGGTGCAACGCCGTTTCACAGGATTTGCCTTGTTGATAAGCGAACTGGTTGGGGTGTAGAGGTCTCACTAGGAGCACTGTTTCCCTTAAGTGCCTGTCAACTAATTTTTCTAATGTCTTCAGGATGAAGGACGTTAGACATATGGGTCGATATGCCTTTGCTTGGTTGTAGGATGGACGCCCAGGCTTAGGCAAAAACACAACCCTAGCATTGTTCCACCTCTGGGGGACTGTCCCGGTAGCCAGGCTCGCCCTGAAGAGGATACACAGAATCCTAGTGACTGATGGACCTCCCTCTTGAAGGAGTTTTGGTGTGATACCATCAGGCCCAGGTGATTTGAGTGGTTTGAATGAGTTGATTGCCCACTCCACGCGATTGAAGGTTATGATCTCCCTAGCCACCCTCCAGTCCTCCCGGGAGGCGATGCCTCTGGTTGGTCTGTCAGGTGGTGCAGGGTTACCCCTCTGACCATTTTGAATTACCACTGACCCCGGAAAATGAGTCTCCAGCATAAATGCTAGAGTGTCCGTGGCTGTTGTGGTATATTCCCCATTGGTTTTAACCATAGTTCCAATGGGATTGGGTGGGTCCCTGGAGAGGAGTCTCTGGAGTCGTGCTCCTTCTGAGGTGCTCTCCACATCCTCACAGAACTTCCTCCAGGTGTCTCTTTGAGATCTCCTAAGGACCCTTTTATACTCAGCAAGTTTGGTTTTATATTCGTCCCAATTTCCCCTGCGAGTAGCTGCATTAAATAATCTGCGTGATTCTCTCCTGAGAACAGCAAGTTGTCCATTCCACCAAGGGGCATCCCTGTTGGAAGAGACAGCTGTCAGGGGAGTGTGTTCATTGAAGGAGGTTAGTAGGGTTTGCTCGAGCTCCCCTGCGACCACCTCTATATCTCCAATGCTATGAATCCTGGTTTGGAGGCCCCGTACCCTGCCGTCAACCTCCTCCCGGTACCCAAGCCAGTTCGTTCTGTGTGGGTCCCGGTACACGCGCTGTGTTCTGGCCAGTCCCTGGACTTCCACAACAATGTACCGGTGATCCGAGTAGGAGGGTGTATCGGACACATACCACTTACTTATCTTCTGGCCGAGGTTCGGACTGGCTACGGTGACATCCAGGACCTCCTGCCTGGTGGATGTAATAAATGTGGGTTTGTTCCCCCGGTTCACTATATCTAAATTGCTAGTCACCAGGAAGTCAAACAATAAATTACCTCTGTTGTTGGTGTTGGTGCTTCCCCAAGCAAGGTGATGGGCGTTAGCATCCATCCCAATCAGCAGTTGCACGTTTTCGTCCCGACATTTCTCCACTAGGTGAGCCACCTCAGGAGGTGGGGGGCCCAGCGGAGAGTCACCAGGGAGGTAGGCAGAGGCAGCGATAAAGAGCTCCCTCGTATTTCCCTCCCTAATGGTGATTTTTATCGCGACGAGGTCTCTGAAACAGAACTCAGAAACATTTAGTGCGTGTACATCATTCTTAAAGTAAATGCATGTTCTTGCAGGAGCGGATTCACTCCTGTGGTCATAAATCAACTTACCTCCTGCGGTTCCTAGACCTGCCACTCGTCCTCGGTGAACCCAAGGTTCCTGGATGAGGGCAACATCCCATGTGCCAGCTGCGAGCAGCTGGCAAAGGTTGGCGGTTGCCACCTTACTGTGCTGCAGGTTGATCTGAACCACCCGCAGCATCAGTAGGAGTTCCCATCACCTTGAAGGTGACTCTCTGTACGTGGAAGAAGGCGCGAAATTGATGCCCCCTCAACCACCCCAGAGAGTCAGTATCTATGTTGAGCACCAAGGACAGACCTTTTGGATCCGCCTTGGTGTTCAACAGCTTCCATTCCCTTGTGCTGAGTCCAGGATTTTGGGCCTCAAATAAGGGAATGAGTTTTCTGGCGTCTGACCGGTCCAGGAATTCGGTTGGGATCCAGACCCCCACCTTGACCCGAACCAGATCTGCCAGATCTTTGGCGGGTCCAGTCCGAAGACTAGCCCCGTCCCATGGCTTCAGCTCTGCCACCTGCTCCTCCAGCCAGCCTTTCGACAAACGGAAGTGATTTCGGTTAATTATTTTCAATAAAAAAGCCTAGGAATCGGCCAAGAAATAAAAATTAACCCCATCCCTTTACCGACATATTAATTATTATAGAGCAACTTGGCAGTTTATTATTTGAGTCTCGAAACTCCTCGTCAACCACATAGGGAGTGAGTAAGTTCCTTTTTGAAAGGGGTTATGTGGCTCACATAGCCCCTTTCAAAAGACATCGGAAATTTCAACCTGTTTTTTCTATGGGAAGCGTCAATGATACGAGGTTCCTTTTAATCGCAATCGATGCGATTAAAAAATAAATAAAAAAAGTGAAAAAGGCCGAAAATTTCACATAGCCCCTTTTAAAAAACACGGGTTCAAGTGTTGCTCGATTCCAATGGCTTACTATTGAAAACTATTATTGAAACTATTGATTACTATTATTTAATACTAAACCATAATATCACAGACTGTCAGTAAAACCTAAATACGTCGATCTGCAAGCAAGAGTACTCAATATTATTCTGCTGCTATGAAACTTAAAGTATTATTATTAACCATATTAATTTAAATAATTTAATTAGAATAAATGATAATAATTATCAGTAGTGCCATCTGTTAAAAAATGTAACAGAAAATTACAGCTATTGTAATTTTGTATCACATTTTTTTAACAGATGGCACTACTTCACAGAACTCAGTGAAGTAGTAGAACTTCATCCATCAGAACTACGTGAGTACTTACCAAATTTTTAACCTTCCCAACTTGATCACCTAGAGTCAGATCTTCAACCTCCTTTTCTTGTCAGTTTCCCACTGGAAATATCACTAAGCACAATAACACCAGGGTATATAAAGACCGGATGCATACTACTATTATATCCCCACCGATCCTGCCGAGGCCAATATGTACCTACCAAATGCCTATCTCTCAAAAATTCTCTAAAACATGGACTTACCTACTATTTAAAGCAAAACTGAGTAAGTTCATACACAATTATATCTTAATAATATTGTATAACGCTAAGTACCTTGACTTAAAAAACAGAATTCTTAGGATTAGTAACCTTTTTATATTTTAAGTGTAATAGTCACTCTTCCACACAGTTCTGAAGATGCTAAATGTTAGCGAAAGTGCACTCAACAAATAAACACTTATAAGGATGTCGCCGAAATATATTATCCACCCTCAACCTAACCACTTATTCTCAATTTCAATCTCCTAATTTGTAGTAGATCTACTACAGGAATCAAAGACGAACCCTTGAAAATTCGGAACCTTTTTCTCCCAACGAAAGCTTCTCTTCTAACAACATTCACCTTTTCCCAACTTTGACTGCATATAAAAGTAAACTGAACCCAACCAATTTTTGCTCTCCTTGAAAACGCAAGTAGCAGGTCGGACATAAAACTGGATTGGCGACGGGACTGAGTGCCTGGTGTGCTGTTCAGACCTCGCGAGAAAATTTCTCTCTCGAAGTTTTCCCGATAGGGCTCCCCAGAGATGAAGGATTCACACAGGTCGAGATGGGATGTCGGAAGTGAAGATGGGAAAGTGTGTGAAGGTGTGGGTTTGGAGGGGCATGAATAGGGGTTCCGAATTATGCTTTGATAAAAGGAAAAAGAAAATATTTAGTACCTATTTGAATTCAGGTTGTAGTGAGAGAACCTTGTTGTGGTAACGAGGAGAACATCTTGTTGAAACGAAATAACTTTGCGCAGTATCTCCACTAATAATCTACCGTATTACCTGAAGTTTTTGGAAAACACGTCTGCCAAGTTAACAGTTTTTTTGTAACCATAACATAACCCGATCGAACGAGGATGCAGATTCGCGATGCAAAGCCGTGACGTGACGACTATCAGTACTGAGACCATGAATCCCCAACTTTCTTCTCGATAAATATTGTGAGATCCCAAAGCCAGGGACTCACATACAAACCATGTTTATTCGCATTCCACGGTTGTGGTGACGTCACACCCCAGTCTCTGACCAGGATGACTGCCTCCACGTGCTGTCACCTACTTACCACCCTATCGGTTTATTATTTTCAATAAAAAAAAACCTTTACTGATGCCTAGCCACCCTCAAAATGTGTTGGTTTACGTTTCAAGGAAACACGTAGAATCCACAAATGAATTCTGAAAAATTTCCCGTTCCTTAGTTACCATTGACCGATTTTAATAAAATTTGACGTCAGTCACTTCTAGGAGATGAAAAATAAAGGGCTGACATTTTCAAAAAAGCCCTAGCCCAAAACTTACGATTGGATGGTAGTGTTTTTTTTTAATAAATTTAAAATAGTATTGAAATTTTAGAATCTAATGAGACCACAAAGAGCTCTGTAGGACCAACCGTTCGCTCCCTATCATAGCTCAAGGGTTGGACTTACGATAAATCACAAACACTAGTGTGAACTGCAAATTTTGTTCATTTCTTCGAGTTGTACTCAGTAATAAGTAACTAATCAAAGTTCCTAAAAAAAGGCACCCACAACTCTTTATTTATTTGAGGCTATGGTGGACAGCCACTTAGTGTGAATCCCAGAATATAGATGGCGTTAGTGGCTGGGTAAAAAGTTTTAAAGGTTTTACTCCGAAAGTTATGAACATTTTTCAATTGGAAAACGGGAACGTGCCCAGAAATAAAACGCTGCAAATTATTACACAATGGTTTATTATTTTTTATTTTTCGATAACGATCACTCGTCTGCAAAGCCACCAACCATCCAACATGAAGAACAACATCGATCGCATTTCGGTCAGCTTTAATTTGAACGGAGATTAGGCCTCTTTTGCGATTCACACTCGTGTTTCTGATTTATCGTACGTCCAAACTTTAAATTCTCGTAGTGAGCGAACGGTTTGTCCTACAAAGCTCCGGGTGGTCTCAAAAAATTCTATAGAATCTTAAATTGAAGGAAAAACAATACCTTTATATCAAAATGTTTTGAGTTAGGGCGTTTTCAAAATTTCAAAATTGATTTTGGAACCCTTAGAAGTGACCTACATCAACCAAAATCTTCGGGGCACAACTAGACCCCAAATGGAGCCTACATACCGAATTTCATCAAAATCGGTCAATGCTAAGTGGCAAAAATGCCGCGTACGGCGGACGGACGGCCAAATTTTTATTCGATTTTTGGATTCTACGTACCTTGAAACGTAAACCAACAAATTTTGAGGGGGTGTTAAAAATTTTTTTTTCTTGGTCGATTCCAAAGGTTCATTATTGAAAATAATAAACCAAAATGAAGGAAGGTGTAATGGTAGTTGATATTTCACTTCAATTTCGATGAAATGTTTGTATTTTTATTATATGCGCCCGTCATAATAAACGTGAATGTGAAGCGAAAAGATGGTTAGTAGGTAGTGACAATGGCGGTGCTGTGTTCTTTACAGGCGAGTGATCCATACAGACAAAAATAAACCTTTGTGTGAAAATCTGCAGAGTTTTTTCTTAAAGTTCTATCATCTTAATCTCAGGTTCCTACCAAAAGACCCAGGAGACAGGCGAGACTACACTGATATTATTTTAGATCGTTATCAATTTATTCAAATAATTTATCCGCCGTGCAGAAGGTAAATCCCTCCTCGCTGTAACGAACGCTTCCAATCTTTCAGTTCTCGTTGTTAATTTCTTGAATAAATTAGGCAACCTGAGCTTCGTTTTCTTATTGCTCCCAAGTCTACCGAGGTAGCGGGAGTTTTGTTTTCACTTTTCAAGCTTGAAAAGAAAAACTCTCAAATATCAACATTTTCACTAGCGTTTTTTGTTTTAGACCTTCCTGAACAATTTTGGTTTCGTGGCTGCATGTCGGTCATGAAATCCTTGAAACGGGAATCACTATACGAAGCTATTGTCTGATTTCGATGAAACATTGGAGATTTTGCGAGTTGACGTTTAGATGGTCCCCTATGAAAGTCACCACCACCGGATTGACAGCAGCGACTATGAATGCGCTGTTAGGATTATTGAACTTTGTCTTTATAATCTTTGATAACGTTGTTGTTCAACCGGACCTTCCTCTATCCTTCCCCTCCCCTGCTTCCCTCTAGTCCGCCACCAGTCTTCTCCGCCCAGCTATCGTGTACACGTCCGTAATTAGTTATTTTAATAAGTTCATTATACGGTGAAGTGATCCATTTCTCATTGTTTTATTTAAACTCTCCCGGTTCCCCGTAATATGCGCAAACGTGTATTTCCTTGTAATAGCCATAACTTCTAAATTTTCCATCTGATTTCAATGACATTTTCTGGGATCATGCTGTTCGGGATCTAGTAGGTCCCTTATGAAACTGAAAATAATCGCTCTCTGACTGATAGCGTAAATTTCCTTCCAACAGCCATAACTTCTATATTTTTCATCTGATTTCGATGAAATTTTTTGGGATTATGCGGATTGGGGTGTAGATGAGTCCCTATGAAAATCACCCCCCCCCCCCCCTCGGACTGATAGCCTCCTTACAATACAATATTCTAGGTTGGGTAGGTTGGTAAGACATTTATGGTAATTTATGCTCTTTTAAACTTTTAAACGGTGTATTTATTTTTAATTTTCAACAAATTTATTTTATTTTTTTAGAACAAGTGGTAAGAGTGGAAAGAGTTTATGAATGATCTGTTTATTCCTTAAGAATTACATTAGGGAAAAGCTCAACTCCAAAATGAGTTTTTGAATGTTCCAAAAATGTTTTTAAATAATTTTCCTTACTACGTCTTAATTTTTTTCTCGAAAAATCGCAAACAGTTCCTAGAAAATTAGCCCATTCATTTTTGCAATATTGGGACTTTTACCTAGTGTTTTCATGAAGATATCATGAAGTCAACGCCCAAATACCCTGAGTTTGACCGAGTTAAAACGCTAGCAATGATCTAAAAGCAACATTGGACAAGTATCTGCAGTATTTTTCTACGGATTTACCCGAGAAAAGGGTCTTCCGCCAGTAAGACAGTCACGGGAACCCTAGTTGTTCAAAAAAGATCTACAAACGCAAATGCGAGTTAAACTTTCGGTTACTTGACAACATATTATGGTTTTATGGTCTTAGATTTGAAATGTGAAGGTAGTAGGTAAAGATGATGAAGTGGGAGATGACCGGCAGAAAAAAGGTTAGTTCAACTTCGGCACACCACAACTTCTTTCCTCCCCAGTATTTCTGCATGATTATTATCGTTACAATCTGCATTCATTTCTGAATCAGACGTACATAATTATGATCCTTTATTATTCTTCTTCTCTCATCAATTCAACCAGTAAGCGATAAAACACAAATAAAGACCTTTGGTAGTGAGAACACAAAATATTGTTGCGTGAAAATGCGTAATTAAGAGAGAGAAATTCCAAAGTGCTCCGTGTCAAAGGGCCCTTCCCCTCCTACGTACAATCTAAATTAAATTTTTCATACTCGTTCATTTTCCCCCGTTCTTTAGAAGATGCTTCAGTTTGACGTTATTTCACAGAAGAGAAGATGGCATCGGATATTGATCACTCACTCGAGTCCCTCGGAATTACGAGTATATGAGAGTGGTTGGTCCGTTGATATTGAATGGCCTCTCTCGGTGGCGGGTCATTAGCTGCTCTGAAGAGCGAAGGGCACATCAAATACGCCTGAATTCACCGAGCGAACAAGAAAATGAAATAAATTAGAATCCTCGCCGGTTCACCTGGCGACTATAATACATGACGTGTTTCAGTTCTAATCGTCGGCAGCGCACCGCGAATTTCAGGATTTGACAGCGGAGGATATTACCTTTTTAGAATGGATGTGATCTACATGTTTCAAGTGTCTAAATAAGTACCTATCGCACTGGGAGAGATTCATGGATGGAGGAAACCCAGTTTAACAATGATGGTTTCATCGAACATAGAGGGGAAGGAGATTAATTTTAGACATCTAAATAAATAATAACTTTTAGCGTCATGAATATCTGGGATCCATGGAGGTGGAAAGAAATAAGACGAAATTTAGCCACCAAATGCGTAGCGTACCACAGAAATATCAAATTTATCATAAGGGGTCGTGACCTCCCTGTTAGGTGTACTTTGCAAGGGTGTGCGCCTGGGTAGGAAAAACTGTTTATTGTTGTTTTTAATCTAAGGTAGACCTCATTCTGAGAATTTTGGTACCAACCGCGACCTTCTAGCGCGTGTAAATCTTTTCCTATGAATTTTTAAAGTTTCGACCGTTTATGACGTCACAGTTGGCTGGGGGGTCCCGCCCAGGCGAGAGGGGCGCGTGACGTCATAAACGGTCGAAACTTTGAAAAATCATAAAAACAGATCTACTCACGCTAGAAGGTCGCATTGGTGCCAAACTTTTCAGGATGTAGTATACTTTCGATTAAAAATCTAAAAGAAATCAAGGCGCACCCCCCATTCTATACCTCATTCAAAAAGAAGGGGGAACCAAGCTTACCATCATCCTGAAGACCACTATGCATGATGAACACAGCTGTTGCTACAGTTACTGCCTGCACTGGAGCAGGCAGGGGATCTTCCAGCCAGACAGAACGGAATCCGAAAGGGTCGTTCTACCGCTCACGCATTAACAGATGTAGCAACTGCATTATGAATATCAAAGGAAGGCAGGTAAGTAATCAGGAAACACTGCACAACTGGTGACCCTTGACGTAAAAATGCCTTCAACTCTGCGAGATGACCAGATATGTTGAAGGCCTTGAGCACTACTTCCATGGCCCCATCTTATCTACTGGCAGTGATGGACAGGTACCTCAAGAATAGGACACTAATGCATGTAACTGCCCAAGGAGTACGAATGAAAGAGATCACACCAGAAGCTGCTCAGGGATCAGTTCTGGGCACTTATCTGTGAAACGCATCATACGATGTGGCATACCTCCGGCAGAGATTAATAGGTGCCTAGTGGAGAGGAGCTCTACGAATTGTATGTGCTTTCCGAATAGAAGGATTAAAGATTCAGGTCCAGCATAGCCTTGGAAGAAAGAGAGCGCAGAAGGCAAACTGGGAAGAGGTAAGGACGGAAGAACATAGAGGAAGGTGGACTGCACGGCTGGTACCTAACGTACAGAGATGGATGGACAGAAAACATCGAGTAGTCAACTTCTTCCTTACACAGTTCTTCATAGGACTTCTGTGGACTCCCAGAAGTTTGGGGCCCAAACATAGAAGGGGAGTGCAAACATTACACACGCTTAGAATCCACCTAATGGGCGGCTGAAAGGAATCAGCTGCAAGCAGAACTGGGATTCAGCACCAGAAGCTGCTGTCAGCACGGTGGTGGAAAGTGAAGAGAACACCAGAAACCTTGAAGCAGAATTCATAGAGAGTATCCAGAATAGGAAAATATTCCTAGAACGGGAGATTGATCGATTGGCTTTTATTTATTGATGTGATATGAATAGGACCATTAAGTGTGACTATCAATTAAGTGTGATTATCAATTAAGTGTGACTTTGAACATTTTGGTACAAATTGAGAGAGAGAGAGAGAGTAGGGCACCTGATCCGTACCCTTACTTAGAATTTATGAAACACCCTGAACTCATCCGAAGTTCTGTTCCAGGCTAGTTGCCAATGTAGGGAGAAAAGGACTTTTTTTTTTAATTGCGGTTAGAACCCCACATAACCTGACACGGACCCTTCAGAAATCAAACTCCATCTGTGGATCTAAAAATGTTCCCTCCTGCCTGCCGAATCAGTGAGTGTCCATTGTAATTCGTATTTATAATAGGCCATTCGACGATCTATTGAAATTATTATAAATTTAAAATTTATTTTGATTCTGATGGTAATGCTTTACGCCTTAGATATCTGCCTATTTTGGTTTACTACTTTCAATAATGAACCTTTGGAATCGACCAAGAAAACTTTTTTTCGACCCCCCTCAAAATTATTTTATTAGTACGTAGAATCCAAAAATCGAATGAAAATTTGGCCGTCCGCCGTACGCGGCACTTTCCTCACTTAGCATTGACCGATTTTGATGAAATTTGGTATGTATGCTCCATTTGGGGTCTACTGTGCCCCGAAGCTTTTGCAGTGGCGTCTGGTTAGAATATTCGTGAGGCAAACAGCTTGACCAGTCACAGAGGAATAAACAATAATGAAAAACGCTGCAAATTATTACACAAAGGTTTATTATCTTTCTGAAGATCAAGCGTCAGCTTTACCCTCGTCACTACCTACCAATCATGTTTTCGCTTCAAAATGTTGTTTATTTAGATGAAATAAACCCTTCACACTCCATTTGAAGAAATAAAGAATTCCTTGGTTTAGAAATTTGATTACCGGTTGATTAAGGAAGCAAAACATGTACAACCCAAAGAAACGAACATTGATCGCATTTCGGTCAGCTAAAATTTTTAAGGTGATAAGGCCTCTTTTGCGATTCACACTCGTGTTTCTCATTTATCGTAAGTTCAACCTTCAAGTTCTCATGGAGAGCTTATAGTTTATCCTCTGGGTGGGTTCATTCGATTTTAAAAATTCAATGGTACCTATCTCAAATTGGTGAAAAAACAATACCTTCATAACGAGAGTTTTCGAGAGAGGGAGCCTTAAGACGTTACAGCCTTAATGTTTCACCGCTTAGAAGTGACTGACAAAACCTTCGGGGCACAAGTAGACCCCAAATGGAGCTCTTATACTAAATTTCATCAAAATCGGTCCATGATAGTTAAAGAAAGTTCCGCGATTTTTTATATTCGATTTTCAAAATATACGTAGTAGCTACCTAACTCAAACGTAAACCATCGGGGGGTTCAATATTATGCAATTATTTCCATGTAGGTACCTATCAACAAGAAACACGATTAGGTACAGCAAAATCGGGAACGGGACACCAGTCAGCACCAGGCAGCCGCTATTTGCAGTGGCGAAAAAACTAAGTTTTCCTTCCTTGAGATAATGTGGTTGGATGGATATGTTATGTCTTGCCATGCATGGATTAATTACTATCCATGACTCATCTTCCAAGTTTCTCTGCTTTCAAGGTCACGAAACAGTTCTCCGATTGTTTGCAACAGCTGATAGCGTGGTAGTGAGGGTCTGGTAATACTTGACACCGCGATGACCCCCCCCCCCCCGCCGCCCCGCCGATCGTCGCCTCTCACTCTAAACAGTCCCGAAAAATTCATTTTTTTCGAACTGCTTGCCTTGCATCGCTTTGCCCCGCGCTAGTTCGCTTAATAAGCGATAATAAGATGAGAATATCATCTGCAATCATCTACATTACCGACCTCTCCAATTCTATGGTGTGTTGCGGGCTAGTATCCAAGGTAAAATACGTACTTTCTTATTCCATTCTCCTATTTCATCTAATTTACTTAGTAATAATGAAAAAGTACCTAGGTAAATTATATTAAAATTTTCCAAAATTGGCTATTATATTACTTGTAAAAAATGAGAATATAGGAGAATCTCAACAAAAATTAATTTATTCATTTTGCTTATTTTTAGTAAGGCAAACAGTGTTTGCTATGTTTGCCTGGAGGAGGCGCCACTGAGCTTTTGGTTAATGTAGGTCACTTATAAGAGTTGACATTTTGAAAACGCCCTAACCCCAAAAAGTTTGATATGAAGGTATTGTTTTTCCATCAATTTAACAAAGTATTGAATTTATAGAGACCACGCGGAGCCCTGTAGGACAAACCGTTCGCTCTCTACGAGAACTTGAGGGTTGGACTTACGATAAATCAGAAACACGAGTGTGAATCGCAAAAGAGGTCTAATCTCCATTCAAATTTTAGCTGGCCGAAATACGATCGATGTTTTTCTTCATGTTTGTTGGTGGTAACAATGGCAAAGCTGTGTTCTTTGCAAACGAGTGATCTGTATGGACAAATAATAAACCTTTGCGTAATAATTTGCAGCGTTTTTAAAAAAAATGTTCACACCATGGAAGACGACTTTTTCAAGATGAAAATCGAATGTACAAACTTAAGTTTGGTAATAACATTCACAGAAAGCTTTACAGAATGAAAATCGGCTGATACGATCCAGTGAAAAACGGAAGTAAATTTCCCTTCATTAAAGCGCAACTTGGCAACTAAAAACTGGGACATTTAGTTTAGAGTGATTCAAAATGAAGAAACAGAAAGAAGAAACATTTTCCATACTAAAAATTTTGAGGCCATTCCAGTAACTTAAATTTTGTCGAAATTCCGCTAACAACTTTACAGTGGTTTTGTAGATCGCCTCATATGTAAGAGTACGATACCTTCATCGTGAGTTTGGAAGCGAATTTTGTACTCGATGGTCTCGAAGTGCGAAATCGACTCTCCTCCGACTGGTTAGCGGCCAATTACCGGCTGGTTGTACTCGTAAACGGACTCAATTCCCGCCTCCCAACTTTAATGGGCTTTCACCCTTGAAAATCTCCTGGCCTTCTCTGGAGAATCTTCTCCCTTTCCGCTTGGAAAATCAGCTTCCTTTCCTAACTAAGAATTTCTTTCTCTCCCGTTCTAAGCTCCCTCCCACAAAGTTTTCTCGGGTGCCACGGGAGAAACCAGAAGGTCGGCTGGCGGGCCAATTTAACGACTTCAACTGGAATTGTTTTGGAGTGCCACACAGATCGAAAGTTTACTTTCTCTTCCAGCTAACAAAATATTGAAGAAAGGTAAATTAGCCATTTGGAGGAAAGTCTTCAATCTTCCCCTGGGGTCGACCGTCTGTTAATTGAGGCGGTCACCGATAGATCGAGCAGGCATCGAGTTTGTCTCTTCCTTCTCCGTTGAATTAATTCAAACAAAGAATTATTTCAGTTCCTGAAGTCGGCATCTCGTTTCCCACAAAAACGCTACAAATTTTTGAATTATTGAAACAAAGTTTTTTAAAGATCACCCGTTCGCGAAGAACACGGCTATTCCAGTGATAGTAGCTATCAACCATAATTTCGTGTTAGGTAAAACAAGAAGTTTATCTGGACAGCAACATCGTTATCCGAGAATTGTGGATGTCTTCATAATCAAATTTGATTTTGTTGCTAATGAAGCACAGCTAAGTGACACAAAACTCCACTCGACAAAATAACAAATGCTGCAAATTATTACACAAAGGTTTATTATTTTTCTGTGTAGATCACTCGTCCGAAAGAACACAGATTTCCAACTGGCAAAACATCGGCAGGGGCTGGTTTTGCAGGGCCCTCGTATTCAATAGTTATTAACAAAAATTAATTAGCACTATATTAAATTGATGAAAAAACGTCAAGGAAAATTCATTATTTGGGTAATTAATTATCCTCATCAGCGGATGGTTGGTCCCACAGAGTTCTGGGTGGTATCAAACAATTCTTAAAAATCGTCGCTATTTCAGATCAATGAAAAAACGCTGCAAATTATTACACAATGGTTTATTATTTTTCTATATAATTGTCTATAAAGCCACCAACCATTCGGAGATTAGATCTCTTTTGCGATTCACACTCGTGTTTCTGATTTATCGTACGTTTATTATTTTTATGGTTTATTATTTTATCATTTTAATGGTTTATTATTTTTCTATTTAATCGTCTATAAAGCCACCAACCATCCAACATGAAGAAAAATACTTGGAAAATGTCACCCCACGCATATTTAAGCAAAAACCTCTTTTATGGCCGGTTATTTGCCCATAACTTCTATACGAATTAAGCGATCGGAATAGTTCGACGTTAGGACCAACTAGACCCCAAATGTAGTCTATGTGCGAAAGAACGGGTTTTTTAGACCGATTCTAAGGCCTTTTATGGCCCGGACGGCGGACGGACATTGCAAATTTGGATTCTACGCACCATGAAACGTAAAGTGACAAAGTTTGAGGGGGGGTTATACAAATTTTTTGCGATACGATCACATAGGATTATTATTAGAAATAATAAACCAAAACAATACCTGAATATCAACAGTTTTCGAGCTGGCGTTTTGAAAATGTTTTCCCCACATTTTACCCCTTAGAACTGAAGCTTCGGGAACAACTAGACTTCTAATGGAACCGATACACCAAATTTCATCAAAATCGGTCCATGGAAACTGTGCAAAGTGCCGAATGATCGGAAAATTTTCTAATTTACTATTGGATTTTACATACCTATTATGAAACGAAAAAAATCACTGAATTCTAAAAATTATTTTCTATTTTAAAATTTGTGAAAAAACGATACCTTTATTTTGAGAGTTTTCGAGCAAGGGCAATCTGAAAAATGTCAACCCTTAATTTTCACCCCTTAGAAGTGACCTACATCAACCAAAAGCTTCGCGGCACAACTAGACCCCAAATGGAGCCCACATACCAAATTTGAACCAAATCGGCCCAGTGTTGCTAAGAAAAGTGCCGCGTACGGCGGACGGACGGGAGTTTTTTATTCGATTTTCGTATTCTACGTACCTTGAAACGTAAAACATCAAATTTTTAGGGGAGGGGGGGGTTAAAATTTTTTTTTCTTGCTCGATTCCAAAGGCTTATTATTGAAAATACTTAATAAACCAAAATGTTGGTAGGTAAAAAACGCTGCAAATCATTGCTCAAAGGTTTATTATTTTCTGTATAGATCACCATTCTGTATAGATCACTGGTTCTCCGTCAATAGCACCTACCACCATCTGTATTCTCCCTTGACCTTCCCTCTCAAATTTCAGCTTCCTGCGTTCAATAAAAAAAAAATGGCTTCGGAGCTCACTCAGCTGATCTGTGATCTGAAGAGTGAAGAAGATCTCCTCGAATGCTGGAGACGCCTGGAAGAGCACTTCCATTTAATAGGATTAAATATGGCTTCGGAGCTCACTCAGCTGATCAGTGATCTGAAGTGTGAAGAAGATCTTCTCGAATGCTGGAGACGCCTGGAAGAGCACTGATCAGCTGAGTGAGCTCCGAAGCCATTTTCAATCCTATTGAACGGAGGAAGCTGAAATTTGAGAGGGAAGGTCAAGGGAGAATACAGATGGTGGTAGGTGCTATTGATGGAGAACCAGTGATCTATTCAGAAGGGTGATCTATACAGAAAATAATAAACCTTTGAGCAATGGTTTGCAGCGTTTTGTTTCAATGATTTTTATAGCCACATTTGTAACAGTTTTTTATATTGATTTCTTAAATGAAACAGGTGAGTTGCGCGTGAGATAAATATATTGTTCATTAGTGTGTACAACTGTCTAGTTGTAGTACCTATGTGGGGTGGTGAATTGAACTTTCCAGACTTGATAGATTTTCAACTTCTTTATTCCGTCACGACGTTTCCATCCTGGATCAAGGCGCTAATCTTATAAATCTATAAAGAATACAAGAAGACATTCAGTAAGGATGTAGGTGACAAATTGGTGGCAAAACGGTAATTATAACCCCCACCCCCTTCCAGAATCAGCCTGCATTTCAAAAAGCAAAGCTGAAAGAATCGCTCACAAACCCAAACGATCAAAACGAACCAAGTTTTTGTGAAATCAAAAAATAAAAACAAATCATCAAATTACAGGACCAACTTATCGTATTGCTAAAAGATTTGCATACTCTGAAGTTAGCTAGGCTGGCTTAAAAAGTGCTAGTACCTATGTTTTAAAACACACTAGGTCAATTTTTAAAAGAAAATTTGAAATAAATTCATTATTAGCTAATTAATAATAAACAGATTTTTTACAATAACAATGAATTTTATAAACAAATACAATTACCTAGTTTTTAAGTAGACAAATTGTTTAAGCATAAGTTTATTCTGGCTTTGTCAATATACGTTACGTCCGTTTGTGGTGGTGGTAAAAGGATACCTACGCCCTTTTGTCATTTTGCCGACGATATTAAAAATCCAATAAGTGCCGTTTTTTGCCACCAATTTGTCACCTTTGAGTTTGTCCCTGTATTCTTTTAGATTCACGAGATTAAGACTCTGATCCACGGTCGTGATAGAATAAAGAAGTGCTGGGAATAAACTAAAGGGAAGATAGTGTAGGAGGGGCAGACACACCCAATCAGAGGTAGGCCTCATTACCACCTACAAGAATTACAAGAATTTATTTAGTTTGTGGCAGAATAGATGTAAAACAAGATCAGCACGAAGAAGATTTCCTCTTGGTTTTTCTTGGCATGAATTAGCTCTGTCTTGGAAAGGAGGAGCCTGATGAGTTAATTCTGTGGCAGCCCCTTAATTGCAATGGTTCTGCTTCATTTACCTCGAATAGCACTCGCAAAAATGTTACGCCTTCATTAAGTCACCAACTCTCGGAGCGCTCAAGTATTCCTCATGCGAAACTTCCGGGGCCCTTGTGCATTATTCAAGTAGATTCTTTTCCCTCACGATCCCCCCCAAATGATTGCCCAATCGATATTCTCGTCCTTTTTCCAGAACCCTAATGCAGCTACAGAAGTAGGATTTATGGAAGTGGTTTAGAAGGCGTCACATCCGTTCGATAAATCGAATCTGAGGCTGTGGGTGCCCTCCTTCCCAGCCGTTTTCTCTTAGGGCACTTTAATGAATCAGGGAGGGGTGATCCTCGCTCATATCAAGTGACAAGCTGGCTGGATAGAGATATTGGGTTCAACTTCCTTCCGAAAAGAAGTCTTCGCCATCTGTGACGCACATACCCTTGTAGGGTCGTGTTGGGCAGCTGTAGTGTTACTCGCAGGTTACACTTCAAATGAAGAAGTGATCTCAAAATTAAAGCCGCACTTTCCTTACCTCGCGTGGTGAAGACATTTCTAAGTCAACTGAACGGACCAAGAATCAAATAAAATCTAACTAAGTAAGTAACTTTCACAGTATTATTTTGGTCAAATATGCAAGATTATACATTGAAGAAAGTAGGTATTTCATTCCCAGGTACGTACAAAGTACCTACTATTAACAATCTAGAATCAAGGCCGAAACTCGAACCAACAAAAAATGTGGATTACGTAAGATCCAAAATATGAGAGTCTAGCCCCCAACAATCTTTGTCGGGTTTCAGCGCTACCTCCCGCCACTTCAACGAACTACCATTCCTGATTACCATAACTACCATTCTGAAGATTGTTGTCTCGTAATCGTTTCTCATATTCGTTTTCGTTCCTCTTACTGTTTTCTCTCTGAACAGTTATGGAAGTGAAAATGACGCCAAGTGTCGTTTTATGTTGCGAAACGTTCCCAAAGTCATTCAATTTCAAAGCTGATCTCCAAAATCGTCACTGGCTCATGTTATAGAAATGTGAGAAACAAAAACGATTACGAGACAACAATCTTTAGGTAATCAGGAATCAGGAATGGTAGTTCATTGAAGTGGCGAGAGGTAGCGCTGAAACCCGACAAGGTTTGTTGGGGGCTATACTCTCATATCCAAAATCATGCATCTTTAGATATTTCTTTCATACCTACTAAGAGAAAACCTAGGTTTTCTTCTAGGGAGTCTTCACAACAAAACCATACAACTAGAGGTATATAGGGTAGGTGGGGATAAGGGTTTGGATGAGGCGAAGATTCACAATGAAGTTTGAAAATGAGAGTTTTGAGGAGAATCAGGTAGGCAGTGCGCTAGTTTCCTTCAAGTCAATTCCCTCAAGGAACCTCAGGGAGTCAAAACCGTTCGTATGGAAAAAATGAACTAAATGCATTTTCGTGTTATTCGATGTAATTTTTTTTCAAACTTTTCACGATTTTTCTACGCCGCACATAGGTGCAAATAGCTTTGTGCATAATTTAGCGTGTGAGAGGAGTAAATAAACCTTCAAATCTTACAATTATTAGTTCAGGGGTTTTCACAAGTAGGAGAATTACAATGTCGAGAATTCGATGAACGCAGTGCAAACCTACTAAGGTTGTTTTAAATTTCAGTAAAGCCTCGTTAAGAAGCAGGTATTTTTATGTGAAGTTGATGGTTTCTCTAACTTAATTTGTAATTCAATGAGACAAAGTCTGGTGCACTTAGATGTTCCTAAGTTGTGATATTCGATTAAAATTGACCTTTTATGTCCAATAACGTAGGAGTTTGTTACCTAATAAAGTTTTTTTGGTCAATCATTATGTGCGATTCTCTACCTCCCCAGTTCGCAATCTACGATAGTAGAAAAGGTTCGCCGAGCATACCTGGTGCGAACCTTTACCCCACTGATTAGTAATGCGGTAAAATGGGAAAATCGGCATCAAATCGTTCAAGAAAATATCTTTTTAAGAAAAAATATTTTTATGGAAGGTGGGGAAGATGCCGAACTACAATAAAATCCACTTTTTGGTTTATTATTTTCAATAATGAACCTTTGCAATCGACCAAGAAAAAAAGTTTACCCCCTCAAAATTTGTTGGTTTACTTTTCAAGGTACGTAGAATCCGAAATTCGAATAAAAATTTTCCGTCCGTCCGCCGTACGCAGCACTTTCTCTAGTTCCCATGGAACGATTTTGATGAAATTCGGTATGTGGGCTCCATTTGGGATCTAGTTGTAGCCCGAGGCTTTTGGTTGATTTCAGTCACTTCTAAGGGTTGAAAAATAAGCGGTGAAATTTTGAAAACGCTCTAGATCAAAAACTCTTGATATAAAGGTATTGTTTTTCCATCAATTTAACATAGTATTGAATATTTAGGATCGAATGAGACCATTCGGAGCTCTGTAAAACCAACCGTTCGCTCCCTATGAAAACTTAAGGGTTGGACTTACAATAAATGAGAAACACAAGTGTGAATCGCAGAAGAGGCCTAATTTTAGCTGATCAAGATACGATCGCTGTTCATTTCTTCAAAAACAGTACTCAAGTTTGCGTCCTTAGCACCATTTTTTTAAACTGAGTGTGAAGTGTTTATTTCATGAAATTAAACTTGACTTTGAAGCGAAATCAGGTTGGTAGGTAGTGACAATGGCAAAGTTGTGTTCTTTGCAGGCGAGTGATTTGTCATAAAAATAATAAACCTTTGTGTGATAATTTGCAGCGTTTTGAGAGAAAAAGTCGTCATGGGGGCCCACAAAAAATCTAAAACTCAAAACTGCAAACCCCTTCCTCCCCTCACCACCACCACCCCCCGTGCGTCAAAAGTATCAGAAAGTTTACATCGTAAGGTAGTGTCACTCGGGTAAGGAGGCTCCAAGTAATAAATAATTTCTTCAATGTGGCAAATGAACAACCACTTTCAATTTTCATTCTGAGAACAAGGATGTTACAAGGATCTTCAGACACACAGACCGACTGACAGACAGCCGAAACCAAATATGATCAAGAAGGTCTATGACGTGAAACGCGAGTGGAAATTTTGATTTTTGAAAACATAGTTTAATCCTTGAGAAGTAAAAACGTTGTTCCTACCACCTTGGTAAACTCGGAATTAAATAGACGCAAATTTTAAACTCGCAAATTATATGTCATTGCTGCTCGGCTAGTTAAAAACGTAACGAAATCGGTTTGACGGGAGGATTCGGGGGTCCTCCGCCGCCACTCCTCTCATTCTCCATCCAACCCCGAATCCTTCCGTCAAACCGTCGATTTCGTTGACAAAAAATCACGTTTTTTTCTTATTCAAGCGCGGTTTTCTCCACCAATAAAAATATTGGAAACAATTCTGACCATACCGTTGGAAAGCTGAGCTTTTGGGCCAACTTATGAAGTTACAGTGGGATATTAACCGGGTGTTTCAGTTGGGCTTATAAACGTTTGAAAATATCAGGAACAGTAATAAAACGAGTCTCAGCCCGATCTCTTCGGGAACTTCTTGAAAAGAGAAAGTATGTTTTAAATTCATTTTCATATTCTATTTTCTAACTAAGCATTAAGCCGATCTAATCCATATTTTCACCACTTCCATAATATGGAACTTCTTATATTATAAGAACTGTCTTTTGAGCCAAAGGTTTTGAGCATACGAGTCTGCAACACATTGGGACATTTTAATGTGTGTTTTCTTATTGTATTTATTACTAGGCAGATCTCACCCGTGCATTGCACGGCTGGGCGTACGGATCAATTAAATGGGCGATAAGAGAAACCGCCCACCCGTGGGTACTTGTTAGTTCATGTACCCAAGCATCAAAATAAGAAAACAGTTGATTGTTCTCTACGCAACACAGTGAGTCTATTAAATAGACTAAAAATTTTATTTATTGGTATCGCGTGAACAAGTTTTCGTGACGATTTTTCAGTTTATGTGCCAAAGCAAAGACATGAAAATGTCAAAACTAATTTGTAAATGAGCAGCTCAAGTGCGGCTGTTTCAAAGCACAACTTTGTTGCCTGGAGATGACATTTTTTGAGTTTTGCGGGTTTTTCTAAACAGTGTGATTTTTTCCGAAATAACATGTTTTTCGCATTCAAACACCATTTCCCAATACTCCCTAAAACGGAAGGTTCAAGGTGGGTGGTTTGGGACGTACATTTTCTAATATACTTCCTGCTGTTTTCTTTGTCCACTCCGTAGTCTGTCCATATCATGTCATATTCCATAGTCGGATGAAGCATTGCTTGCTTAGTCGGGGTCACTCGCCGTCTGTTGCAGTTGCATTTGCTAGTCAGCGCAGAGCCGTACGTGCTGTTGCTAGAGCTGGCTATCGCGCTGATTGCAAGGGTATTTCTGCGGATTTGGGGGTCCTCACTCTACCAGGCCAATACATGAGTGCCTGATGTATGTTGCTAAACACACCGAAGCATTTGCAAAGCCCTCTCATTCATATAGTACTCGCGGCACACATTTGTTTTCAGTACCCCAGTGTTAGGATCAGTGCAACCCGAAACTAAATTGGCTGGTGGTGCTGAACTCCTCCCCACACAGCAAGTAATCAAACCACCCTGTTCATAATAACACTAGAGTCCGAGCATCAGATTAGTTATCTGATCAGTGACCAGTTCGTGACCTGCCTACACATCTACTTGTATCATGGCAACTTTTTCCAATCAAGAGTACGCCAATATGCTGCTGGTTTATGGTTTCACAAACCAAAACGCCAGTGAAGCTGTACGGGAATTCCAGCGGCGGTTCCCACACAGGCGGGTAGCTTCCAAAAACATGTTTTCAAGGGCATGTAACCGGCTGACTATGCTGTTCATGTTTTGTGTTCTAGTTCTTCGCTCACCGGATTTCAATTGTAAGTACCTATTGAATCCTTCCTTCAATAATAATTGTGTCTTCCATCTACTTGAAAGGCTTATCCCATTCATACAGAAAATGAGATTGGTTTATGTTTGTTATTGATATCTTCCAGTTTTATGAACTGCTATTTTGTTTTAGACAGGTTATTATGAACAGGGTGGTTTGATTACTTGTGATGTGGGGAGGAGGATGGACATCAAAAACATACCTTTGACCTTATTGTCAACGGTAGTAACGTTTAACTTGGCCGATCTAGTAATAAAAAAATTGGCATACAAATTAACAGAAATTAAGACAATTTTCGAAAAGTTAATTGGACAAGATATCAGTGACAGCTTTTTCGATAAGTCTTGTGTCATCATTTGACTCTGTGAGACAAAGTACGAAAAGATGGCTGCCTAACTCATTTTAGGGTAAAAATGTCGATTTTCGCGAAAAACGTCAATTTTCACTGGAAGGTCCACGGTTTTTAGCACGGGAACGAGGATTTTACACCATTAGTCCACTGTAAACAATTGAAAAAAACGAAAAATTTCCGAGATTTTACTATTCGGGCTCATTTTTCAACATCTTAGTCTTCTTTTAAAAGTTTTATCTAACACTAGGGAAATATAGAATTTAACGCTATTTCCAACGGTATAATTATATTTGAATTTTGACTGAAAAACAAGGGGGCTGTTTTAATGGCGTAATGTCGAAAATACGAAAAAAATTCTTGAAAGTGAAAAAAGTCCGATTTTAAGGGGGCTAAGAAAAAAACGTCTGCCAAGTGGGTGTGGCACATAGCTTCCTCGTATCCATAACCCGATTATATAGATGATCCGATGCATAGTAGTTAATCTGAAAACACCAATCTCTAAGTACCTTCCACTACCATCATAGGGGACTATCTACACGCTAATCTGGACAATCCAAGAAAATTTCATCAAATTCGGACGAAAAATGTAAGTGCGGTAGTGATTGTAACGGCTGTTACAAGGATTTTACGTTTGCGCATGCGCAGAGGCTTCTGTAAATTTTAAGGCCTTGATTTTCATTCTGGACCATCTACAACCTAATCCGCGTAATCCCTGAAAATGTCATCGAAATCGGGTAGAAATTGTGGAAGTTATGTCTGTTACAAGCAATTCACGTTCGCGCATGCGCATCGGCTACTATCAATCCGGGGGTGATGATTTTCATAGCGGACCATCTAAACTCAAATTTGTAACATCCCTGAAAATTTCATTGAAATCGGATAGAAAATGTGGAAGTTACGGCCGTTACATGGAAATTCACTTTTGCGCATGCGCAGTCGCTTCTATCAGTCCGAGGATGATGATTTTCATAGGGGACCGTCTACACACCAACCCGCACAATCCCTGAGAATTTCATCGAAATCGGATGAAAAATGTAGAAGTTATGGCCGTTACAAGGAATTCACGTTTGCGCATGCGCAGTCGCTTCTATCAGTCTGAGGATGATGATTTTCATAGGGGACCGTCTACACACCAACCCGCACAATCCCTGAAGATGTCATCGAAATCGGATGGAAAATGTAGAAGTTATGGCCGTTACAAGGAATTCACGTTTGCGCATGCGCAGTCGCTTCTATCAGTCCGAGGATGATGATTTTCATAGGGGACCGTCTACACACCAACCCGCACAATCCCTGAAAATTTCATCGAAATCGGACAATAACTTCGTATAGTTATGCGCGTTACAAGGAATTCATGACAGACACACAGACAGACAGACACGGAACCAAAATTGTTCAGAAAGGTCTAAAACGCAAAACGCGAGTGAAAATTTTGATTTTGGAGAACTTTTTTTTTTCGTCCTTGAAAAGTGAAAACAAAGCTTCCGCTACCTTGGTAGACTCGGAAGCAAAAGTCAGGAGACAAAAAAAGTCACAAATTAGTTGTAGAATTGAATCCTAGCCGGTTGTACGACCTTAACCGTTACACCCTGTATTCATGACGTTTGCTGGTGTCTGAGGAATAATAATAAAAGTACTCAGTCAGTCCAGCTTATATAAATCTATGTTTAGCCTTTAAATTTGTGATATTCTTGTGATTCTTGTAAATTTTGCTGTGATATCAGGGTGGGGATTTTAAATTATTATTGTTATATGTTATATTGTTTTGTGAGTGGTTTCTGTAGTCATTACTTATGCATTCTGTTTAACACTTCTCTAATCATTAGTTTTAATAAATTACAAATCATTCAGTTAAAATCCACTCACAATAGTCACAAAGTCACTCATGCTCATGGGCGTTTGGCTGTGTGTCCCGGTCGGGGTGTCCTGGTCGGCCCGGGGGCGGCCCCCTGGTTGGTTCTCTGCCATTACCCTTATGGGCGTATGTCGGGAACCGCCATGGAGGGTGGGTCCGGGCCCGGGTGGGTATCCTCTGGCCGGGCTTTGCTGCCTTTGTGCATGGGTGGCTTTTCAGTTATTTTTAATTTTTGTATTAGAATGCCCTTTCCTTTTATTCACTAATTAGGTGTTTCACTTTTTGTTGTATCACATTGTTTTATTATTACTTTTGCGCTTTAAAATTTTTGACCATTGTCAATGCAAATTTATTGTTATACGACACATAAAACATATTCTATTTGTCCAGCCACTTCTACTCATCCGTTTACTTGTTAAGTAAACTAGACTCGGAAGCTGCATAGATGCAGCTACCGAGTCTAGTTTACGTAACAAGTATGCAGATCTGCATTCTAGCCCTAACTGCTTGCACACGACACCATATGACCTTTGACACCATATAACCAGCCCACATATGACCTTTGAAGTGACAAAAACTATATACTTACAGTTTGTAACGCCTAGATGTCTCTTCACAATAAAATAAACATTTATTAGGTGCGTAGAATTAATTTACGAAAGTAACGAGTTCTGGATACCCTTCAAGAGTGAGAAACTCAATTCGGCCAGTGATAACCAGCTAGCCTTTCATGAAAGCAGGCTGAATTGAAAACCCGAGGGTTCGACAGGCTCTTTCCAATCTATCTCGATGGAAAGTCCTCGATCTAACAGCATTCGTCGGACCTACCGTTCGTTTCGTTCAAACCTGGAATTAACAAACGACTACAAAAGAGCTGGTTGAGTTTTGGCGGCCATTTGACGTGACCGCGATCGACTTTTCACGTCGAATGACGCTGCGAGCGAGGTTGATCCTGGCAGTGGTATCTCTCCCGCCTCGATGAAGCTTTCCAGACCCGTAGGCAAACACGCACTACGGAATACGAGTATTCCCCCAAGACCTTATCGGAAAACAGTTTTTCCTGGTTCGTCTCTTTTGTGAGATGCCCCGTCGTATCCTTCATTTCCTCGCATCATTCGCCGCGTCAGTCGAACAAACGGACTATCGAAATCGAAGCCTGTCCGGACGCCTCTCACCCGACCGATATCCAACCAAGTGAACTGCAGTTTGTAAAATATCTTGTATCAGAAAGTGGCTCTGTTGACAGTTTCCACCCAGTGACGGTTCCAGTGAGAAAAAACCTCTCCAACTCTGGTAACGTAAGCACTTGTACATCATTATGCTGTTTGGTTCGTTCCAGCAGAGCAGCGTGATGTCCATTTTTTGACCTTATCATTTGTCAAACAACATCCGAGCCTTTCAGAACAATGATAAAATTCTAGTACAAGAAGGCTAATAAAGCAAGATGTCTACAGGGTGTCCGAGAAAGATACGGCCAAACTTCAGGGGTCGATCTACAAGGTACTTCCAACGAAAAAATGTCTCCTGGTAATTTTCTTTTAACCCCTTGTTATTTCAACTTTAAGATTTTTTTCGTATGTAGAACCTTGTCTCACTAGAATGATTCCACATATTTTACGTGGAAATTCAAATCTGATCACATCGTAAAAAAGAGCATTAAATTTCCCATCAGATGAGCTACAACACACATTGTTAACCTCACTTCTTGTTAGATTTTTTCAAGCCCAAACTTAAAACTTTGCAATTTTTTACTTTTTTGATGAAATTCTCAAGAGATGTTCACCCATTTCCTGTAGAGAAAATATCGATGCGGTTTTCAGCAAAAACATCCTCAAAATCTCAAGTTTCCAACGGTATAATCAAAAAAAGTTTGACAGTCAAATTTAGGGGAGAATCTGTGTTTGAACGCGAAAAAACGTTTTCAATTTTTTTCAACGAAATCGACGTTTTGACGGGAGGATTAGGGAGGTCCTCCGCCGCCACTCCTCTCGCCATCCATTCAACCTCGAATCCTCCCGACAAAAAGTCGATTTCGTTGAAAAAACGCTACAAATAACTGCCCAAAGGTTTTTTATTTTCTGTATAGATCACCCTTCTGTATAGCTCTCTCCCTAACAACCGCAGGTACCTACTACAGGCATTTTTGAAAATTTCAACCCCAACCACCAACCAAATGGAAATGAAGGATTAAAATTTTCAAAAATGCCCTTTTAGGTAGTAGGTACCTACGGTAGGTAGGGAGAGAGCTATACAGAAGGGTGATCTATACAGAAAATAATAAGTTTTTCGTTTTTTTACCTATTTTTTTACCTACCAACCATTGGTAGGCACCACCTACCACACCATACTGCCTTCACACCTTCACAATCAAGTTTACTAGAAAGAACTAAACGCTTCACACTCGATTCGAAAAATAAACAGTTTCATATGGAAATTTGATTACTGGTTGCTCAGAAGGCAAAACTGTATACAAATCGAAGAAATGAACAGCGATCGCAATAATTGCGAATTATTCAATCAGATGAAATTTGAACGGAGATTAGACCTCTTTGGTGATTGACACTCGAGATTCTGTTTTATCGAAGGAAAACCCTTAAGCACTCGTGGGGAGCGAACGGATTGTCCTGCAGAGCTCCGGGTGGTCTCAAAAATTTTCAAAAAATCAATACTATTTTAAATTGGTGAAAAAACGATACCTTCATTTCGAGAGTTTTCTAGCTAGGACACTCTTGAAAATTTCAACCCTCAATTTTCACCCCTTAGAAGTCAATCAAAAGCTTCGCAGCACAACTAGACCCCAAATGGAGCCCATACACCAAATTTGAACCAAATCGGAAAAAGTGCCGCGTACGGCGGACGGACGGAAAATTTTTTATTCGATTTTCGGATTCTACGTACCTTGAAACGTAAACTAACTAACTACGTAACTTGAAACTTTGAGGGGGGGGGGGGGGTTAAACTTTTTTTCTTGCTCGATTCCAATGATTCATTATTGAAAATGATAAACCAAAATAGTTTTGTCATGAAAATATTTCAAGGATAAATTTTGGAAGGATTAGCTTTTACATGTCATCTGAGTGAATCCAACATTGCGATTGTATCTTCAATTTTGAAACATTCATATTGTCTTGCAAAACAATAGACTGATTTCCCAATTTCTATCCAAAGGAAGGTATGCAGGATAATAAAGGCTCGAGGAAGAGCATCTGATGCCTTGAAACGGGGTAGGAGTAGTAAGTGATTTTTTGATCTCTGTTCTGACGCCTTGAGAATTGAAAATGAAATTTTTGAAAATATCAAAGATATGCAGCAGTCTGTTAATCTCCTCGAAATGAAATTACACACTGAAAATATTATAGTTTGAATTTATTATTTTTAAGAGGCTTAAAAATTAAGTTGAACTACAATTTCAAAAACGAACCACGTAAAAAAGTTTTCGGACAATTTGAAACTAATTTTACGAAAATTACTATTATCTTATCCTTTTCTACGATCTCCGACCATTCAAAGTGTCATCTGTGCAATACTTCTACGTCAAAGCATTTCTAGAAGCGGAATTGATCATGTCTAGCGGGGACGATTTCTATTGTTTATATCTCATGTGATAACAACCTCGAAAAATAATGCAAAAAACTATCTATGTCGTATCAGTTAGTATCTAAATACTAATCACTAGGGACTACCCAAGCTGGGAGTGAGGGGTGTAGAATAAGGGATATGTCTACTCACATGTCCCAAAGCCTTGAAGTGACATGAAAACAGAAAACCATTTCAATAGGTACGTGATATAAAAATAGGAAGAGAATAGATGAAATCGTGAATAGGTACTACTCATACGTTAGAAATAGTCAGTGCAAGGTGAAACTTGCCGATATTAATCAACCTGAACAACACCAATGAATAACAAATAGCGGGCAATGATACGATGAATATGGAAAGATTTGCAGTGTTCTTCAATGACGTCAAATACGAGTACGAGTACATTACCTTAGAGCAACACAGCAATATTATGGGACTCTTACCTGGAACAAAAACAAAAGCAATCATGAGAAGATGGTCAGCTAAAATTTGAACGGAAATAAGACTTCTTTTGCGATTCACATTCGTGTTTCTGATTTATCGCAAGTCCGAACATTGAGTTCTCGTAGGGAGAGAACGGTTTGTGCTATAAAGCTCCGCGTGGTCTCTAAAAATTCTAAAAATTCTATACTATCTTATATTGATGGAATAACAATACCTTTATATCAAAATTTTTTGAGCTAGGGCGTTTTCAAAATTTCACCCCTTAGAAGTGACTTACATCAACCAAAAGCTTCGGGGCACAACCAGACCCCAAATGGATTTGGAGCATTGAAAAATAAGGAAGGGACAAGGAAGAAAGGGAGCGTACAATGGCGAATTGGCAAGAAATATGGACGGGAGAACATAGAGGAAGGTGGACTGCACGGCTGGTGCCAAACATTCTGACGTGGATGGAAAGAAAACATGGAGAAGTGAACTTCTTCCTTACGCAGTTCTTCACGGGACATGGACTGTTTTATGCCTATCTGCATAAAATGGGATAGGTATCTGCCCCAAACATCTTTACATTGCCAGAACAAAGAAAATGAAGATGTGCTCCACACCTTCTTCAAATGCACCGAATGGGCACCTGAAAGAAATCAGCTGATGGCAGACCTGGAGATAGCTCCCCAGAGTTCAAGACCAGAGGCTGTTGTCAGCAGGATGCTGGAAGGTGAAAGGAGCTGGACTGCTGTGGCAGAATACACGGAGAGCATCCTGACAAGGAAGATGCTCTTAGAACGAGAAAGAGAGAGGGGGGAGCATCTGGTCCGCCCCCTCCCCCAGAACTGATTAATCGCCCCAGGACTCAGCCCGAAATAATCTGTTAAACGGTTCCGGGCGGAGTTCCAACGTGGGAGAAAAGGAGGTGTTTTTTAGTGCGTGTGACACCCACATAACCTGGAGGACGCGGACCCTTCCAGGTATCTTGCGAGATCCAACTCCACCTATGGATCTTAAAGATTTTCTCACCTGCCTGTCGAAAAAAAGACCCCAAATGGAGCCTATACAGGGTGTTTCACGAAAAGGTTACACCCCCTTCATTTCCCCAAAATACAGCGTAAAACATTTGGACCAAAGCTATTCTTCATGATTTTTTGTGAGGGATGAAATTGCGCGTAATTGACACTAACTCCATTTTTTCCAATGGACCCCCCCCCTCCCACCACGTTTATTACAGATTCAGATTCTACGTAAAATTTCATGAAAAATTCATACCCGATCCAATTTTTTTTATTGCGCGCAAACTGACTTATTGAACGCTCCGAATTGCGCAACTCCACAATTGCTCAAAAATTAGGTTTTTGAGAACCCCAAGTGTGGCACATCTTTTTCCATAATTTTTTGACGCTGAATCACAGGGTGTCATCCGCTTTGAGGAAGACGAAGATTTCAAGAGGAAAAGGAATATTTCTTTCATAAAATCATCAGTTTTGTGGTCGAAATCAAGTTTACGCTGTATTTTGGGGGAATGAAGGGGGGTGTCAATTTCCGTGGGACACCCTATCGTAAAAACTGAGTTCAATCTAAAAACTGACAGCGCGACCACGCTTGAACTAAATAAAACTGCCTAATAACTCAAAAAGATTTAAAAAGTGCGATTTTCCCCTAAAAACAACCGAACTTTCCGCCGCCATTTAGAAAAATTCAAGTCAAATTGAAAAACGGATGACACCCTGTGAGTCAAAAAATTATGAGGAAAACGCTGCAAATTATTACACAATAGTTTATTATTTTTAATTTTTCTGTATAGATCACTCGTCTGCAAAGCCACCTACCATCCAACATGAAGAAAAATATCGATCGCATTTCGGTCAGCTTTAATTTGAACGGAGATTAGGCCTCTTTTGCGATTCACACTCGTGTTTCTGATTTATCGTACGTCCAAACTTTAAATTCTCGTAGTGAGCGAACGGATTGTCCTACAGAGCTCCGGGTGGTCTCAAAAAATTCTAAAAATTCTATAGAATCTTAAATTGAAGGAAAAACAATACCTTTATATCAAAATTTTTTGAGTTAGGGCGTTTTGAAAATTTTAAAATTGGTTTTGGAACCCTTAGAAGTGACCTACATCAACCAAAAGCTTCGGGGCACAACTAGACCCCGAATGGAGCCTACATACCAAATTTCATCAAAATCGGTCAATGCTAAGTGGCAAAAGTGCCGCGTACGGCGGACGGCGGACGGCGTACGGCGTACGGCGTACGGCGGACGGACGGCCAAATTTTTATTCGATTTTTGGATTCTACGTACCTTGAAACGTAAACCATCAAATTTTGAGGGGGTGTTAAAATTTTTTTTTTCTTGGTCGATTCCAAAGGTTCATTATTGAAAATAATAAACCAAATATACCACACTTAGGGTTCTCCAAAACCTAATATGTGAGCAATATTTGTGTAGTTGAGCAACTTAGAGCGTTCAAAAAGTCAGGTTGCGCGCAATAAAAAAAAAGTCTGCCAAGTGGGTGTGGCACATAGCTTCCTCGTATCCATAACCCGATTGTATAGATGATCCGATGCATAGTAGTTAATCTCAAAACACCAATCTCTAAGTACCTTTCACTACCCTCATAGGAGACCATCTACACGCTAATCTGGACAATCCTAGAAAGTTTCATCAAATTCGGATGAAAAATTAAGTGAGTAGGTGTATGTGATTGGATCAAAAAAAATACATAGCCTCGACTGGGTTTCAAACCCGCGACCTTAGGAGCTCTAATCGAGACTTTATCCTCTGAGCTACCGACGACCTGCAATTAATAGGATTTGAGATTCTAACAGGAGACCATCCCTTTATGGAAAAAAATTCTCTGTGATTTTCATAGGGGACCATCTAAACACTACTCTGTAACATCCCTGAAAATTTCATTGAAATCGGATGGAAAATGTAGAAATTATGGCCGTTACAAGGAATTCACGTTTGCGCATGCGCAGTCGCTTCTATCAGTCCGGGGATGATGATTTTCATAGGGGACTGTCTACACACCAACCCGCACAATCCCTGAAAATTTCATAGAAATCGGACAATAACTTCGTATAGTTATGCGCGTTACAAGGAATTCATGACAGACGGACAGACACACAGACAGACAGACACGGAACCAAAATTGTTCAGAAAGGTCTAAAAAGCAAAACTCGAGTGGAAATTTTGATTTTGGAGAACTTTTTTTTCGTCCTTGAAAAGTGAAAACAAAGCTTCCGCTACCTTGGTAGACTCGGAAGCAATTGGTTTGGGTATGAATTTTTCATGAAATTTTACGTAGAATCCGAATCTGTAGTAAAAATGGGGGGGTTCCACTTGAAAAAATGAATTTAGTGTGAATTTCGCACAAGTATTTTGCGCGTAAAAGTATTTTTCCTGAATTCCTCACAAAAAATCATGAAAAATAGCCTTGGTCCCAATTTTTTACGGTGTATTTTTTTTTTCCTTTTCGTGAAACACCTGTATACCAAAATTTATCAAAATGTTGATGGGTTAAAATTTTTTTCTTGGTCGATTCCAAAGGTTCATTATTGAAAATAATAAACCAAAAACATCCAACATTGACCGACAATAGTTCCGTAAAAAAGCGTTCGAATTTTGAAGTTAGATATTTCTATGCATCATTTTATGCTCATTACAAAGGTACATAATGTAACAATTTCTGTAACACGGTTACTTTTTGAGTTATTGGCGAAAAACTGATCAAGTCCAAAAATTTCGAGCTTTTTGGACACGGGAAGTTAAGCTAACCTCTTGCAAAGGTGCAAAGTCAGTCTGCATGAGTATTCTACAAGGCCTGAAGGTTTCAAGATCATCTCCAGCTTTCCGGATATTGCTTCCTACTCTAGTACTTACTAATTTTGTGGGAATAGATACCGATACATGTAATTGAATGGCATTAACCAATCGAGGGGAATCATAGCAAGTCATATAATCAAATAACAGAGATTGTATTGAATGTTTAATACATGCTCATTCATGCAGAGACATGTAGGGTTGTAGTACATTGATTTCACGTATGGAGGTGGATGGTATCTACCTCAATAGACCAACGCGATACAATCTCTAACAACCCGTGGAACCTGATTAGATCCTTTACATAACGTTTGGGAGCCTGAGATGGATTTGCTCGGTTCATGCGGCAAGATGCATGATAGGCAGGATCCGATGTTCACACGAGGGGAAGCACGTGGAGATTGGCTTGGTTTCGACAACCGAATTACATCCACGAGTCGGCGCCATCTTCGAGGTAGTTTCAGGTTACGAAAACCGCATTTTCCTTTCCGTATAGGTAAGTGGGCCAAATTTATTATTATTTATAATTAGTATTATGAATAACTAGCCAAAAAGCCTGCTAAAAGCAGGTAAATCAAATCGTACATATGTAAAAAGAAAACCGTAATAACGTGACATAAAATGTCAACAACAAAATTATATATAAAATCATATTATTACTATTTATTATTACTTATAATTATTACTTCCTTACTACTAGGAGCGCTAACTACGGATACGGTACACTTATATAATAATATATGACAGCAATGGATCGCTGGTTGAGCCCCTCTTGCATTCAGGGTTTAATTCCAAACGAACCGAAATGATATTATCATTTTTTTGTGAAAGAGTAGCCACTCTCAAATAGGGCATTTTCAAAGTACTTGTATGAAAACAACATATTATATACCTTCCTTACATGTACTTCCAAATAAATCACTATTGAATAACTAAATAATAATATTATTTAGTTATTCAATAGTGATTTATGTATTTGTATATTATACAAGGTAAAATCATGGTGTTAAAAATTCAAGGTGTACCTATTTATAATAGAAACAAAACGCTGCAAATTATTTCAGAAAGGCTCATTATTTTCCTGTATAGATCATTCGTCTGCAGAGATCACAGCTTTGCCATTGTCACTATTTATTTATTTATTTTGTTTTATTTACCTACCAACTATAGGTACCTAATACCAACCTACTAGGTCATTTTTGAAAATTTCAACTCTTCATTTTAGAATCAAAATGGAAATTAAGGATTGCAATTTTCAGACATTGCGCTAGTAGGTAGCTGGTAGGCACCTATGGTTGGTAGGTAAAAAACAAATAATAAATAAATACTGGCAATGGCAAAGCTGTGATGATTGCAGACGAATGATCTATACAAGAAATAATAAACCTTTGTGAAATAATTTGTAGCTTTTTTTTTAAACCGACCAACCACAGGCATTTACTACCTACCTACTAGGTACATACCTTCACAATCAAGTTTATTTGGAAGAAATAAGCGCTTCACACTCGATTCGAAGAAATAGGGAGCTTCATACGGAAATTTGATTACTTGTTGCTAAGGAAGTTTAACAGCGATCGTATTTTGGTTAACTAAAATTTCAACGGAGATTAGAACTCTTCGGTGATTCACACTCGTGATTCTGTTTTATCGAAGGAAAACCCTTAAGTACTTGTAGGGAGCGAACGGTTTGTCCTGCAGAGCCCCGAGTGGTCTCAAAAATTTCTAAAAATGCAATACTATTTATTTTAAATAGGAGAAAAAAACCATACCTGCATTTCGAGAGTTTTCGAGCTAGGGCACTCTTCAAAAATTCCAACCCTTATTTTTCACCCCTTAGAAGTGACTAATATCAACCAAGAGCTTCGCGGCACAACTAGACCCCAAATGGAGCTCATATACAAAATTTAAACAAAATCGGTCCAGGGTTGCTAAGAAAAGTACCGCGTACGGCGGACAGACGGA
Organism: Apolygus lucorum; assembly: GCA_009739505.2. Classification (NCBI taxonomy): domain Eukaryota; kingdom Metazoa; phylum Arthropoda; class Insecta; order Hemiptera; family Miridae; genus Apolygus; species Apolygus lucorum. Next base: position 40,433,930 of record CM019176.2, read on the forward strand.
AAATTTTGTGTTCGATTTTCGGGTTCTACGTATCTTGAAACGTAAAACATCAAATTTGAAGGGGCTGGGGGGGGGGGCGTTAAAATTTTTTTCATTATTGAAAATAATAAACCAAAACAGGTTTATTATTATAATTTTATAACCATTAGGTATAATTTCAAGAATACATTTTTTTTTCAACTGAAATTGATTTGGAAGGTTCTTCTATACTTTATCGGAACTCTACTTCTCCAACTCGGCCTGAAGGATTAAATTGATAGATTATCAGTAGTCATCAATCTACTAAATAAAATCTTACCAAAAATATACTAAGAATAAACCGCAGGTGACGAGGTACCTACCTCGAAAAGCCAGTTACTCATAAATAAGAGTCGAGAATAGAGGAGACAGCTTCAGTTCGTCTCTCGCCTACCCTTCTAATGTGCAGTCCTGACTCTCTGAGTGTATAAGGCCCTCTCGAGGTACACAGTTAGCCAGATGGTACCCATTATAGTCAACAATTCCGACATAAAACTCTGATACCCATTATAGTTCAAAACTCTGTCATAAAGCGATCATTTAATGGTTTTGAGCTGAATGATCATCCTACCCACAATCTCTCATCACTTAACGGTTCCAGGCCTGTGTGATTTACACTCATCCTCACCTACCGCGCTTCAATGGTAACGGGCCAGTCGGTATCCTCCATCTCAATCTCTTTTTTTTCTAGAGTAAATGAAGTCTAAGAAAAATTTCAATTTAGTTATCAAACTTCGCCATTGTATAAGTAATTCACTTTCGAATACACATTAGGAAATAAAGTCCAAACAGTTTTTTTCATTTGAAAGTATGAGTTTCAAAATTTGATACTACATTAAATGTAGTATGCACAATAAATTTTAATGTGCATTTTAAATATTTCTCATAGCTCATTGGTAATTTGAGCGATATTTCAAGCTTTCGAATCATTAAAAAATTGTGTTTTTGGGGTAATGTGTTTCATGAACCATTCCTGATAAATCTTAATGTTCTAATGGGACACTAAATGAAAATGTAGTAAAAATACGTTTTGCAAGTAGAATGATAGGATTTTTAGTTTTACGAAAAAGGTGACAATTCGTTCAAAGATCAATCGGAAAGGGATTTATTGAAAGTTTCAATTTGAAACCAAAAATTACAACATGCCATGTTGATGTGTGCCATATGATTAGGACAAATTGTGTCCTCATCATATGGCACACTTCAACCATCCAAAATTCTCGGTGGAGTGGCCGCAACAATACGGTATCTGATGTAGGAGGATCATCAGAACGTCAATACCCAAGTAACTGTCACATTATTGAAACACTAGATGAATATGCTTGTAACAAGGAATTCACTGAATAATTACCAATGACCACCCCCTCACAAGGCGCCATTCAAACTGCTACCCATGGAATCCCGATAAGTCTCGTGGAAATTGAATCGAAACTGTAATTCATACTTGTTAAAATTACGATGAAATCAGTTAGGAACTGTAGTAACTGATATACACATACCGTTAGTAATTTTTCATGAGGTTTTGAGAATTTCAGGCTTCAATAATTTAGTCGACCTTTTGGTTCTGCTGCATCAAATAAAATTCTCTTAAAAAAATAAAAAAATAAAATTTAAAAAAAAATTAAAAAAAAGAAAAAAAAATTTATTGGCGATGTCTTCAACCTTGAGTTTTTGACATTTTTTTCTTATCTTTCCAACTCACTTTCCAACAATCTCAAGCTGGCTTGCAAGATGCTCAAGAATATCGAATTTGCAAAGCTATCAATTAATTGATCTCAATAATTTTGAAGCCGTCGCTTTGAATGGTTCTCTGGAATCTTTCTCAGAAGTTTGACTATGCACTAGAAAATGAAATTCAAAAGGGTGAGCGCACAAGGGTACTGATTTCACGGTAACTCGTCTGGTCGTTATTTCCATGGATCTGATAGTGCTGACGAGTAGAGAAAGACATTTTTGCATGGAAGAAAGTTCATTTCGACGGATCACGGCCACAAACACAGGACCCACAATATTGCACAAAATAATACTTACCCATGGTGAAGCCACGAATTTAATCGGATTCAAGGTTCAAACTCGAGTCAAATAAGGTGAAATCTTGAAACACCGAGTAACGAATTTATACACACACTCCCTGTTTCTAACGCAGGAAATACCTATTGTGTTCTTAGTTGAAAAATTCGCAATTTAGATTTTTAGGCTTCTCAACATGGCCGGATTTGAAGATCTGAACGATTCTTGTCTGCAAGATGCGACCTTCAAGACGGCAAACGAACTGAGATCGATACGTGAGAGCAAAGGAAACAGAGGACCTGAGCTGTTGAAGGAGTCTGCGGCCAACCAGCTGTACTATCAGGCTTGTCCTTTGGACGACATGACTTTGGACAGAGTTCTAGAGTACATAGACGAGTTCGCCAATGAGAAAGAAGCAAAAGATCGGACTTGGATTGCGAAGGGGCTGGATAAATACACAAAATGCAAATTCAAAGAACCATCAGTCAAACAGCAAGAAGAACAGGAATCTGTACGATCTTCTGGGAGCGCTAGGGAGTCTTTCTTACGTTCAAGACTAGATAGTGATTTGGTAGCTTTTTACAGAACGCTTGTTAGAGATGGTAGCAAGCTGACTTATATCGACGACGTGGCCATGGAGAACTTATTGCGAGCTAGAGCGGACGTGGCCAAGGAAAAGATGAGGCTGCAACAGTACAAACAACACATGAAGAGATTTTTGAAAGTTTACAAACTTCTACAAGGAGGTGAGTTGGATTATTCGGACGCCTTGAAAATGATCAATACGGCGAATGTGAGAGAAGGTTACACCAGTGGCCTCAGAGATCACAAAGAGACCAGCTCCTACTGGGAACTCTCGAGGCAGTCTTTTCCGGTCAAAATGGAAACTTTCGCCGTCAATCGCAGGCGTCTGTTGCGGGAACTTTCCGCCAAATATTCGAGGGCGGTAGTGTTGCTGAGAGGCGGCGAAGAGATTTACCAGTACGACTCAACGGAAAAGTACGAATTTCGCCAAGAACCGTTTTTTCTTTGGACGTTCGGGGCGACGGAGCCAAATTTGTGGGGGTTGTTGGATTGTTGGACAGGGCGATCCGTCCTCTTGTGTCAAAGGCTGCCGGATGACAAAGAAAACGACTACAACAGAAGAAAAATGGGTATGCCGATTCTTCAAGAACTCAAAGCGAAATATGAAGTGGACCAGGTGACGTACTTCGACCAAATGGAAGAAATATTGATGGAATTCTCACCTGTTTCTATACTGATTTTGAGCGGAATCAATGAGGACTCTGGCAGGCCGTTTCCATCGATCACTGTCGTAAACGACGTGGAAATCGACGTAGACGATTTGTGTTTGTACGGCATCATGAGCGAGTTGCGATCAATAAAAACCAACTTTGAACTAGACCTTGTGAGGTACGCTTCCAAAATTACTTCTCTGGCTCACAGATTGATGATGAAAAGAATCACTGCCGACTCGTACGAATACCAAGCTGCTGCGCTCTTCAAGTTTTTCGTAAATTTCGTGGGTGGATGTGGCGCTTTGTGCGGGAAATCGATTTGTTCTTCCGGCCACAACACGTCAGATCCTGACTATTCTGCAAATACCAGGTTGATAAAATGTGGGGAAATGGTGGTATTTGACATGGGAGCTTCATTTTACGGTTACGGCTCCTCTGTAGCTTGCACGATTCCAGTTGGTGGCCTGTTCAATTTGGAGCAGAAAACTATTTACAACATAGTGTTGAGAGCGAGAAATGTGGCGTTGGAAAACATCAAGGCAGGGGTTTTTTGGTCGGAAATACACGAACAAGGTGTGAAGGCGTTACTGTCTGGTTTGGTGGAAATCGGAGTGCTGCAAGGGGATGTCGACGAGATGTTGAACGTAGGAGTTTCGAACGTATTCATGCCCTTTGGTATAGGCCATTTTATAGGTCTAGATCGGTTCGACGTCGGCGGATTCACGGAATCATCGCCTGAAAAACGGGGAAGCTCGAAACACTTGCAGATTTTGCGGACTCTGAGAATGCTGAAACCGGGTATGGTCATGGTGCTGCAAGTAGGATGCTACTTCATTCCTCAAGATATCGTCGCAGCGACTGCAGACCAACTCGTGAAGGAATACTTCGTCAAAGAGAAAATCAACCGATTTCTGAATTTGGGAGGGATTTTCATAAAAGACAACATCATCGTCACACATCAAGGCTACGAAATGCTAACTGATTTGCCCAGAACGGTTCATGACATTGAGAACTGGATAGCGGGTAAGTACAACGATAATTTCAATTTTGGATTCACGAAACACGACAATGAAAATAAAGATGAGATGTGGATAGGAGCTAAGAAAAATCCGTGTGTTGACGACGCCGTTCACAACAGAACCTAAATGAAACACGAAAGGAAGTTCCAGTTGCCGAATCAGTTTATAATAATTAAAATCTTACAACGCTTGTAGCATCTATTTGTTAGTTATTAGCCTACTTTGCTACAAACCCGGCTATGGGTAGACTCACCAGGGCCTCTGATCCGATCGTTATCCTTCCTGGGAAGGGTCCCAGGGTCGCCTTCAAGGAGAAAATTAAGTTGGGCGCCAGGCAATTTATGGACGAATTGCCAACCAAAAAAATGAAATCAGCAACACGATTTCGCAATGACAAATTTTAATTATAGGTATGAGAATTATTCAGACATGCCATAAAAGAACAAGTAGGTACTTAGTTCCACTATACGTTCAGTGTCGAGAACAACCGTTGGTGGACATCCAATTTAATTGAGTACAAAATGGCCAACAATAAACTCACCAATTCGTCTTGCTTAAGAAGAGTTACAAAACGTCGGGAAGATGCTACCAGTGTGATCACTTTTTAATTTATATGACAGGCCTCTTATTTCAAGTGGTACCACTGAAAACATTACAATAAGTTGATTAGTAATAGTTACGAAAATTTGACACAAACAAGATTTAATTTTAACAACTAGGTAGATTTTCAATCTCAAATGAAGTAGAAACCGCCAATCCGACTGGGTATAGGGTTGGAACAGAGAGGAAGGTCCGTGAGCCTGCAAAACCATCAATCATCGTTGAGAAGAAAACAAAGGGGGGGAATAGAGAAGTTCTATATGGACGATTAACCAACGTCCGCAATTCCCACAAGGCACCTACCAATTTCTCCTTGATCGCGGTATGCGAGAATTATCCACCAAGTGAAGGCTCAGTTTCCGACAGAGGCGAAATATCAGGCCTCCAATCTCTTCCTACAGGCAGCAACCACTCGTCATACAAGGTAGGAACCCCTCAGTCGTTTCACTTGAACCTGAGAAGAAGAGGAACAATGTTAAGCGTGATCCTATCCTAATGCTGCCTCGCGACTTTAGGTAGGGGAAATCCGAAAAACACCCACCGGTAAACTGAAGATAATGGTTCTCCAACTTGGTCCAACCGATCGAAAAAGTGAGGTGTCCGCCTCGAAGACGATGAGCCCGCCAAGTACCTGCTGAAAGCAGTTCGTATTCTCTCAATATGAATATTAATAACTATCTCTTCAGCCTCATAGGTTAGGATGTACACCTACCGGTTTTCTTTTGTAGAGATGGGACTCGAACGAGTGTTCTCCCAACAATTCTTGTAATTATCTTATGCCGTTGAACATCTCCGACGAGCAGCGCGAACTCAATAGACCGGAATCTGTGGATCAGACCGCACAAGTAAAACGTCAGAACGTGCTCAATGGATCAGGTATGATGTGCACCGAATCCGAAGGAAATACTCACCCTGATCGAGGAATGTAGTCGCAAAACACAGACTGCAGACACTGAGAATCTTCCCACGCCAAATAGAGAATCCGCAAGGATCTCGAAATTTACAGAATTTATCCGTCTCAATAAATTTTCAAACTCGGAACAAAGGAACAAAAGTTTCTCACGAACAGCACGGACGCCATCTCTCAAAAAAGACGATTTCAATGATGTGACGTCGCGTCCCACAATTGCCACCGAGATCAGCGGTTTGCCGAGAACTCCATGGTGAGTGGATGACTCGGGGCGGCCCAGGGTGGATACTGATCGGCGAAGACGATTCCTTTCGCATGATCCAGTATTCCTTAATCAAGATCGCCAGTCCCGCGCCCAATTCGAAATGAGACTCCGCGCAACACTTTTGCCTGCTACACACCCCTCCTTCTGCGAAGAGATTTTGCAGCCAAAATCTCCGAAATCTGTCCTAGGAACGTGACTCCTCAGACCCTGGAGCTCACTGGTTCCACAGCATTCGCAGATGTCCTGTCAGGGATCAGATCGCGAATGTGCCATCGACCAGCCGCACCACCCAAAGAGTCCTGCAGGGAATACACCACGCCACCATGCCTCTCGGCCACCGTGAAAGGACCCAAAAACCTCGGAGCCAATTTCTTACTCAGTTTGTTGGCTGCAGATGACTGAGCAAAACTTCTTCTCCAAACCAGATCTCCGACTTTAAACTCCGAGTGACGATGCCTGGCATCATACTGCCGCTTGTTGCGCTCAAACTGCCGAGTCCCTTTTGCTTTAGCCTGGTCATATGCCTCTCGAATTCGATGGGTATTAGCATTGACGAATTGGACTGGTGCCGCCACGTCGCAGAAAGGACCAGGCGGGACATCGCGGTTGTCGGTAGTGACCCTGTGGTTCATCATCAAACTGGATGGAGCATAGCCAGTGGACACGTTCACAGAGGTGTTCAACGCAAACTGAAATTGCGGGAGGAATTCGTCCCATCTAGCGTGATTCCTTCCCTGCATGAAAGAAGCCATGAGCCTCTTCAACTCTCGGTGAGACCGTTCGACCGGATCAGCCTGTGGGTGGTACAACGCAGTGCGTTGTTGTCTGATATTCCGAGCATCCAGGAGGTTGGTGAACTCCTGTGACGTGAATTGTGATCCGTTATCAGAAATAATAGATCCAGGCACCCCAAAGCAGCAGAAGACCCGGTCCACAAGAACCTTGACCAATGTTGACGCCCTGGAATTGGTCAATGGGAACAACAGGATGAATTTCGAGAAGACACACTGCACAGCTAGAAGATATTCGTTTCTACGCGGGGATCGTGGGTATTTACCAGAAAAGTCTATTGCGATTGCCTCCCACGGCCTAGACACCACATACCTACCCATTAGTCCCGTAGGCTGACCAACTGGGGTTTTAAAAGCAATACATACTGGGCATCGACTCACAAACTTCTGCACATCCCGCCGCATTTTAGGCCAGTAATAATCTGTACTGATTCTCTTGAGCGTCTTGAAGACTCCGAAATGTCCTGAGGTAGGGGTGTTATGATTGCGTTCCAGGATTTCCGCCCGGTAGTCCTTTGGTGCCACCACCTTCCACTCATTTATCAAGGTGTCATTCTCGGCTATGAACTTGAACAACCTCCCATCCTCCACCTTCCATACCGGATATCTCTCAGGATCGGCTAATACTTGAGTTACCATACGACGGTACCATCTGTCTTCGACTTGATCCTGGGCAATGTTCACTGAAGTGACCTCCACTGGTGCGCGTGAGAGCGCGTCAGGAACCTTGTTCAATCCACCCTTACGATACTCGATTTGGAAATCATATGCCTGGAGTCGGAGCGACCATCTAGTTAGGCGAGGCGAAGGATTCTTCAATCCGTTCAACCACTTTAATGAATGATGGTCTGTTACTACCGTGAAATAGGTACCCTCTACATACGGTCTAAATCGCTCAACAGCCCACACAATGCCCAGGCATTCGAGTTCTGTAACACTCCATTTCTTTTCGGCATTACTCAGCTTACGTGAAGCATATGCAATTACCTTTTCCCCATCGGGGAACTTCTGGGAGATAACGGCTCCTAGCCCCTCCAGACTAGCGTCCGTCTGGATCACAAACGGTAAGTCAAAATTAGGCACAGACAACACAGGAGCTGATGTGAGGAGCGTCTTCAACTCAGCAAATGCTCTCTCACAATCCAACGACCAAGTAAACCGTCTTCCTTTTCGAAGGAGATCAGATAGGGGACCGGCTACCTTTGAGAAGTTAGGGACAAACCTCCGGTAGTAATTGCAAATCCCTAAAAACCTCCTGACGTCTCTTTGCGAATGCATTCGGGGAAAATCGACAATGGCTCTGACCTTCTCCTCAGACGCTCTCAGTCCATTCTCATCTACTATATAACCCAGAAAGGTAAGGCTTGATCTAAATAACTCGCACTTATCCAGGTTAACTGTTAGATTGGCTTTATCAAGGCGGTCGATAACCTGTCTTAGCAGTGAGACATGCTCCTCCCAAGTGTGTGAAACCATAACTAAATCGTCAAGATATCCGAAAGTATTCTCCAGTCCAGCTATGACTCGATCAATCAATCTCTGGAAACTAGAACCAGAATTGCATAATCCGAACGCCATCCTGGTGAACTCAAAAAGACCTTTTCCTGGAATGGAAAATGCAGTGATTGGTCGCGAGTCTGGTTCCAAAGGGATCTGAAAGAAAGCACTCTTGAGGTCGATCGAACTTATAAATCTGGCTCCACTCAACATGTCCAATGTCGATTGAATGTGAGGAAGCGGGTATGAATCTTTGACCGTTACTTCATTAATTTTCCTACTGTCATGACAGAACCTATATGTACCATTCTTCTTCTTCTGAAGAACAACTGGAGAACACCAAGGCGACTCAGATGACTGGACAATGCCTTGCCTCAACAGTTCGTCCAGCTGATCATGGAGTATCTTCCTGATAGGCATAGACACAGGGTACTGACGCTGCTTGATAGGGAGTGTGCCTGGGATCAAGTTGATCCGATGTTCCATCAGGTTAGTTGCGCGCAATGTACCATCCGGACCCGGAGCTCCAAGCCTCTCCAATCTATGACGGATATCAGAAACGCAAGACGCCTGCTCTGGAGTCAACTGCCGCTCTGATACAAGTGAACACGCATGAGAATGCCTAAATCCGGGCCCTAAAGGCATCTCACGACATCTAATTTCCTTGAAGTTGATAGAGAGACCAAAGTGACTCAGGAAGTCAACTCCCAAAATCAAAGACTGATTCAACGATGGCACCAAATAGACACTAAAAGACACTGTACCTCCCTCAACTATAATAGGCAACACAGCCTCCTTTGTGACAGCATGAATAGATCCGTCCACAGTCTGGATGCTCCGCTTGGTGATGTTGCGGACAGGAACTCCCAACACTTCCAGCTCTTCAGCAACTTTGCTTCCCGCAAGTGAAACCTGAGCGCCACTGTCAGCAAGTCCAACGATCAACTTCCCGCCCACATTCACCTCAATGAAAGGTCGGGGATCACCTTTCTTTGTTCGTAACGGAAACTGCGATGAGGTCTTATCAATTGACTGCTGCACAGGTTGACCTCGGACACCGTGCAACCCTAATCGTTTTTTGACTGACCTCGATTGCACCTGGTGCAGGTAAATGTCGTAACATCTGGAAGACCGCAACGATAACAGAACTTTTTCCTTGGAAGAGGACAAGATCTGTGAGGGTGATCCACACTACCACAATTATAACAACTGAAAGGTTCCCTAGTAGGACTCTGAACTGCCTCTATTGCCTCTCCCACTGGCAAAGCGGCCAAGGACGCAGCAGCTATTTCCCTCCTCAGCGAACGAACTGGACTCGGCGATGGAATTGAAGATGAGACACAAGTGCTGGATCCCATCCTAAGACGACCGCTCTCAGCGGTTCGCGCATACATCCGTAAATCACTGATAGAGGACATGGGAGTCATAACGAGCTTTTCCTTCAGGAATGGGTTTAGGTTCCGCAGGATCTCCTCTAATCGTTCTGCCTCGCCAATCGGTCTCTCGAGCCTTGAGTACATCCCTTCCATTATCCCGAGGAACACATCAATGCTTTGTGAGTCCGTTTGCTTACAACTCCGAATCCTCTCCCTGAGACCGCTGTCATTTCCATAACCATGGTACGCTATAAGGAATTCCTGTCTAAGCTGTGACCAATTTGAGACGCGCCTAACAGCGTCGCGGTGCCAATCCAGCGCCTCTCCAGCGAACAACTCTGCAGATTCTATGAAGAGCTGCTCATGTCCCATTAATCGAGTTCTAGCCTTTTCCTCAACGTCGGCAACAAAATCCAGGGCTTGTTCAGGGTGCTCGCCACTGAACTTTTCTAATTTCCACTTGTAAACAGGCTCATTATGGCGATGGGACCCGGGATAGGATGGATAGATGGAAGGAAATGAAGGTTCTATAATAACGGACGTCGCCCCTACCTGACAACCTACAGAAACACGTTTAGATGAAGAGGACCTAGGAGACTTAATAGGTTTTGGCAATTTCAATTTGTCGGCATCTGCATCAGATTGATCAGTCTCACTATCAATACTACCAGATAAAGAAGCCTCCATGAAAGTTACAAGTTCCCTGGCCTCGTGTAACATAGGACTTATTCTAACACTTAGATCAGGATAGTGAATTTTCAAATTACTGAGCCTATTTATAGTGTGGATGAGTTTAGACTGGATGCGTACATACTTTGCTGACCTATTCTTACTCTTAAGACTGGTGATTTCATTAGTCTGTTCATCGAGCAATTCCCTACAGTAATTTATTTCATGCTCCTGATCTGCTACTTCTATGGTTTTGGTGTCAGTTACCATCAATATATGGATCTTGAGTCTGGCAGCCAGTGCTGCGATATCCCCATCGGTGCTCAAGGACCTACGTTCCAGTTCAAACTTAAGCTGATCATCAGCTAATTTATAGGGGTCCATATTGTCACCACAGACACAATATAAAAAAAACTTCCAACGAAAACAATTTAGTCAGAGCCTATATTCTGAAAGACTAACTTTATATATATACATAAAATATCAAACCAAATTTGTCCACCAAAGATCGCGCGAAACTGGAATTAATTTATTTTCACCAACAGGCTAGGATACGATTAAGCCACACGCGTGGGCGCCAAATTGTAGCATCTATTTGTTAGTTATTAGCCTACTTTGCTACAAACCCGGCTATGGGTAGACTCACCAGGGCCTCTGATCCGATCGTTATCCTTCCTGGGAAGGGTCCCAGGGTCGCCTTCAAGGAGAAAATTAAGTTGGGCGCCAGGCAATTTATGGACGAATTGCCAACCAAAAAAATGAAATCAGCAACACGATTTCGCAATGACAAATTTTAATTATAGGTATGAGAATTATTCAGACATGCCATAAAAGAACAAGTAGGTACTTAGTTCCACTATACGTTCAGTGTCGAGAACAACCGTTGGTGGACATCCAATTTAATTGAGTACAAAATGGCCAACAATAAACTCACCAATTCGTCTTGCTTAAGAAGAGTTACAAAACGTCGGGAAGATGCTACCAGTGTGATCACTTTTTAATTTATATGACAGGCCTCTTATTTCAAGTGGTACCACTGAAAACATTACAATAAGTTGATTAGTAATAGTTACGAAAATTTGACACAAACAAGATTTAATTTTAACAACTAGGTAGATTTTCAATCTCAAATGAAGTAGAAACCGCCAATCCGACTGGGTATAGGGTTGGAACAGAGAGGAAGGTCCGTGAGCCTGCAAAACCATCAATCATCGTTGAGAAGAAAACAAAGGGGGGGAATAGAGAAGTTCTATATGGACGATTAACCAACGTCCGCAATTCCCACAAGGCACCTACCAATTTCTCCTTGATCGCGGTATGCGAGAATTATCCACCAAGTGAAGGCTCAGTTTCCGACAGAGGCGAAATATCAGGCCTCCAATCTCTTCCTACAGGCAGCAACCACTCGTCATACAAGGTAGGAACCCCTCAGTCGTTTCACTTGAACCTGAGAAGAAGAGGAACAATGTTAAGCGTGATCCTATCCTAATGCTGCCTCGCGACTTTAGGTAGGGGAAATCCGAAAAACACCCACCGGTAAACTGAAGATAATGGTTCTCCAACTTGGTCCAACCGATCGAAAAAGTGAGGTGTCCGCCTCGAAGACGATGAGCCCGCCAAGTACCTGCTGAAAGCAGTTCGTATTCTCTCAATATGAATATTAATAACTATCTCTTCAGCCTCATAGGTTAGGATGTACACCTACCGGTTTTCTTTTGTAGAGATGGGACTCGAACGAGTGTTCTCCCAACAATTCTTGTAATTATCTTATGCCGTTGAACATCTCCGACGAGCAGCGCGAACTCAATAGACCGGAATCTGTGGATCAGACCGCACAAGTAAAACGTCAGAACGTGCTCAATGGATCAGGTATGATGTGCACCGAATCCGAAGGAAATACTCACCCTGATCGAGGAATGTAGTCGCAAAACACAGACTGCAGACACTGAGAATCTTCCCACGCCAAATAGAGAATCCGCAAGGATCTCGAAATTTACAGAATTTATCCGTCTCAATAAATTTTCAAACTCGGAACAAAGGAACAAAAGTTTCTCACGAACAGCACGGACGCCATCTCTCAAAAAAGACGATTTCAATGATGTGACGTCGCGTCCCACAATTGCCACCGAGATCAGCGGTTTGCCGAGAACTCCATGGTGAGTGGATGACTCGGGGCGGCCCAGGGTGGATACTGATCGGCGAAGACGATTCCTTTCGCATGATCCAGTATTCCTTAATCAAGATCGCCAGTCCCGCGCCCAATTCGAAATGAGACTCCGCGCAACACTTTTGCCTGCTACACGCTCAGTTATGTAGTTGTCTTTTCAGGAACTCTACGAATAACGTAATTCTAGGCAATTCAAATTATAAAGGATTTCAGACACTTTTAACACTTCGGCCAGGACATAAACCTTATAGTCATGCTTGGTTCACATTTCTGCCGCTTGGGGCGGTTCTACTTCAATGGGTCCTCTCTTCTCCTAGGACATTGTCAGTTGGTTATCTAGTGTGGCGAAGGAGCCATCGGGGATCGACGTTCTCCCTCCATTCCGCGTTAATTTCCATTTTACCAAAACATACCCTGCTTTTTTGGCATATATCCCACTGTGTGTACATGGATTTCCTGCTTTTTAGGCATGTGTCCTTCTAATGTAGTACGAATTGTATGATTTTTAGGCATTCATCCCTTTCAAGGGGGGTTCAATGCTGAAAAGGCACGTCCCTCTAAGAGTGAGCACATCTTCCTTGCAGATGTCCCGTCAAGTGAAATTATTCTATTAGCGAATTTTCGAAGGAAATTTTCAATATTTTCAATATCACTCTTTTATTATCAGTCATTATCTGAACTAGAAAATCACTTAGCATGGCTCTGCCAGGTACTTTGGTGATGTTTTTGGTATGGGTACCTCATTTTGAATATACATGCTTGAAAGGCATACATCCCTCTAGAGTAAGTAGCGAAATCACGAGAGGAATGCGTAAAAGGCAGATGTCCCTTGGAGTGTAGGTTTAGTGTATGCCTACAGGCAGCTATCCCTCGAAACCGTAATTTCATTCGTGTCCCAGCCGAAGTGTTAAGTACATACTCGATGACATATTGCAGTCACCATGTAGACGAAAGATCCAATGTCTGGAACGACATTGAACTTTTTTGTAATTACCAAAGACACTTCACAGAAACTGTTTACATGAACCGTCGTTGGTATACTAAATCTCTACCCTTTTCATGCTGCCCTCAAATGATTAGCTTGGCTCCTTCGTTCTACCTCCACGGGCCCTGTTTTCCCCACAATCCTCACCCCAGACTTCTTCAAGCTCGTCAAAACTCCTCCATTTTGAATGCTAGTCATGAAATGCCCTGTGGCGGATTCACAAATTAATTAATTAATTTATTACCAACGCTTTAATCTCAATTGTTAAATTTCACGGCTTCAAGACTTAAATCGATATTTCGGCTAATTCAGTTACCAAGTTCCCTCCCATCACGTTACTACCCTATTATTTCATGTGTTAAAATTAAAGGTATTCATTCGCTCTCTAAAACTTGTAAGGACTGTTTGTTAAAATAATAAATCTTAGAAAAGATCAAACGCACCACATCTTTGGTGACTCCCTCGTTTGTAAATCAAAATGGAAGGAGACGGTCCTGCTGGGCAACCTGTTGAGGAAGGGCGAGCACCGCCATATTGAGGACCTTTCCCAGTGATACGATCGGGTGAAACTACCTTCGTGGTAAATATGTAAGGGAAAGATATCCCAGTACCTATTGACCGACTGAAACCAGCATTCGTGGATAGGGAAGAGGGGGAAAGCCTGGCAGGAAGGAGCATTTCGATAGAGAGGTCAGGAGCTGAACCAGAACCACAGAGGTTTCTGGAGCAGCAGGCCGAAGCTCGACCTGAACCGGCCAGAACAAAATGGCCTGATCGGACAAAACAAATTGGAGTTTGAGGAACAGAAGATGTTGAGGCACCCGTTTTGAGACGTTCTGGACGAATCCGGAGAATACCTGTCCACTTTCAGGGCTACGTCCTCTGTTAAGGGAGGGGGGGGGGGTGTGGTTTGTGGTGGATCCACAAGTTCAATTATTCCCAACGTTTCAATCTAAATTGTTAAATTTCACAGCTTCAAGACTTAAATTATTATTTCGGCTAATTCAGTTACCAAGTTTCCTCTCATCATGTTACTACCCTATTATTTCATGTGTTAAAATAAAAGTATTCATTCGCTCTCTAAAACTTGTAAGGACTGTTTGTTAAAATTATATATCTTAGAAAAGATGAAACCCACCACAGCCCTCTGTACTGTCGAAAGTCGATTCATATCGTTGGTAGCGAATGGTTTCAACGGCCGAGTAATGCAACCATCCATCTTCCCAGCAACATTCCTCCATGCTTCTTCACTGTTGGACGCTAAACAGTTCTTTACTCCCAGATGTACAGACTCCTTGCTCTGTCGGGCAGCCCATTCGATCGGGGAAGGTACGGCGAACAACGAACGCGTTTGATTCCAACAGACAAGATAACTTTGAACTCTTGAGAAAAGAGCACTGTGGTCAATGGTCGAGTTCGACCAATCCTGGCAAACCATACCATAACTCCGTCATATTTTTTTGTGTGCATGGGTGAAAGTGAGCCTTCAACGTTGGTACAAGGGATCGTCCCACGCACACAAAAATATCTGACGGAGTACAACTAACAGTTCCCTCACTTGTGGAATAGTAACAGCAGCTGCTTTTGTCACGCGATGAGTTTGGAACACTTCAAACCAGTTTGAAGTTGCTTCGATCACCGAATATTCCCATTTCGCGCAAATTTTACGAAAACAACGGAATCATCGCCTCTTTAGGTCTATTTTATTGGGGTCGTTGAGCTCCCTTCAACGACTTTTTCGATGTTGTGCTCATTTGCCGCCACCAAACTTGCCAATTTTTCTAGCTACTACTCCTGGATGCCCTCGAAGTAGATGATGCATGATGTTCTTTTAAAAATCTAGTGGTATGACTTCGCCCTTTCCTCAGTAATACGATTTATTCGAATCAGAGCTCCGTTATTATCTCAACGGATGTATGGCATTGTCCGTCCAACCTTCTTCAATGTATACAATTATTTGAGTGGTCTTCATTCTCGTTCAATTCAATGCCAAGTTTTCAATTTTCAATGTACAGCGATACCATAGAGGCTGGAATGAGTTGTTTATGACCTCAGACCAACCACAGAATACACCCCAATTTTCAACCTCTGAAATCCGAATTGTTTTGAAGAAGCGATCGAGAGAGTGAAAACCCCGTGAAAAGGCCCGTGAAAACGAAATGAGGTCAGAGCTGAACCCCCCCCCCCCCCCCCCCCAATACTTTCCAACGTATGGGAAGCGGTTTGTTCAGCTCTGACGTGCATTCATTTTTAAGTGCTTTTACCTTCCTCTGTTTCACAAGCTTTCGGTCATTTAGGACCCGTCATATCACAACTTTTTAGAAAGCACTCCGTTTGAAGTATACTTTGAAGAAATAAACATACGATAGGTAGTTTAGTAAAGCATGCTTTCCAGTGGACTTCCCATTGGTTAAGGATTAGGATTAGGAACTAGTTCAATTTCAACCAGTTAGTGATAAAACATATTTATTTCTACCTTTCTACTGCACATAACAGCCCGTAACTTAATATTTTGAAATAGAAGAAGGTGGACTGGAACCCCCCCCCCCACCACCACTCACTCATCCCTCACTCATAACCACCATATCAACATATCTAGCGACATGTGAGCCTTGAATTTGAACAGAATTCAAAATCCATTATCTACGATACCCAACATGCGGATTCGAGTTCACCACCTCCCACCATTCCATTCACAAAACCGTCGAAAAGTTGGTTTTTGCAGGTAGTCCGTAGGTCATTCAAGGTGAATCACCCGAATTACAAGGTTTCTGGCGTTACAAAGAATAGTTTGTTCATAAAAATCGACGGATATATCGATAAAGTTTCCTAAATTTCAAAGCTTGGGTTCCCTTAGTAAGCTGTAAAAGGAACCGAAATATAGAAAAATCTAATAATTTGTTGTGAATATTATCCCCCTACTTGCCGCCTCCTTATGCGAATTTCGATACTCCTGTGACGTAATGTGCAACAGGGAAATTGTCTGAGTCGAGCAAAAAAAGAAACACTCGAATCAGCTGAGACTTGAGGAGTATGTAGCGCGCTCAGGGTCACTGTTAGAGCCTTATTTTCAGTAACAAACTCCCCTTTCCCATCACCAGAACACAAATATAGAAATATCAGCGATGAGTGCGCAACAAGATACATTTCTTCTTTTTAAATAAAAAAAATCTATTTTTAAAATTTTTGATCGTGCCGTATCTGACTGTTTGTCTACAAATCTAGGCAAAACTATACGGAGAAGTTTCTGACCGACTTTGATGAAATTTTCAGAGATTGAGAAAGCCACTGCGCGAGCACCAATTCGAAATCCAGAGTATGCATAAATTCTACAGTTTCCATTCTATTTCGATGGAATTTTCAGGAGTAGGGGAGTGGGGGGCACATTTGACATAGGGGCACATTTGACAATGGCTGTTTGTCACACAAGATTTGAATTTTACCGCGATTTCGTGTGTTTTTATTGTGAAGAAGAAGAAGAAGAACCATTCCAGGTGAAAACCGTGCAGGTTACAAATCATCTAGTCGGCTCATGCCGGTTTGAGTGTTTGGACCCCTCAAAAGTAAGTTTTTTTTTTCATTTTGTTTTTCGTTGATTACCGAGTGGATTCAGTTTTTTTTCAAATGTAGCTCATCCAGTTTGTCACTCGTATATGTCTCAATGCAAGGGTTTTCCTTGGATTCTTCAAAACAATTCATCGTTCGAGGTTGGCTTGGGTTTTGCTGTAATGGCTACCCTCGGGGTAGTTTTGACAGTTTTGCTAGGGGAACATTTGACATATATTTTGATATACCTATGAAGTTTGTCAATGCTATGTTGATGTAGGATTTTGAATACCTACTCGACCTGACGTTTTTCAATAAACATCTTTGTTTTGATCATTATTTTTTGTTACTTCAATTCCTACATCCATAAAACTTGGTGTTCCTTTGAGAAAGAAGAGTGGGTACTCATCTAATTGAAATTGTGTTGGTAGTGTTGATTGTTACAGGCTGCAGGGTCTATAGTTGTTCTGTCTGACTCAACATTATTGCCAGATAATGATTTGCCGGACGTTCCATGGTTTTTTGGTAAGATTAGTTAGGAATTATGGTACTTTCTGTGAATTGTCAAAAGTGCCCCTTTCTCATGCCACTTCCTAAGCATTTTGAAAATTTACAAAAAAAAATACTTGGCAAGCAGATTGAAAAAGGAACGAGATGTATGTGGGTAGCAAAAATACCGCAGTTAACGATAGAAGAAAGAAATTCAAGACCTCTCGTTCTTTCAACCTTGTAGGATGGAAAATGCGAAAAAGTGTCAAATGTGCCCCCCACTCCCCTACTTGAGACTCAGGATGGTTCACTTTTAAATGGTGTCGTAATCGCAAACTTTATCAATATGATGTTGTATTTTCTCCATCCAAATTTAGTTTAACTTCTAATATTTCGTAATTTCAAAATTAATCGGGAGAAACTTTGGTCAGGTCGTCGTGTCTGTCTGTCCACAAATCTTCACAGAACTATACGGAGAAGTTACTGATCGATTTTGATGAAATTTTCAGAGATTGAGAAAACCACTGCGCAGGCACCAACTTGAAATCCTGAGTATGAATCAATTTTACAGTTTCCGTTCTTTTTCGATGGGATTTTCAGTAGTGGTTGATAGGTACTCTGGATCTCCCCTTCAATGGTGTCGTAATCGCAAACTTAATACCTTCAGTTATTTCGTGATTTCAAAATTTGAAATTACGAAATAACTGATCAAATTTAATTAGATTGGGGAAAAATTTGGTCAGGTCGAGCTACGACTGGCGACCCCCCTCCCTATCCCTGGCTGCGGCCCTGGTTCGTAATCAGTCATAGTGCTCGATTTTGCTGTCTTTGAGGTCGCTACACTTGTGTTTTGCACTTGGATCCCCATAAAGAGCCCTTATACGACTCGTGAACAGCAGTATTTTTACTCGTGGCTTAAATAAAACATATTGTTTAGTAATGCATGCATTCCAGGGGACGTCCCATTGGATAAGCATTAGGTCAATTAATACCAGTTGGTAAGCGAAAAAACTGTTCCCTCGATGTAATTTATTAAGTATTTTAGACAAGAATAGTGATCCCCCCCCCCCCTCACCATTATCCACCACAAAATTTCTAGCAGCGTGGGAACCTCGAATTTGAAGAGCATTTTAAAAACCATGATCTCCGACACCAAAAACACACACAGACATTCACCTATGGTTTTTTTTCGCAGATTTGGATTCAGAATAGTCTAAAACGGGTTACTGTGTGGTTATTTTTGCTTCCGAGTCTACCAAGGTAGCGGAAGCTTTGTTTTCACTTTTCAAGGACGAAAAAAAAAGTTCTCCAAAATCAAAATTTTCACTCGCGTTTTGCGTTTTAGACCTTTCTGAACAATTTTGGTTCCGTGTCTGTCTGTCTGTGTGTCTGTCTGTCTGTGTGTCTGTCCGTCTGTCATCAATTCCTTGTAACGCGCATAACTATATGAAGTTATTGTCCGATTTCGATGAAATTCTCAGGAGTTGTGCGGGTTGGTGTGTAGACGGTCCCCTATGAAAATCATCATCCTCGGACTGATACAAGCGACTGCGCATGCGCAAACGTGAATTCCTTGTAACGGCCATAACTTCTACATTTTCCATCCGATTTCAATGAAATTTTCAGGGATGTTACAGATTAGTATTTAGATGGTCCCCTATGAAAATCACCACCTTCGGATTGATAGTAGCTACTGCGCATGCGCAAACGTGAAATTCCTTGTAACGGCCATAACTTCCACATTTTCCACTCGATTTCGATGAAATTTTCAGGGATTATGTGGATTAGGTTGTAGATGGCCCCCTATGAAAATCATTATCCCCGGACTCATAGAAGCGACTGCGCATGCGCAAACGTGAATTCCTTGTAACGGCCATAACTTCTACATTTTCAATCCGATTTCAATGAAATTTTCAGGGGTGTTACAGATTAGTATTTAGATGGTCCCCTATGAAAATCGCCACCTTCGGACTAATAGTAGCCACTGCGCATGCCCAAACGTGAATTTCCATGTAACTGCCATAACTTCTACATTTTCCATTCGATTTCAATGAAATTTTCAGGGATGTCACAGAGTAGTGTTTAGATGGTCCCCTATGAAAATCATAGAGAATTGTTTTTCATAGAGGGATTCATTCATAGAGGAACGGTCTCCTGTGAGAGAGACGAGGCTTCAATAGCGCAGAGGATTGAGTCTTGTTTGTGCTCTAAGGATCGCGGGTTCGAATCCCAGTCGAGGCTAAGAATATATTTGATCCAATCACATACATCTACTCACTCAATTTTTCATCCGAATTTGATGAAATTTTCTAGGGTTGTCCGGATTAGCGTGTAGATGGTCCCTATGAGGGTAGTGAAAGGTACTTAGAGATTGGTGTTTTGAGATTAACTACTATGCATCGGATCATCTACACAATCGGGTTATGGATACGAGGAAGCTATGTGCCACACCCACTTGGCAGACGTTTTTTTTCTGTTGAGTGTTGTCTTCCTTCACCCCAGATCGATCGCATAAGGACGCCCAAGTCTTACTGTGGGACGTCCTAAAAAGAGAAAAAAAAAAGAATTGAATGGATAACAAGGTAGTTCTCCTTAATATTGGCGAAAAATTTCATTATTTTGGTTGAAATATACAGGAATTGAATTGATAACAAGGTCTCTAGAGAAATGGTAAAAATTGCATTATTTCGACCAAAAAAAACAAGAATCGAATTGATTGCTAGTTCTCTACAATATTGTATAAACGCTGCGAATTATTACACAAAAGTTTGTTATTCTCCTGAACAGATCACTCGTCTGCAAAGAACACAGCTTTGCCATTGTCACCATCTACCAACCATAGATACTACTACCTACGTACTTCACAATCAAGTTTATTTGGAAGAAATGAACGCTACACGTTCGAAGAAACAGGGAGTTGTGGGTGCCTTCAATAGGAAATTTTTGAATACTGGTTGCTAAGGAGGCAAACCTGGGTGCAAAGCTCGAAGAAACGAACAGCGATCGCATTTTGAACGGAGATTGGGCCTCTTTTGCGATTCACACTCGTGTTTCTGATTTATCGTTAGACCAACCCTTAAGTGCTCATGGGAAGCAAACGGTTGGTCCTACAAAGTTCTGAGTAGCCTCATTCGATTCTAAAAATTCAATACTATTTTAAATTGAAGAAAAAACAATACATTAACATAGATTTTTTGAGCTTTTTGAAAATTTCAGCCCTTATTTTTCACCCCTTAGAAGTGACCTACATCTACGAAAAGCTTCGGGGCACAACTAGACCCTGAGCTGATACCAAATTTCATCAAAATTGATCCATGGTAACTAAGGGAAATGTCGCGTACGGCGGATGGACGGCAACATTTTTATGGGGCGTCCTAAGAAGGGCTCCAAGTAATGGTTTCAATCAAGCAAGTTTATTTGCATAAGAATTACATTGCAACGAGTTGCTAAATCAATGGCAAAACATAAAATAATTGCATAATAGCATTTTTCGACAAAATAATAATATTGTTCTGTGATAACTACGTTTATAATATAAACGTCATATTTATTATACATACATTATATTATAATGTATGTATAATAAACATTAGGTATTAATTTATAACTTGTTTCAACTTCAACTTTCTAACTAAATCACTTCAAATTTCCAACACAAGTAAGTCTATAACGAGTAGCTGGCTTTGTTCATTGGAGGAGAGAGCTCTTAGTCTCAAGGATTGAATGCAGTATTTTAATAAGGCCTCAAACTTCCTGGTGTTGCCGTCCCACGAAAACAGACCACCGAGCATCAATTCCACGTTCTCCAGAGGTATTCTGACCCCTCCACGCAGGAAACGGGCAAATTCACCCATGAAGTACTATCTATATGCATAAATAGGAAGAGCAACATGAAATGGCCAAGCGTTTCCAGCTCTCAAGTAATGGTTTCAGTTGATGAGTTCGATGAGAGCTCACGATGAACGTCAGTCGTTTGTCGACGTGGATTCCGAGGTTTTGTACAGCTTGATCGTCCTCGACCGACCGCCCGTGAGAGTTTAAAATTGTTGTTTTGAAAATTCGCTCTGCGCTGTTGTACGGAACTACGTGCTCGAATAAGTTGTTGAGAAGAGCTATGAAAAATACTGCGGAGGACATGCCTCGACTGCCAACATTCTCTTTCCCGCCGCATTATCGAAACTTATAAGACGCACTGAGGGGAGGAGCCTGCAGGTATGTCATTAGTACCTTCGCGTCGTCTCACTTGAGCGCTCCATCTCTTATCCAGTTTTTCCTGGGCTACGCTGCATGAATTTTAATATATTAGATATTTTTCCTACAAGGGAAGGTTTAGGACGAGATAGTCATTTATTTGAACGAGGTTATTCGCGAACGTACTACTCACATGGAAACACGCATACCTATAAGACTCGAGTACCTGACATAAGGGTTTACGGTCAAAGTAAGCCAATGAAAACTTTGCTAGGGTTAAGAAGATTGTGAATCTTATAGAGATCGACCCTTCAGGACAGCTACTCCAACAAACACGAACCTTCTCTTCCATCCTCAAGGCCAAATGTCCCCATTTTTAATAAGATTTTTTTTTTTAGAGCACTTAGAGGAGAAACTTGAGTAGCTTCTCATTTCCAAACAAAAAGAAAAGTGATAAGTTTGATAAATGTTTAACACAGACATATTTAGAAAACAATTGAAATAATGGTTAATTATGTTTGAAAATGTTTTCATAAATTTTGAGTAGGTAACAATAATTCAAATAAATCCAAGTTTCCAGTCATGAGAAGATGGTAATTCGAAATGTGATCATTTCAAGACGCTACTTGGCGGCGGATATGGAAAAGTAAAACCGGGACCTTAATGAATGAATTGTATAATACAAACAACATCAAGCATTTCTTTTGCCCACCCAACTTGGCAGGTGTGTTTTTGATGACAGTTGAAAGTAACATCAATGAAGTTACACAATAAAATTATGTCTCATAAAAATGTTAAGAAATTTCTTAGTTAACAAAATTAAGTTAAGAATTATCAGCTCTCTCAAACCTACATGTGACGTCATTAAAGTTCGTCTTCAAATGAAAGTACGATAGTCCTATTTTATCTTGTTTGACCGATAACTTCCTGGTAAAAGGTTCATTGAAGCCAAAATCTAGATTTTCTTCCTCCTGTTATTTCTCTTTAGAAGGTAATTTCTTGTATTGCTTCCGAGTCTACCAAGGTAGCGGAAGCTTTGTTTTCACTTTTCAAGGACGAAGAAAAAAAGTTCTCCAAAATCCAAATTTTCACTCGCGTTTTGCGATTTAGACCTTTCTGAACAATTTTGGTTCCGTGTCTGTCTGTCTGTGTATCTGTCAGTCTGTGTGTCTGTCTGTCTGTCTGTCATGAATTCCTTGTAACGCGCATAACTATACGAAGTTATTGTCCGATTTCTATGAAATTTTCAGGGATTGTGCGGGTTGGTGTGTAGACGGTCCCCTATGAGAATCATCTTCCCCGGACTGATAGAAGCAACTGCACATGCGCAAACGTGAATTCCTTGTAACGGCCGTAACTTCTACATTTTCCATCCGATTTCAATGAAATTTTCAGGGATGTTACTGATTAGTATTTAGATGGTCCCCTATGCAAATCATCACCTCCAGACTGATAGTAGCCGATGCGCATGCGCGAACGTGAATTGCTTGTAACAGCCATAACTTCCACATTTTTTACCCGATTTCGATGACATTTTCAGGGATTACGCGGATTAGGTTCTAGATGGTCCCCAATGAAAATCAAGGCCTTAAAATTTACAGTAGCCTCTGCGCATGCACAAATTTAAAATCCTTGTAACAGCCGTACATTTGTCGCCCTCGTGTGTGATGAGCGAATCTCAAATCCTATTCAACCAATCACCTGGCCCCTATAGATCAGTGAGCAGCGCTCTGGACTCCCACCCAGGAGTCCCAGGTTCGACTCCCAGTCAAGCTAAGAAATTTTTTGTTCCAATCTCTACTCACTTGCATTTTTCGTCCGAACTTGATGAAATTTCCTAGGATTGTCCAGATTAGCGTGTAGATGGTCCCCTATGAGGGTAGTGAAAGGTACTTAGAGATTGGTGTTTTGAGATTAACTACTATGCATCGGATCATCTATATAATCGGGTTATGGATACGAGGAAGCTATGTGACCACTTGGCAGACTTTTTTGCACCAATTTCATCTTCAATTGACCGTCTTACCGTATCGGGAATTGACATGCGACTTCTTTATCTAGCTAGCGGGAAATTTATGCGTCAAATGATAGTTCATCATCACAACACTGTTATCTCAGAAAACCAGGAACAGAGCGATTGTACACCAATATTGCACATAATATAGTGGAAAATATGATGAACTATCAAGTTCTTTTAGTTAATCTTTGATTAATCAGCAATGTAGTTGAATCTAGAGTAGCAGCCAAGAAGACTCAACATGAATAATGTACAAACTACTGTACTGAAGTTTGTTGTACCTGCTTTGCTACTAACTATAGATTCAACTAGACTGGTGACTAGGTATATGTAGTTTACTAAATTTTAGTGCAAATTAATGTTCCATTTTGAGAAGTCTTAATTTGTATACCCGTTCTCACACCAACTCTTTCTGTCTTTGAGTATGATTATGCCAAACGGCTTAATACTTATCGCTCAGACCCGACAGTAAGCCAAATCAAACCCAACCCAGCTTTATACGGAATCGCTCAGTCCTGGACAGCGAGATCCAATACAACGTAGCGTATTACTCATACGTAATATCTCAGACCCGAAAAGCTATATCCAGTCCAACTTGGCATTATAGGGAAGCACTCAGACCCGACAAGCCAAATCCAACCCAACCCAGCTTTATACTGGATCGCTCAGACCTGGCGAGCCAAATCCTTTACAACCTGGCATTACATGTAATCGCTCAGACCTGACGAGCTAGATCCAATACAACGTGGCGTATTACTCATACGTAATCTCTCAGACCCGACAAGACATAACCAGTCCAACTTGGTATCATATGGAAGCACTCAGACCCGATAAGCCAAATCCAGCCCAACCCAGATTTATACTGAATCGCTCAGACCTGGACAGCGAGATCCAATAAAACGTGGCTTATTACTCATACGTATTCTCTCAGACTCGACAAGCCATAACCAGTAAAACTTGGTAATATACGGAAGCACTCCGACCCTATAAGCCAAATCCAACCCAACCCAGCTTTATACTGAATCGCTCAGACCTGGCGAGCTAGATCCAATACAACGTGGCGTATTACTCATACGTAATCTCTCAGACCCGACAAGACATAACCAGTCCAACTTGGTATCATATGGAAGCACTCAGACCCGATAAGCCAAATCCAACCCAACCCAGATTTATACTGAATCGCTCAGACCTGGCGAGCCAGATACAACCCATCCTGGTATAATACGTAGGTAATTGCTCAGACAAGACGAGCCATATCCAATCCAACTTGGAATTATATCGAATCGCTCAGACCCAACGAGCCAGATCCAATACAACCAGGCGTAATAGTAATCCTTGAGATGAGCCACCCTTCCCAAGCAGACCTACGACATTTTATTAAAATTAATTATAAGTAATTTCAAATTAAACAGGTAAAAACTAACAAATTTAAATTATTTTCAAGTTCAAATAATTTAGTAGTTCATGCTTGAATTGAACGTTCTTCTCCTCATCCGAAGGGACGTCCCCAGGAATGAGCGCATTACTAAAGTAAGAATGTACGCATTATTAGAGCATCTTTGTTCTTGCTATCTATAAGACTATACATGATGGATTATGCCGACAGGATATAAACTGAGCATAGATGGAATACGTGATGGCAAACAACTTGATATGGTTAAAACATTAAATATACAAACTGATCCCTGAATGTAACTGAATGTAAATTCATTAAAGTTCTTGGTAAAATGATACCTACGAAACCTGAATGAAATACTGATGAATTCGCAATAACACGATGGTTTCTAAGAATGAAAGAAGAGAATACGCTGGAGTGTACCAAGCAACAGTTATTTCAATTTGAGTAATAAGAGAACTCCCAGCACCACCATCAACCGTTTTCTCCCTGTCTATAAAAACATTTCCATCTCCAACGAATAATTTATAATGAAAGCTCTCTAAAGCTCAACTGGAATTGGCCGCACCGTCTCGCCTTTTTCTGGGAAAAGATGGGAAGTCTGTTTCAATCTTTCGGTCAGCTAAAAATATACGATTACAAAAAAAAACCAAATTAGTGTCATGGATGTTGGATTGATTGCCCCACTACTAGTTTTGTTATGGAAGTGAGTTTGTATTATTGGACTCTTAAAATCAATTAATGTTCTCTCGAACAGGATAATAGCAATGGAATGGTGACGTCATTGTGTCCCTCCAATGGCAGCCTCAGTAGAAGGCTGCTGCACAAGACTTGACAACGCAGCAGTTGCTTCCCTGTTCAGGCAACCGATGCAGCTGAAGCAATCATTGCGTAATTCACAAACAACGTTTGGCAAAAAATAATGATAAAATTGAAAAACAGAAAGAAAAATAGGTACAAACATTTTGATTACACTTTGCATCCGTCATTACAATCTGACACCTCAGCTAAGGACAAAATTCGCAGTCATTCTTTCAATGATCGATTTTTCATGAAACGGTGCCAGGACAACGATGAAGAGTTGAGAGATCGCGAACGGCGCCAGCCTCAACAGATTCTGGAATCTTTTTGATTCAATGATTGAGTTCCTGGATGATGAGGAAGATGTACTCAATGTAGGTTGCTGAAACGCTTTATTTGCAAAATTCACTGGCATCAATTTGCAACTCCATAGCGATGAGCTCAATTTGATGATAACAATACTGCCGTCCTTAGGAAGATGGGCGTATCTCAGATTTTGGCGATTTTCAGGTTTTTGCATATCTAGAATCTTTGGAGTCTTCTGCACCTTATGATACCTTATTCATGTACCTATGGGTACGAAAAGGTACACAAAAACGCTAGTGAAAAAGGGCGTATCTCTGAAATTCCCTGAAATCCTTAGGCGAATGTCGTTTTTCCTAAGCCTAAAAGGCGGATATCATGCCGAATACCTTTCTCTACTAAGCAAGAAAGCCGCATCCCCTGAGATACGGCTTTTTTGCTTCGCAAACATTAGAAATATGTTCTTGGCAACCAAAATGCTAAGCGGAAAAGCCGGATCTCGTAGGGTGCTCGCTTATTAATGATAAGTCACCAAACAAACTGGGCTGGAGGCTCGTCACCGAACTTTTCCATATGATTAAATTTAATAATCTGCGTAAAAAAGTAAGTAGTGTAGAAACAACTAACGAATCATGTTAAAAACCCCGGCTGCAATCTGCCAGGAAACCGCTTAAGTGCTTGGAATGCTTAACAAAAAAGGCGTATATCTCGAATATCACCCTCATTTACTAAGCGGAAATGGCGTATCTCCTCTAAATTGGTTATGACGTGAATTCCCAAGAAAAAAAGGCCGTAGTAAGTTGGAGAATGATTGGATCTACCGTATGATGTCCCGAAGTATAATTAACTGGACGCGAAATTTAAAAAAACGAAAAGTGCTTGTACTGAAAATCTTGATTTTTGGAGATGCGCCCTTCTTGCTAAGGACGGCAGAATATCTATTATTTCTCCGTATCAAAAAAACTCACTTAGTGGAAGCGAAATTTCGACAGCAACGAATTGAGTCAGTTTTCAATCTTATCAGAGCTTCATCAGCCTAAGTCATTGAAATACCATTCGGTGATGAAATCCCCGTTTTTCCACAAAGACGTATCTTAACGATTTCTAAATATATTATCTCTCTAAATTCCTCAATGGTATCCTTTTGTAAATATTATAGAGAAAGCAGTGATTCAGGAAGAACTGATTGAGGTTGCAACGAATGAGACGCTGAAAGCGAGCTCCTTCAACGGTAGAAAGTACACCGGATTTTGGCTTCAACCAGGTGGGACTAGCACGCTCGTTTCATTTGCCAAGAGTAATACGTGCAAGCAGGGTATGACACAGGAAATAGGAAGTCCATTGATCTGTTGATGGGCAAATTAGATGAGTCACGTATGAACGTATAAAATTACAAATAAAAAATTCGTAGAGAGACGTGTCAGATAATGAAACTGTGAGACATAAAGTCACTAGTGAAAAGTGAAAATGATTTCCGAGCTCCCCTCCAGTTGATGATGAATCGCTACTATAATTACGAACAGTAATTGAGCGAAGAATAATGTTCATGACACGCCATCATTTCACAAGAAAGGAAACATTCAATAAAGCAAGAGAAGCAGAGATAAGAAATGTTGGCTTGGAGAAGGTGCTCGGAGCAAGGGTTGCGATCAAACTCACTCGACCGAATTTTGCTCTCTGAGCTTCACTCAATACCTCCCGAGAACCCACATGAGCTCTCTTTTCGATCAATATCTGCAACCGTACCAGTGGAATGTGGAAATTGTGGAATTGTTTGTGGGCAGAGTAGCGTTGTTCAACAGTATAGTGAACCAACACTGCGAGTAGTATACAAGGTGTAACCATAGATATATTACAATAGTATATTTTACCATAAAATAGTATAATATACTATAGTATAATATATATTCCATAGATATAATACAATAGTAAATTATACTGTTATAAATATTATATTATATATTATACTATAATTGTGGAATTGAATGTGTGCAGAGTAGTGTTGTTCAACAGTTCAATGAACCAACACTGCGAGTAGGTAGTATACAAGGTGTAACCATAGATATATTACAATAGTATATTATACTATTTATAGTATGCTGTTTTACCTGAGTATATAAATTAGTATAATAATAAATCAATAATCATTGTGTTTTAATTGTATTTACTTAACCCTCCAGCACTGTGGTAAATTTCTTCACGTGAACACGGTGCTAATTTGCTAAAATAAATGCGTAAATGATCACGTAAGGCTTTTATGTGTCACGTCAATCAATATAATTCGTAATAAATTCTAAATATTTGCGAGTAAAAGTCCACAAACCTGGTTTCCATACATTAGAAAAAGGTTCTCATTTCGGTGAATCAAATGGAAACCTGAATTTCATATTTGGCAAAACCTCAATAAAATTGAGTGACACATGATTGACGCATGTCACTCGTATGTCACACTCCTTATAACAACGCCTCCAGATGGAACAAGCTGTTCATCAATTGTAAGAAATTCGTGAGGAGTGTACGCCTTATCAAATGTATCCCCCAACATGGTAAGCAAATCTCTTATGAGAGCCAGCTTGTCAATTTTCCTCCTTTCTTCCTACTACCTACTAGGGCATTTTGAAAATTTCAACCATTCATTTCCATTTGGTGGGTAGTCGGGGTTGAAATTTTCAAAAATGCCCTAGTAGGTAGTAGGTGCCTACGGTTGGTAGGGAGGGGTCTATACAGAAGGGTGATCTATACAGAAAATAAAAACCTTTGGGCAATGATTTGCAGCGTTTTTTTCTTTTTACCTACCAACTTTTTTTTACCTACCAACTATTGGTAGGTACTACCTACCACACCATTCTGCCTTCACACCTTTACAATCAAGTTTATTAGAAAGAACTAAATGTTTAGAATAGATATAAGCTAGCGGTGTTTTCAGTTCGGAGGGTCCGCCGACCAGTGAAGTGGCTAACTAAATACCGGCAAGTGCGTTCATGTTTCTTGGACTCTTTACGGTTTCGTTCCCCCCTTCACCTGCTGGCTATCGCATTATCGTCTTGGACCATCAGTGCTCCTCTTACAACCGGATAGGAACCTACGCATCACTGCAGTCTCAAACTTTATTTCGTGGCTCGCAGCTTCTTTACCTAACATTCTACTGTCCTTGTTGTATACGGGTCACAGCATCCCGTGACGCCTAATTCGTCTGTTGAACATCAACATTTCATCCGTGAGTATCTACATACTTACCCTGTCCCAGAGCCTACCTACCAGCACTGTGGAAACAAATGTCTAAAGGAACATTTGTCGTTTAAAGTGTTCCAGGACATCCAAGGCAGACCTATTACAGCCTCTTCAACAGATTCTACCTCTATTTCTTCGACCTCATCTGTACCAGCTCTACCTATCGCCTCGACAGCCATAGGACTCGCCTTGTGCCTTGGCATCAGGACTCTGTTTCTCAGCTCGTCCGGTCAGACCTATCCTATTTATCTATGTATATCCCTACCTATCAAAGATAGTATCTATACCTATTGCATAAGATCGGTACCTAATTAACTGAAATCTATGCTTAAAGGGGAGCGCTCCGATTAGGTAGGAATTTATTACTATTCACTGCAATTTTGCAAATATATATATACATCCTATTTCACGCACCTATTCATTCATTTACCATTTACGCCAGATCCACCTCTGGGCCTGTATCGAGGCCGCTTGATATAGTCACTCTGCTTTTCATCATTCTATCTTTTTCAAACACACACATACACATATTTCTGGTAGCAGAGCGTGGTTTCGATCCACGGACCTCTGGGTTATGGGCCCAGCACGCTTCCACTGCGCATTTATTTCTACAATTTGCAAAATATTTCTTCGTGGAGTGATTTGATGTTTGCGCTCTAGAATATTTTGAAATTTAAATTCGATACCTATTCCTATATTCTAATTGCAAGAAATTATTCACGATCCGTTTACTTCAGATTTTGAATTAGGTACTTACTTTCTACTGATTTTGGCACCTGTTTTCAATTTTTATAATCAGTAGTTTTTGTCTACCTGAATTTCTAATTCCTCAAAGGTACCTATAATATCTATTCAAACAATCTCTTCCACGAAAGTGTTTCATTTTCTCTTGTGTGACATTTCACATACTTCTTATTTAGATAGGTGTGTTATCGAACAATTTTTCAATTTTAATTTTACGCTTAATTTGGCATAAAATTCATTTTCTTTTTTTTTTTTTGACGTTATACCTACTATGATTAATTTTGTTGATTTTAAATTAACATGTTCTAAGGTATTCTGAATTTCAAACTGAAATTCCTCACATACGTATATCTATCAATTTGTTGTATCTCAGCCGCCCACTTGCATCTTGGTATTCCTATCATTCGACTTCTATCCATTTGGTTTTGATCGTGTATTCTGATTCCTAATCCATTATCCTTTTTCCTTTCATTCTCATTTATCGTTCATTCCGTTCCGTTTAATTTCATCATGGTGGATATCAACGATCCAGAATTTAAGAAGACGGCCGCAGATTTTAGACGGAAAATTGGTGAATGTTTGGAAGAAATGAAATTTGTTTATGATTATGGAGGGAGGGCGGTTACTAAATCACCACCACCGGGTACATTTATTATCAATACTTTCCTAGGTATGGCGAGAATGAATGAAACTTATTACGCCCGTTTTGAGGATTTGTTCGGTAAATTATCCGATCTTTACGCTAACATTGGGGCTGAAGCTGAATTTCCTACGACTGTTGATAAAAACAACAAGAAGTCAGCTAGGAATTACTATTATAGTACTTCCGGCAATATGGAAGTTTTGAAAGCTGAAGCGGAAGCAGAAAAATTGCTGGCGCAACAAAGTGTTTCCAGTCAAGGCGGTGCTTCCACTTCCCAAAATCAAACCCTTGGTGGTTCTACTTTTAGATCCAAGGGTCTTCCCAAAATCCAATTACCCATTTTTGATGGGGAACTAATAAATTGGCCTAAATTCAGGGATACCTATCTATCTCTTGTTCATTCGGAGGAAGCTCTATCCCCGATGGAAAAATTCCACTATCTACGAACTGCATTGAAGGGTTGCGCCCTCAGTGTAATAAGCCACTTGGTTCTAGAGGAGGCTAATTAC
The DNA here is from genome assembly GCA_009739505.2 of Apolygus lucorum. Classification (NCBI taxonomy): domain Eukaryota; kingdom Metazoa; phylum Arthropoda; class Insecta; order Hemiptera; family Miridae; genus Apolygus; species Apolygus lucorum. The sequence goes on from CM019176.2 coordinate 40,465,345, forward strand.
GAACTGGCTTGGAAGGCGGTAACAGACACTTTTGACAACAAACGTCTGTTAGCTTCAGCCTATCTCGATCAGCTATTGAATTTCAAACCTATTCAGGGTACTGCTACTCCTGAATCTTTGAAAATTTTTCTGGCTAAGATTGCTGACAATGTTTCTGCCTTCAATCTGCTGAACATCCCACAAAACGCTGACTTCATCTTATTCCACTTAGCTATCAGGTGTTTGGACCCATCAACGAGGGACCTCTTTGAGATGAGTCACAATTCTGTTCAGTTTCCAACTATTGAACAGTTATCGAAGTTCGTTCGAGAAAGGTCATTAGCTTTGCAGCTTGTTACCAACGTCAATCTTATGGCCCAATCCCATAATTTTAACAAGAGTTCTTCCGATACATCCAGGTCTAGGCTTCATATTCCGAAGACATTCAAGACTAAGACTCTACTAGCCGAAAACAAATCTTCAACGATAGAACGTAAGACTTCCGTTGCATATCCTCTATGTGTAGTGTGCAAAACTGAGCAACATCATTTGCTGAGTTGTCAGCTGTTTCATCAAGCATCTGCTGATGAGAAATGGACCATGCTGAAAGGTTTCAAAGGTTGTTTCAACTGCTTGGATCCTCTTCACACTGTTCAAATATGCAAGTCTAAATGGCATTGCAGATTTTGTCCAAAAAGGCATCATTCTTCCTTGCATAGAACATCAGTGAATTTCAACACGACTGTTTCAACTCTTGTCTATTCGTCTTCTCCTAACGTTCAGGCATCTACTTCGACTTCATTGAACTCTGCGACTCCTAATGATGAACACGTCATCTTAGGTACAGCAATAGCTGAAGTGATGGATGCTCGTGGTCAGTTCCAGTCCATCAGAATGGTTATTGATTCTGGAAGTCAAAATTCCTTCATGACTCATAGGTGCCTCAATAGACTTGGTCTCACTGTAACCAAAGCTAGAAGGAAAATCTCGGGTATTGGTCAAACAATATTTGAAGGTGCCAAAGGTATGTCCACGTGCATCATCAAACCAAGAAATTCTAATCATCCTCAACTGAAAACCGAAGTTCTTGTTATCTCCAATATCACATCCTACCTTCCTTCAGTGACTATGCCTCGGGAAGTACTCTCAATGGTCCAAGGGTTTGAGGTGGCTGATCCTAGCTTCTGGAAGCCTGGTTTTATTGACTTCCTTCTTGGTGCAGACCTTTTCCCAGAAATCTGGACAGGTTCTACTGTTACCATCCAAGAGAATCTCCCCAAGTTATTCTCTTCTATATTTGGACACATAGTCATCGGTAAAGTTGGAGGATCAGAAACGCCTCTATCGACTAGTCTCTTTGCTATGGAAAGTCAGGATGACTTGAACTTTCAACTTCAACGCTTTTGGGAGATTGAGGAGCCGCTTCCTTCACAACACTCTATGGATCCTGCTGCCATGAGATGTGAGGAACATTTTCGTGATACTCACTACAGGATGCCAGATGGTAGGTACGTCGTTCGTCTACCATTTAAGGATGACACTGTTCAACTTGGCAATTCATCAAGTGTTGCACTACGTCGATTCTTCAATCTAGAAAAGAAGCTATCTCATGACACTTTCATTCAGGAGAAGTATCACCAGTTCATGCAGGAATATCTTGAACTGGATCACATGGCTCTATCAAATACACCTTCCGAGTTTGTCATTCCTCACCACTGTGTTGTGAAACAAGATCACAATGATGTCAAACTCCGCGTCGTCTTTGATGCCAGTGTTAAAGTACATCAAGGCTCACTGAATGATCATCTGTTGGTGGGTGAGAAACTTCAAAGTGACATCAAAGAAGTTCTTCTCCGATTCCGTCGTCACAAGGTTGCATTCACCACTGACATCGTGAAGATGTACCGGATGATTCTCGTTGATCCACAAGACAGGAAATATCAACGTATTCTCTGGAGGTTTTCTGATGCGGATGAGGTTCAGACCTTCGAACTTAAAACTGTTACCTATGGACTAGCTTGCGCTCGTTTCCAAGCACTTAGAGTGCTGAAGCAACTAGTCATGGATCATGGTGCTCAATTCCCTCTAGCTGCCCAGGTTCTTCGATCCGATATCTATGTCGACGACATTCTTACAGGAGCTGATACATTTCAATCAGCCTTGGAAGTTCAGCAGCAGACGATCGACCTTCTAGAAAAAGGAAGATTTCACCTAAGCAAATGGGCGAGCAATTCTACTGCTATTTTGTCTGCTGTATCAGAACACGCCACTTCTGATCCTGTCACCTTGGTAGCTGATGAAGATCATTGCGTTAAAATACTGGGTCTTCAGTGGGATCCATCTAAGGATACATTTCAGTTTGTCATCACACCTCTCACTCCTATCTTTACAAAACGTGGCATATTGTCTGCAGTTGCCAGACTTTATGACCCACTCGGATTTCTCACACCTGCTACTCTACTCATGAAGAGTTTCATTCAGGAGTTATGGAAACTTGCACTACCATGGGACGCCACAATTCCCCTACATCTCGAAGATCTTTGGAGTTCTATCTTGAACGAACTACCAATGTTAGCTGGAATTCGAATTCCTCGCTATCTTTGCACCACCACTTCAACTGAATTTCAAGTTGTAGGTTTCGCAGATGCCTCACAAAAAGGGTATGCTGCAGTTATCTATCTGCGAGTTAGGAACGGTGATACATGGAGTTCCAACTTATTGATTTCCAAATCCAAACTGGCCCCAACGAAGACCATTTCAATCCCTCGTTTGGAACTGTCTGCAGCTTGGTTATTCATTCGACTCTACTCATCGATTTCCGACTTTCTTTCCTCGATACCATCTCGTATGAAAAATCCTGTATTTTTCACTGATTCGTCAATCACACTTGGATGGATCAATTCACCTTCTTACGATCTCAAGGTTTTTGTAGCTAACAGGGTCTCCAAAATTCAGGAGCTCTCTGAAATATCAGTTTCGAGACACGTAGCAACAGAGGACAACCCTAGTGATGTCGCATCTCGGGGGATTACACCTTCACAGCTGGTTCACCACCCCCTATGGTGGAAGGGCCCTCCATGGCTCCAATCTGATGAGGAATCTTGGCATGTTAGCTCCGTCAAGTTCCCACAAATACTCCCTGAAGTTAAGGATACAAAAGCTTCTCTAGTGGCTACACAAGCCATGATTGATCCAATCATAGTATGGATGGGACGATTCTCGTCATACTACACTCTCATTCGAGCTGCAGCATGGATCCAACGCTGGCTTTATAACTGCAAGCATATAGGCTGTTGCTGTTGCCCACTCCGCACAGGAATGCTTATGCCTCTATCTACAAATCCTGAGGAGAACGATTACCTCTGCCCAGGACACTTCTTGGTGGGCGGTCCCATGATGATCCCTGCAGAGCCATCACTACTGGATACCAAAGAGAACCAACTCAGTCTGTGGCAGCTTCTTTCTCGTATGACTGAGGGGTTCTGGAAGGGGTGGCAGTCAGAATATCTGGTAACTCTTCAGAAGAGGACCAAATGGAACAGAGAACAGACCAATCTGCTTCCAAGAGATCTTGTGCTCCTCAAACAAGACTCCCCTCCACTCAACTGGCCTCTGGCAAGGGTTATGATGACCCATCCTGGATCTGATGGTGTGGTGCGTGTAGCGACTGTCAAGACTGCCAAATCGACCTTCAAGCGACCTGCAGTGAAGCTTGTCCCACTCCTTCCTCTATCCCATCCAGCATACCCAAACAGCATCCCGAAAATTTGCTGAGCAAATTTGGTGGGCGGCATGTTTAGAATAGATATAAGCTAGCGGTGTTTTCAGTTCGGAGGGTCCGCCGACCAGTGAAGTGGCTAACTAAATACCGGCAAGTGCGTTCATGTTTCTTGGACTCTTTACGGTTTCGTTCCCCCCTTCACCTGCTGGCTATCGCATTATCGTCTTGGACCATCAGTGCTCCTCTTACAACCGGATAGGAACCTACGCATCACTGCAGTCTCAAACTTTATTTCGTGGCTCGCAGCTTCTTTACCTAACATTCTACTGTCCTTGTTGTATACGGGTCACAGCATCCCGTGACGCCTAATTCGTCTGTTGAACATCAACATTTCATCCGTGAGTATCTACATACTTACCCTGTCCCAGAGCCTACCTACCAGCACTGTGGAAACAAATGTCTAAAGGAACATTTGTCGTTTAAAGTGTTCCAGGACATCCAAGGCAGACCTATTACAGCCTCTTCAACAGATTCTACCTCTATTTCTTCGACCTCATCTGTACCAGCTCTACCTATCGCCTCGACAGCCATAGGACTCGCCTTGTGCCTTGGCATCAGGACTCTGTTTCTCAGCTCGTCCGGTCAGACCTATCCTATTTATCTATGTATATCCCTACCTATCAAAGATAGTATCTATACCTATTGCATAAGATCGGTACCTAATTAACTGAAATCTATGCTTAAAGGGGAGCGCTCCGATTAGGTAGGAATTTATTACTATTCACTGCAATTTTGCAAATATATATATACATCCTATTTCACGCACCTATTCATTCATTTACCATTTACGCCAGATCCACCTCTGGGCCTGTATCGAGGCCGCTTGATATAGTCACTCTGCTTTTCATCATTCTATCTTTTTCAAACACTAAACGCTTCACACTCGATTCGAAAAATAGACAGCTTCATATGGAAATTTGATTACTGGATGCTCAGAAAGGAAAACTGAATACAAATCTAAGAAATGAACAGCGATCATTTTAGCCAGATAAAATTTGAAAGGAGATTAGGCCTCTTTGGTGATTCACACTCGTGATTCTGTTTTATCGAAGGAAAACCCTTAAATACTCGTAGGGAGCGAACGGTTTGTCCTACAGAGCTCCGGGTGGTCTCAAAAATTGTTTAAAATTCAATACTATTTAAAGTTGGTTAAAAAACGATACCTTCATTTCGAGAGTTTTCGAGCAACCCTCAATTTTCACCTCTTAGAAGTGAGTGACATCAACCAAAAGCTTCGCAGCACAACTAGACCTCAAATGGAGCCCATATACCAAATTTGAACCAAATCGGTCCAGTGTTGTTAAGAAAAGTACCGCGTACGGCGGACGGACGAAAATTTTGTATTCGATTTTCGTATTCTACGTACCTTGAAACGTAAAACATCAAATTTTGAGGGGGGGTTAATTTTTTGTTTCTTGCTCAATTCCAAAGGCTTATTATTGAAAATAATAAACCAAAAAGGGGAAAATATGTCTGATTCGGTGGCTGTGAACAGAACGTAAGTACTGTGGTCGGGTCACATTTGCATTTTCTTGGGAATAACACACACCACAATGGCCAAAGATAACTGAAATGAGGAACAGGAAATGAGGGCAGAGCAGCTACCTGGGTCGCTATGACCCGACCACAGGACTGGAGGGTTAAGACTTGTGTCGCTTGATTCTTGTTTGGATTTCCTTTTTTTTAATTTCTGAGCCTTTTACGATACTTAGGAGCTTCAATTTGGTTCTAAAATGTAGGTGATAAAATTAACTACAACTTCTTTCACTGAGCTATCTTGTCGGACAAGTATTACGACGAATACCGTAAAACCGTCAAACTTTACCCCACCAGGGGTAACTTTACCCCAAAAAGTGAGAATCTTCAATTGTGACGTAAGAGTGGTAGAACTTAGATAAAAGTTAGCTATTGTGTTTTCGTTACTCTCCACATCCCAGAGAATCAATGCGGCTTGCGATGGCGCCTTTATCCATGTTATGAGCTGTTATCAGTCTTAGTTTCCTGTTCAGCTGTTTTTTTCCTGTTTCTCGTGCTCCAAAATTTCTTCCATATCAGTTGTTAGGAGTGGATTTACCAGGCAAGCCCCGATCATATCACTTTCAACATCTTATTTTGAACAAAATACACTAATCAAATTCTCAAAAAAGTGTTTTCTTAGTTATGCCTTTGTTTACCAAAAATTTGATGGTAACTTTACTCCAAAAACCGGGTATCTTTACTCCACTATAAAGGTTGGGATAAAGGTAGCCTCACTCATATTTTTCTTATTTAATCTCGAAAAATATTTGAGTTTTATAATTTTTGCAGTGTTGAATGTAAGGTTTCTAGTGTATCTCATGTCAGAAGTAAGAGATGGGGAGAAGAAATGAGAAAAAGCTTGGTACGCGCCCCTACCGAAACTTTACAACAATGATATGAACATAAACGTGCTTTGGTCTCATAAGTTGTGATTTACAATATTATTTACTCGTGGGTTAACTTTGAAATTTACCATTGCAATTCATTTGAAAGTTATCGAATGTGAAACAGACTTTTTCTGTGATTTTGTTAAGTCATTCGTGTATCGTTCAATTGTCCTTTAATATTTCTTTACTTGTAGAAAGTTTTGCTCGATTACCTACATAAGTCTTTCTATACTGGAAGACTGAAATTGTGATCTCTTAACCAGAAATATTGCATTTCAAGCAAATTCGTTCAAATAAATGATCATTGGAATTTATATTTTTTTTTTAGGTATAACTTTTATTTTTCAAACTAAAAAGTTCAATTTTCAGAATATATTTTATAATAATATTATAAATACTTGATATTATCAAGTATTTCTGAGGTAATGAATTCAATCCCGACTAGTTACATTGCACCACTGCCCGTTTCTGTAGCGATAACCGTGAGTTTTTCAGAGTGGAGTAAAGATAGACGCACTCGTAGTTAACTTTATTCCAACATTTAAACAATTAGATAGGGTGGTTACAACTATCTGATCAATGAGCTTGACCACTCAAAATGTTCAGGAAGCCCTGAAGATCAATTCACTTATTTAAAAAAATCAATTTAACCCATTTCGAGTGGGAGAAATTGTATTTGGAAATGTTTCGGAGTAAATCTTGGGGTAAAGTTTTTGACGGTTTTACGGTATTCTGCTCAAAATTTTCAAAATTTGGGAAATTATCTAGCTGTATCTTTGAAACTACTCAAAGTAAGCTATAAGTAAAGAAGGACCTACGTAAGTAAGCTACAAAGCTTGAAAACCTCTCAAATTGTTAAAAATTCAGTCAACTTTAAAAAGGATTTCAGGTACGCTTTTCGTCGCGAGGTTCCTTCAGTGTGTTTTTGGCCAAGAAGGCTAATAAGATAGAAAAATGTATGGGTTTTTCGTCAGGTTAGGGGTGAAGCGGGAATTTTCGAGGCTTACATAGAAGCTTTCTAGGCTTAGGCTAGATTTATATTTGATTTTACTATCTGAGTACATATAAAAAAAGGAAGTTTACCTACTTTAAGTTTAATTATTACCTCTGACTACTTCTATGTCTAATATTAGTGGTCTATAACGTCCTCATCACAAATCCTGTAAATGGCTCATTAACAAATTTTCTTCAGTTTAATAGATTTGGTAATAGTCAATTAATTTAGGGAGATCAAAAACACGGATTAGTATGCCGAATAATTGAATACGACCAAACCAATAATTACATACGCAGGCCAACGTTGAGTCGAACGTGATGAGAAGTTGTTCAACTGATTATGAATGAAGATTGGATCAATGTCGAGGAATGAAAGAAGCTTACGACGAAACTGAGTTGAGCTCTCATCGTTTTCTGAGAGTTAACTTCGGAAACGACCCTGCAGAATCCCATACAACGTGTAAAAAGGGCCAGAACGTAATAAAGGGACATCGATGAATCGGAGGGACGAAGCTCTTACTTTCTGAAGGCCCTTGGGCAGGTAACTTTGTTTACTGGCCGGAGAGATCCGTCGATTGCCTCCCAGCCTCTCGCTGGAACCAATCATACGAACCTTAACAGCCCTTCGAAGATCGGCTCAGAAAGTAAGGAGGTTTTCTTGATTAACCCGAGGGAAGAGCTCGCTTACAATTCATCGTTCGAATAAAGCACGAATAAAACTCCCTCCGAGATATTCAGGAAAAAACGAGTTGAAGAAAAGAGGTTTGAGGTTCCGTACAGTTATGATCCCGGGAGTAGCGTGACCTACATTCAAAGGAAAGATTCAAAATCGAGTGACGATCTCTGTCGGTGGCACGTCAGAACTAACCCGCTCAAGTGGCCAACGTGAGTGACACATTCATTTGGATGATTTGAATCTCAACTCTCAGAAATCTATCATGAATATTGGAATCGTCCCAAAAATATATATTAAATATATATCAAATGAGTCAAATCATATGAGTCAAATTTTGACTCATAGGGATACCTCAATTAGATTGTCAGTAAAAAGTGGTGAAACGGGAAAAGTGCCATTTCGTTTGGGCGGAATAATACGCCTTTTAAGATGGGAAAAACTGATGTTGAGGACTTAAAGCGCGGTAACCAGATACGGAAATCTGAGTGGATCTCATGAGCCAATTAGTAACTATTTACCAGGCAGTGGTGGAGGGTTATGAACACCACCACGTGATGATTTGGAGTATGAAGCTGCAGTTAGAGGGCTAGAGCCGTAGAACGTTCATAAAAGAACATTTTTATTTGGAGAATTTTTTTTTCGAACCTTGAAAAGTGAAAAACCGCTGCAAATAATTACACAATGGTTTATTATTTTCTATATTGATCACTCGTCTGCAAAGCCACCAACCATCCAACATGAAGAAAAACATCGATCACATTTCATTCAGCCAAAATTTGAACGGAGATTAGGCTTCTTTTGCGATTCACACTCGTGTTTCTCATTTAAAACATCTGTCGTAAAACCTTTTAATTCTCGCAGGGAGCGAACGGTTTGTCCTACAGAGCTCCGCGTGGTCTCGAAAAATTCTAAAAATTCTATAGAATCTTAAATTGAAGGAAAAACGATACCTTTATATCAAAATTTTTTGAGTTAGGTCGTTTTCAAAATTGATTTTGGAACCCTTAGAAGTGACCTACATCAACCAAAAGCTTCGGGGCACAACTAGACCCCAAATGGAGCCTACATACCAAATTTCATCAAAATCGGTCAATGCTAAGTGGCAAAAGTGCTGCGTACGGCGTACGGCGGACGGACGGCCAAATTTTTATTCGATTTTTGGATTCTACGTACCTTGAAACCATCAAATTTTGAGGGGGTGTTAACAATTTTTTTTCTTGGTTGATTCCAAAGGTTCGTTATTGAAAATAATAAACCAAAAAATGCTTCCGCTACCTTGGTAGACTCGAAAGCAATAATTCTAACCCCACGTTGAAACCGTTTTCATTTATTTATTTATTTATTTTGAATGGTACGGGAGTACTCCCAGTTACAGGATGAATACAACAAGAAAAAAGTACAATGACAGTTGAAGCAATAGACAATAAGAAGCAAGAAAGTATGGAGCAATAGACAATATGAAGCATGGCAATATGAGGCAATAGACAATAGAAAAGTCGACGATCAGCATTAATAAAAATCCGAAAAAGCAAATTTCACAATAATAAATAAAATACATATCATAACATACCTAATTCAAGAGTGAAAGCTATATAAATATAGAATAAATAGTAGAAAACACAGGTTATTTAATAGAAATTTCAGAGGAGGCCATCTTCAAACAGTAACACTTTGATAGATAGGAGGGAAGAAGTAAAAAAATCTAAATCGGGGTGGTTCTGGATGATAAGGTTAGCCTGTCTAGGGAGCCTGCTCAGAGGACAGTTGTAGAGGTAGTTGGTTGGAGAAAATGCAGCGGCAAAGGGAGGATGGTAACGGGAGTTCAAGCGGGGAACCGAGAGATTAACTCTAGCCAGGAGCCATGGACAGTCCAGCTGGCCCCTCACCAACCTAAAAAGCAATGCAATGTCACCAGCTATACGACGCATATAAAGAGGCTGAAGACCGCATCTGGAACGCAAAGAAGCATAATTGATCTCGGCGGCTGGAATATGCAATTTGTACGAAATGTAGCGCAAAAACCTGTTTTGGACACGCTCCAACTGGTCAATGTATACAGCATAGTGCGGTGACCAAACAACAGATGCATACTCAAGTACAGGAAGAACCAGTGCTTTATAGAGCGTCACAATGGCATTCACATTTGTGAATTCCCTGGTATTCCTTTTTAGAAATCCGAGGGTGCGCATGGCCTTACCGACAATGATGTCAATATGGTCGCCGAATGACAGCCATCCTCACACCCAAGTCGACAATCTCCCTCCTCCTAGTCAGAGGGGATCCATCCAGCTGGTAATTAAACTCCATGACCCTAGATCCACGGCAGAAAGTCATGACTGAACACTTGGCGGCATTCAGCAACAGATTATTCCGCCCACACCAACCCTCCAACGACGACAAACAGTCCTGAAGCCTCAAACAGTCAGGCTCGTCTACAACTCTCGTAAAAAACTTGAGGTCGTCTGCAAACAATAGACAACCAACTCCAGAGAACAGGTCCGTCACCTCATTGATGAAGAGGAGGAATAGGAGGGGTCCATTATGTGAACCCTGCGGCACTCCAGATGATGAATCATTCATCAATTTATCAATTCATCATTCATCAATTCATCAATTTAAGATGAAGTTCAGTTTCCATAAAATTCGTCAAAACTGATCGAATTCTCATGTTGGTTACTCACACGCCACTTCATGTGTTTGAGCTGTCACATTCATCGTGAACTCGTTTCATCAAGCACTGTTGAACGCAACCAAACACCCGAGTGAGGTGAATCGGGCGACACGCTATTTCATAGCGGATTCGAGTCGTGAAAAAGAAGTTTCACTTTTTCCACATTGACCATCAAAAAGTTGGCTAGCACGAGCCATCTGCGCCACTTTACAAGTTAATTAGGCTTCCCGTTTCGCGCCGCTGACTGTTTACAAACTTTTTCCTCTCTGCAACGCTTCGCCTGAAGAAAAAACGAAGAACTGCGAAGTTGTTCCGACCAGTTCCCCCTCGACGCCTCCTAAATTTATTATGAGTTGTTTGACTTCACTTTGACGAGAGAATAGAGAGGACGCAAACGACTTCTGTCCTTCCCTTTACATAAGGTCGGATCCTTTTTGGGAATGGAAGAAATGGCAAACACAGGAAGAAAAGGTGAGAAATAAAAAGAAAAACAAAATAAATAACTCGTCGTGATAAGTATGTTTGCGAGGTTGTTAGAGGACGGCACACAGAGTAGCTTGAATGAACAAAGGGTCTACAATTCTTTTTCCTATTGACAGACTCGAAAACTAGTGAGCGTGTGAACACTACATTCGGAGAGTGAAGTTACAGGATGAGCGGGCATGACCTCTTTTGAAGGTTCAGGAAGGTGGCGTTGAAACAAGACCAAACTTGGCCAAGTCCGGATATACTCCACCCGGAAAAAAAATTTCGCATTTTTTAAAAATAATTATATTTAAACTACATACCTAAAATGAGCAACACAATATAATAATTTCAGAATTTTTTGATAACGGTAAGTCGTACATAAAGAATCTGATGATCTGATCATCAAAGTTAGTAACAACAAACACGCAAATTTTGAGAAACGTAACAGATAGCTGTTGTTGTTGTCAATGGTGAACTCAGTATTTTGGTTTACTATTTTCAATAATAAGCCTTTGAATTCGAGCAAGAAAAAAAAATGTTTAGCCCCCCTCAAAATTTTATGTTTTACGTTTCAAGGTACGTAGAATCCGAAAATCGAATAAAAAAATTTTCCGTCCGTCCGTGGCACTTTTCTTAGGACCGATTTGGTTCAAATTTGGTATATGGGCTCCATTTGGGGTCTTGATGTCAGTCACTTCTAAGGGGTGAAAATTCAGGGTTGAAATTTTTAAGAGTGCCCTACCTCGAAAACTCTCAAAATAAAGGTATCGTTTTTTCACCAATTTTAAATAGTATTGAATTTTTGAAAATTTTTGAGACCACCCGGAGCTCTGTAGGACAAACCGTTCGCTCCCTACTGGGTTAAGGGTTTTCCTTCGATAAAACAGAATCACGAGTGTGAATCACAGAAGAGGTCTAATCTCCGTTCAAATTTTATCGGACGACAATGATCATTTTAGATTACTTTTCCCGTTTCACCACTTTTTATTGACAATCTAATTGAGGTAACAAACGAAGCAACAGCAGTCAGGTAAATCAACACCGCGCAAAAATCGCCAGCATCTCAGTCTGTTTACCTCGATGGCTCTCATTACTTGACTAGTTTACTATTCCCGCAACCCACACGATAAGAGGCATTCACAATTACTAGGTAATATCAGCATAACTACCATTACGAAATTTTGTTCTTGGTTGCTCAGGAAGTACAACAAACTGAGTAGGTTCTACGCGAAACTTTATTCCAAGAAACCATCAATGGTCGCGTTTCAATTCAATAAATATTTATTCCTGGTACATCATAATGTACATGAATTCTTCGGTTTTATATTGTATTATACATTTCATGGGTAGGAGTATTAGGTGTGCAGCAGTAAAGTAGTGAAGTATACCAACAAGTGTCGTTGATACAAACAACATTGCAATAAAATGTTCAGTTTCATTCCAGACATTGATGTTCAATACAAATATATGTGGCGACGAGAAAAAATCTGATCGTGAGGAGAAGGAGGAATCCACGGGAATTTGAAAAACTGGCAGGGCAGCTTGTGGGCAATGGGGAATACAGAATTCAGAAAAGTTGACGGACATTGGGGTGAAATTTATCGATCTCAATGTCGAAGAATGGAAGTATTATTCCAGGCGCTTCGAGGTGGCAGTGAGGGCACGTAGACTAAGTGATCAGGAGTACATTCGAGACTAGCAAAACAGGGAAGTGCAAGACGTAGAATACGACGAACTATTAGATTTTTTAGACAAATTCCATGGTGTCGTGTTCCATGACATTGTGACGAATCCTTTTGCGGAACGGTGGAGATTTGCACGTAGGTACCAACAAAAGGGAGAAAGTATCACCCAATTTACAAATGAATTACGGAACTTAGCGGGTAGCTGCAAATTCGGAGGCTCGTTAGATGAAAGATTACCGGATCAGTCAATCTTAGGGATAACGGACGATACGTGGCAACAAGGAGTTGGATATCCTTGTTGTAAATTGCACTTTCAAAGAAGTGGAAAAATTTTTCAGTATTACTTGAGCTCTCCAAACAACAGCAAGCAGTATTGAAAGGAGTCACTGGTAAGTTTTCTACTCTTCCTCGAACGTGTAAGGTTCAATACAGAAAAGCGCAAATTATTAACAGTCTTTTACGATTCCCACTAGAATGTCTGACTTATTGTAAGTCCAACCCTAGGGTCCTCATAGGGAGCGAACGGTTTGCCCTACAGAGCTCTGATGGTCGCATTCGATTCTAAATTCCTCACGTGCCTTCTCTATGGACCATGGGGTGAGAGGGGAGTTTGGTTTAATAATTATGAATTTCACAATAAACGTATATTTAACCGCCTTGGTGGTTTAATTTGATTCTAAAAATTCAAAACATTGATGAAAAAAGTTTTCGAGTTAGTGCGTTTTGAAAATGTTTTCCCCCACGCTTTACCTCTTAGAAGTGGATTGCATCAACCAATACTACTGGGAAAAACTAGACCCCAGATGGAGCCCATATACCTACCAATTCTCATTATTGAAAGTAATAAACCAAAAACGCTCAATCTCTCGGAACTGTCATCGGATTTGGATGAAAAATCGTGGTAAGCGATCTACATCTATTTCCTCCGGGATTTACGTACCAAACGATAGACCTGTTATCTCGAAGGAGAGAATGTGTCATCAAGCCATTCAAACTAACCGACCTTTAAATGTAGCAATATACAGTCTTTTTCGTCCGTTGAAACATCGAAACATTTCAAACGGGAAAGATTCAAAGCCAACTCCAAGCTCAACGCTGAATTATTCATGAAATCCAGACGAGCAGCACGTTATAGTCGTCCCCGACTTTTAACTCAGCCCGCTGATTCATTTCAATTCAAAAGCACTGAGTAGGGATCATCAAGTAGTTAGAGACTTAAGTTTATGATTACTGATTATAGAGCACCTTCCAGGTTAGGTTGGCACTTATCGGCTTCATTATCAACAAGAATATTGACCAGCCTAGAATTATTTGGTGTATTATTAATAATATTAATAACATTATATTTGTTTTGGCCTAATAGGCTAGAAAGAACATAGGGTAGAACATTAGACTCATAGATAATAGACCAGAGACCAACTATTGGTCTCATGTACATTCAGGCTGGTCCTCGCTGCACCCCTCCCGCTCACTGAAGCACCAGTCCAATCTCAGTCGCCGTAGCTGCCACGTCTTTGCTCCGTCAAACCGCCTCTATCATTGTAACCCCGCAAAATAATTTATTAATCTCAATTTTTGAAAGTGTGGTTAAATTACCCCACCTTTAACCATAAATTCTTAGCCGCGTAAATCCGCGAAATAATACACGGAGAAACCGCGAGCTTTAGGTCTCCCACGCATTGTCTGTGTGCTCCATTTTCTGCACCCTTCTGCTTTGCCTCTTCGCCGAACTTCTCGTCATTTCACACCCCGGCCGGGGTAAGTACCTTCTGCAGACACCATCGGTGAGTGGAGTTATTTCTCATGTAATCCCGTATTACCTACCTTGTTACCGTGCACAGACAATTCTAATATCAACCCTATATACCCTTTTGTTTAGGTCGGATTTGAGCGATCTAGGCCAGCGGCCCATCACACAACGTTTTATAAATTAATTTTCCCTTCTTCTTGTGTTGTGTGAAATCATTACCTATAACCATAATCATCACAGTCCACTCGAAATTAGTTTAGCCCAATAACTACCAAACAATATTATTGGATACCATATGTACGGTACATTATTACGATCTCAAATCTGTTCGAAATTAAGTTTTAACATGTTTAATGTTTTAGGGCTGGGGGTCATTCTGTGAATTCCGACACGCAAATTTGCAACGGGCAAAACTATACTAACCTGTGGTCCGATTTTGATGAAATTTTCAGGGATTGTGCGGGTTAGGTCCTAGACGGTCCCCTATAAATTTCAGCACCTTCGGACCAATAGGAGCGAGTGCGCATGCGCAAACGTGAATTTCCTGGAACCTCGGTTTCTAATGAACCGATTTTGCTCAAATTTGGAGGTTAGTTAGGGACTAACTTCTAAGAGACACCCTATAAGTTTCAATCAAATTGGTCAAGCAATAGTCGCTGCGCATGCGCGAACTTTAAATTTATTGTTACAACCAAAACTCCGCAACTATTCAACCGATTTCGATGAAATTTTCAGGGATTGTGTGGGTTAGGTCCTAGACGGTGGACCGCTAATATTTTGGTATTCAATAACTCTTTGAATCATAATTTTTTCGCCAACTGATTCTATACGTCCATGTTACAATGAGTGAGGAAGCTATACTGCCCACCCAACTTGGCAGACTTTTTTCTCTCCTATTCAACGCAGGAAGGTGAAATTTGAGAGGCAGGGTCAATGGAGAATGCTGAAAGCGCCTGAGTGGTCACTGATCGGCTGAGTGAGCTCCAAGGCCATTTTCTCTCCTGTTGAACGCAGGAAGCTAAAATTTGAGAAGCAGAGTCAATGGAGAATGCTGAAGGCGCCTGAGTGGTCACTGATCAGCTGAGTGAGCTCCAAGGCCATTTTCTCTCCTGTTGAACGCAGGAAGCTAAAATTTGAGAGGCAGGGTCAATGGAGAATGCTGAAGGCGCCTGAGTGGTCACTGATCGGCTGAGTGAGCTCCAAGGCCATTTTCTCTCCTGTTGAACGCAGGAAGCTAAAATTTGAGAAGCAGGGTCAATGGAGAATGCTGAAGGCGCCTGAGTGGTCACTGATCAGCTGAGTGAGCTCCAAGGCCATTTTCTCTCCTGTTGAACGCAGGAAGCTAAAATTTGAGAAGCAGGGTCAATGGAGAATGCTGAAGGCGCCTGAGTGGTCACTGATCGGCTGAGTGAGCTCCAAGGCCATTTTCTCTCCTGTTGAACGCAGGAAGCTAAAATTTGAGAAGCAGGGTCAATGGAGAATGCTGAAGGCGCCTGAGTGGTCACTGATCAGCTGAGTGACCTCCAAGGCCATTTTCTCTCCTGTTGAACGCAGAAAGCTGAAATTTGAGAGGCAGGGTCAATGGAGAATGCTGAAGGCGCCTGAAGGGTGACTGATCAGCTGAGTGAGCTCCAAAGCCATTTTCTCTCCTGTTGAACGCAGGAAGCTGAAATTTGAGAAGCAGGGTCAATGGAGAATGCTGAAGGCGCCTGAGTGGTCACTGATCAGCTGAGTTTCTCCCTTGCGAGGGAAAAACATTAAACATGATTTAATGTTTTTCCCTCGCAAGGGAGAAATTGAACATTATACATTATGTCTTCGTAGTTTTTTCCGTACATCTTTACATGAGATGTGTCATGTGATTGATCGGACCGTTGTGAAGACAATTAGAGGCCATTAGATCCAAAGATATTGACGTTCCAGGAGAATCCCCCCTTCTGAAGGCTAACCCCGGAATATCACCTAAAATCGGACCTTCCAATACAACATGGAGAAGTTGCAACTCACTCTCGAAGATGATGTTCACGAATAGCTCTTACCTGGAACAGAAAAACAACAAAACTATTAAAATAACCAGTTACAAAATGAAGAAGCAATATACAGGGTGTCCCAGAAACTACGCTCCCCTCAATTATATTCTCTAATTATGGACGAAAAAACGCTGCAAATCATTGCTCAAAGGTTTATTATTTTCTGTATAGATCACTGGTTCTCCATCAATAGCACCTACCACCGCCTGTATTCTCCCTTGACCTTCCCTCTCAAATTTCAGCTTCCTGCGTTCAATAGGATTGAAAATGACGTCGGAGCTCACTCAGCTGATCAGTGATCTGAGGAGTGAAGAAGATCTCCTCGAATGCTGGAGACGCCTGGAAGAGCACTTTCATTCAATAGGATTGAAAATGGCTTCGGAGCTCACTCAGCTGATCAGTGATCTGAAGAATGAAGAAGCTTTTGAGCAATGATTTGCAGCGTTTTTTACCCACCAACATTTTTTTTACCTACCAACTTTTTTTTACCTACCAGCTAGGTACTACCTACCACACCATACTGGCTTCACACCTTCACAATCAAGTTTATTAGAAAGAACTAAACGCTTCACACTCGATTGGAAAATTAGAAAGCTTCATATTGAAATTTGATTACTGGTTACGCAGAAGGCAAAACTGTATACAAATCAAAGAAATGAGCAGCGATCGCATTTTAGTGCGATTAAATTTGAATGGAGATTAGACCTCTTTTGCGATTCACACTCATGATTCTGTTTTATTGAAGGAAAACCTTCAAGTACTCGTAGGGACCGAACGGTTTGTCCTACAGAGCTCCGGGTGGTCTCAAAAATTTTTAAAAATTCAATACTATTTAAAATTGGTGAAAAAACGATACCTTTATTTCAAGAGTTTTCGAGCTAGGGCACTCTTGAAAATTTCAACCCTTAATTTTCACCCCTTAGAAGTGACCTACGTCAACCAAAAGCTTCGCGGCACAACTAGACCCCAAATGGAGCCCATATACAAAATTTGAACCAAATCGGTCCAGTGTTGCTAAGAAAAGTGCCGCGGACGGCGGACGGGGGACGGCGGACGGCGGACGGACATTGCAAATTTGGATTCTACGCACCTTGAAACGTAAAGTGACAAAGTTTGAGGGGGGGTTATAAAAATTTTTTGCGATACGATCACATAGGCTTATTATTAGAAATAATAAACCAAAAAATCGGACCAACCCATTCTTCATTATTTTTTTCACGTAAAATTCAAAAATGACAAAATTGCATTCAAGAAGGGTAATGAATCAATCCTAATGAAGCGTGAAACAATCGTGAAATTTATAAAATTGTGTCCAGCTGCACAAAGAAGAAATAATTCGTGAAGAAAACGATACTCGGATAATATTCCACGGAAAATCGATGATTTCCTCCTCATAAAGAGATTTTGGTTTATTATTTCTAATAATAAGCCTATGTGATCGTATCGCAAAAAATTTTTATAACCCCCCCTCAAACTTTGTCACTTTACGTTTCAAGGTGCGTAGAATCCAAATTTGCAATGTCCGTCCGCCGTCCGCCGTCCCCCGTCCGCCGTCCCCCGTCCGTGGCACTTTTCTTAGCAACACTGGACCGATTTGGTTCAAATTTGGTATATGGGCTCCATTTGGGGTCTAGTTGTGCCGCGAAGCTTTTGGTTGATGTAGGTCACTTCTAAGGGGTGAAAATTAAGGGTTGAAATTTTCAAGAGTGCCCTAGCTCGAAAACTCTCGAAATAAAGGTATCGTTTTTTCACCAATTTTAAATAGTATTGAATTTTTAAAAATTTGTGAGACCACCCGGAGCTCTGTAGGACAAACCGTTCGGTCCCTACGAGTACTTGAAGGTTTTCCTTCGATAAAACAGAATCATGAGTGTGAATCGCAAAAGAGGTCTAATCTCCATTCAAATTTTGCGATTCAAATTGCGATCGCTGCTCATTTCTTCGATTTGTATACAGTTTTGCCATCTGCGTAACCAGTAATCAAATTTCAATATGAAGCTTTCTATTTTTCCAATCGAGTGTGAAGCGTTTAGTTCTTTCTGATAAACTTGATTGTGAAGGTGTGAAGCCAGTATGGTGTGGTAGGTAATACCTAGCTGGTAGGTAAAAAAAAGTTGGTAGGTAAAAAAAATGTTGGTGGGTAAAAAACGCTGCAAATCATTGCTCAAAAGCTTCTTCATTCTTCAGATCAGTGATCAGCTGAGTGAGCTCCGAAGCCATTTTCAATCCTATTGAATGAAAGTGCTCTTCCAGGCGTCTCCAGCATTCGAGGAGATCTTCTTCACTCTTCAGATCACTGATCAGCTGAGTGAGCTCCAAACCCATTTTCAATCCTATTGAATGGAAGGGCTCTTCCAGGCGTCTTCAGCATTCGAGGAGATCTTCTTCACTCTTTAGATCACTGATCAGCTGAGTGAGCTCCGAAGTCATTTTCAATCCTATTGAACGCAGGAAGCTGAAATTTGAGAGGGAAGGTCAAGGGAGAATACAGATGGTGGTAGGTGCTATTGATGGAGAACCAGTGATCTATACAGAAGGGTGATCTATACAGAAAATAATAAACCTTTGAGCAATGATTTGCAGCGTTTTTCACGTAAAATTCAAAAATGACGAAATTGCATTCAAGAAGGGTATTGAATCAATCCTAATGAAGCGTGAAACAATCGTGAAATTTATAAAATTGTGTCCAGCTGCACAAAGAAGAAATAATTCGTGAAGAAAACGATACTCGGATAATATTCCACGGAAAATCGATGATTTCCTCCTCATAAAGAGATTTTGGTTTATTATTTCTAATAATAAGCCTATGTGATCGTATCGCAAAAAATTTTTATAACCCCCCCTCAAACTGTGTCACTTAACGTTTCAAGGTGCGTAGAATCCAAATTTGCAATATCCGTCCGCCGTCCGCCGTCCGTGGCACTTTTCTTAGCAACACTGGACCGATTTGGTTCAAATTTGGTATATGGGCTCCATTTGGGGTCTAGTTGTGCCGCGAAGCTTTTGGTTGATGTCAGTCACTTGTAAGAAGTGAAAATTAAGGGTTGAAATTTTCAAGAGTGCCCTAGCTCGAAAACTCTCGAAATAAAGGTATCGTTATTTCACCAATTTTAAATAGTATTGAATTTTTAAAAATTTTTGAGACCACCCGGAGCTCTGTAGGACAAACCGTTCGGTCCCTACGAGTACTTGAAGGTTTTCCTTCGATAAAACAGAATCATGAGTGTGAATCGCAAAAGAGGTCTAATCTCCATTCAAATTTTGCGATTCAAATTGCGATCGCTGCTCATTTCTTCGATTTGTATACAGTTTTGCCATCTGCGTAACCAGTAATCAAATTTCAATATGAAGCTTTCTATTTTTCCAATCGAGTGTGAAGCGTTTAGTTCTTTCTGATAAACTTGATTGTGAAGGTGTGAAGCCAGTATGGTGTGGTAGGTAGTACCTAGCTGGTAGGTAAAAAAAAGTTGGTAGGTAAAAAAAATGTTGGTGGGTAAAAAACGCTGCAAATCATTGCTCAAAAGCTTCTTCATTCTTCAGATCAGTGATCAGCTGAGTGAGCTCCGAAGCCATTTTCAATCCTATTGAATGAAAGTGCTCTTCCAGGCGTCTCCAGCATTCGAGGAGATCTTCTTCACTCCTCAGATCTCTGATCAGCTGAGTGAGCTCCAAACCCATTTTCAATCCTATTGAATGGAAGTGCTCTTCCAGGCGTCTTCAGCATTCGAGGAGATCTTCTTCACTCTTCAGATCACTGATCAGCTGAGTGAGCTCCGAAGTCATTTTCAATCCTATTGAACGCAGGAAGCTGAAATTTGAGAGAGAAGGTCAAGGGAGAATACAGATGGTGGTAGGTGCTATTGATGGAGAACCAGTGATCTATACAGAAGGGTGATCTATACAGAAAATAATAAACCTTTGAGCAATGATTTGCAGCGTTTTTCTGTTGCAAATGCGGTAAAATGAAATCAAATCAGGTAAGGGATATCACAGCGCGATTCAGCGTAGAAAAACAGTGCTAAGTAATGTGCCACACTTGAGGTCTACCTCCATCTCAGTTTTGGCACAATCCCTGGGTTGCGCATCTTCGAGCGCTCGCTGAGCGGGTTGCACGGGTCCAAATAAAAGTTGTCGAAGTGAAATGTTCATAAAATTTGACGTAAAATCCGAATCTGCAATAAAAATGGGGGTTCCCATTTCAATAAACAAAGTTGAACTTCGTTGTGCGATTGCGCAGCGCAATTTTGTCATTTTTGAATTCTACGCAAAAAAAAAAAAAAAAAAAAAACGCTGCAAATTATTACACAAAGGTTTATTATCTTTCTATATAGATCACTCGTCTGCAAGGAACACGGCTTTGCCATTGTCACTCCCTAACAACATGAAGAAAAACATTGATCGCGTTTCGGCCAGCTAAAATTTGAACGGAGATTAGGCCTCTTTTGCGATTCACACTCGTGTTTCTGATTTATCGTAAGTCCAACCCTTGAATTCTCTTAGGGAGAGAACGGTTTATCCTACAGAGCTCCGCGTGGTCTCTCAAAATTCAATACATCTCAAATTCATGGAAAAACAATAGGTACCTTTGTATCAAAATTTTTTGAGTTAGAGCGTTTGCAAAATTTCAACCGTTTCAACCCTTAGAAGTGACCTACATCAACCAAAAGCTTTGAGGCACAACTAGACCCCAAATGGAGCCCATATACCAAATTTCATCAAAATCGGTCAATGCTAACTGAGGAAAGTGCCGCGTACGGCGTATGGACGGCCAAATTTTCATTCGATTTTGGTATTCTACGTACGTTAAAACGTAAACTTTTTTTATTAATATTATTTTTTTTATTAATTAAGGAGGAAATTATGAAGGGGGGATCAAAAATAAGAGGAGGAGCGTAGTTACTGGGACACATTGTATATCAAGTCCTCGTTACCTAATAAACCTCCCAATCTTCTCTGAATTAGTTAACGATCAAACAGTCAGATTATCATACAGTTAGATGATTATTCTTGCAAATAATACAGGTAGATGATTATAATTGAGCTCCATCTACGAAAATAGAACAATCGGAATTTTCGGAATGAATAACAAATAACCATAGTAAACTAACGGGAAAATTTAGATGTTTCTAGAAGGCTAATTTACACAGAAAAAAATAAAAGTTGTGTAGTAAGTCGTAGCGTTTTTTAAAAGCACATAAATAAAATCAACAGTAGGTACTTTTTCTTCTTTTAATTGAGTTAAATGTTCTTTGTTTGTGACGCGTTTGGACTGGATTGCCCTAACGAGATTGGTCGAGGGCGAGAACTCTACTTTGAAATACCTTTCCAGTAAGGCAGGGAGAACAAAGAGCTGCGCAGAGGAAAATCTTCAAGAGGAATTTCTGAAACATTCCGTTTTTCATCGAGTCTGTTTCAAGTCGGCATTCCGAAGAGAATGAACCCCACTCACACCTGGTTGCGAATTTAGCAGAACAAGGCAGAGATACAGCTGTATTATTCAGGGGCACTCCTCTCACACAACTCGGCCTGATGAGCTTCGGATCAAACGAAGCGATGAAACCCCGAATGTTTTAATGCGGCAAAGGAGGACATGGAAGAGGTAGAAGAGGACAGCGGAATCAATCATTGATAAAAGTTGTAACCCGACACAAAAATTTCGAAATTATAATAAATTATGTAGGAACTTTAACGGAATAGTAAACTTTTATGGAACATGAAAGAGGAATTTTCATGTAATGAGTGTGAAATCTTCAAGGAAAATAAAAGTGAAACTCTTATGGAATTTCAAGTGGAACTGTTATGGAGAATGAAAGAGGAACTTTCATGGAGTATAAAAGGGGAATTTTTATGTTATGAGAGTGGAACTAACAAGAAGATTGAAAATAAAGTATAAAAGTAACAGTATAAAAGTTGAGTTATGGAATTTAAGTGGAAATTTTATGGAGAATGAAGGTGGAACATTCATGGAGTGTAAAAGAGGAATTTTTATGTTGGAAGTATAAAAACTTCATGGAATTTTAAGTCAAATTTTAATCGATTATGAAAGTACAACTTCTATGTTATGAGAGTGGAACTTTCAAGGAGTATGAAAGTAACACTTTTAAGGAATAAATTATAAATGGAACAGCTATGGAAAATGAAAGAGGAACGTTTTTGAGTATGAAGAGGTACTTTTATAAATGTAAGTAGTATGAAAGAGTAACTTTAATGGAGTATGATCGAGGAAGTTTTATGAAAAATGAAAATGGCACTTGAATTTTAGAAGAAAAACGAGTAGAGGTTCCAAAATGTTTGATAACCGGACGCGTTAAAAGAAAAAAATCCAACATCACGTCGGAGAACGTTTTCATAAGAATGTATATCAGCAATGAGAGTAAAGTCGACAAGCAATTCGTAAAATTAGCTTATGAACATAACAATGTCGAACAATTTCTCAAGACCATGAGTGTTTTAGACAGCGAAACAAGAAACCGGAAGTGAGTTTTTCATGTGTCTTTCGAGAAAACTTGAACAGGTCGTTCCATCTTGTTACTGAGGTATTTCCTTAAAAGGCACTCTCAACAATTTCCCGCCACCCAAGGTTATGAGGCTATAACCTCAAAATTGGTACCAAGAGGACTGCTAAGCTTTTTCCTTTTATGCACTCAAATACCGCATAGATGCCTTTCTCAAGCTGACGGAGGTGATGTCTGTATCATCTGCATTTTCGTAAAATACTTGGCGAAATATTGAAAGTTCTCGCAAGGGTCGTTCAAGTGGGAAGACATCGGTGATGACCACTCTTTTTCACCCCAGTCTACCCAGTCCAACATTTGTCCAAATTTTTCGACATCTGTCCAAATTTTGCACAGAAAAGGGGCGAGTTTTTGACTAAGATACCCACTCACGAGATTCTAGAAGATATAAAATTATTCACAATGGGGCCGAACCAATGTTCGTAGCCCACGAAAACTAATTTATTAATAGTCCAACCAACTTTCATTATTTTTTCGTTAATAAAAATGCCAACGTCTTGTTGATATGTTATAGTTGGGAAGTTTCGCATTAGTGTTATAATGTGCACCCCAAAAACCCATTATCGTGGAGAAAATGTTCAAGCTTCGTCAGATCGGACTAGTTTAAAATTCATTGTGCGCCTAAGGGATACTTAGTAATTGTTTACAACGCTGAAACGAATGAAACAAACTTCAAGTCGATAGGATTGTTAATTTCGAAGTCAAAAGCGCCTAAGGGATACTTAGTCGTTTTTTACAACGCTGAAACGAATGAAACAAACGTCAGATCGATAGGATTGTTGATTTCGAAGTCATGAGCGCCTAAAGGATACTTAGGCTAAGGGATACTTAGTAATTTTTTACAACGCTGAAACCAATGAAACCGACTTCAGATCGATAGGATTGTTAATTTCGAAGTCATGAGCGCCTAAGGGATACTTAGTAATTTTTTACAACGTTGAAACGAATGAAACAAACGTCAGATCGATAGGATTGTTAATTTCGAGGTCATGAGCGCCTAAGGGATTCCTAGGCTAAGGGATTCTTAGGCTAAGGGATACTTAGTAATTTTTACAACGCTGAAACGAATGAAACAAACGTCAGATCGATAGGATTGTTGATTTCGAAGTCATGAGCGCCTAAGGGCTTCTTAGGCTAAGGTCTACTTAGTCGTTTTTTACAACGCTGAAACGAATGAAACAAACGTCAGATCGATAGGATTGTTGATTTCGAAGTCATGAGCGCCTAAGGGATACTTAGGCTAAGGGATACTTAGTAATTTTTTACAACGCTGAAACGAATGAAACAAACTTCAGATCGATTGGATTGTTGATTTCGAAGTCATGAGCGCCTAAGGGATTCTAAGGCTAAGGGATACTTAGTAATTTTTTACTACGCTGAAACGAATGAAACAAACTTCAGATCGATAGGATTGTTGATTTCGAAGTCATGAGCGCCTAAGGGATTCTTAGGCTAAGGGATACTTAGTAGTTTTTTACAACGCTGAAACGAACGAAACAAACTTTAGGTCGATAGGATTGTTAATTTCGAAGTCATAAGCGCCTAAGGGATACTTAATAGTTTTTTACAACGCTAAAACGAATGAAACAAACTTCAGGTCAATACGATTGTTAATTTCGAAGTCATGAGCGCCTAAGGGATACTTAATAGTTTTTTACAACGCTGAAACGAATGAAACAAACTTCAGGTCAATAGGATTGTTAATTTCGAAGTCATGAGCGCCTAAGGGATACTTAGGCTAAGGGATACTTAGTAGTTTTTAACAACGCTGAAACGAATGAAACAAACTTCAGGTCGATAGGATTGTTAATGTCGAATTCATGAGCGCCTAAGGGATACTTAATAGTTTTTACAACGCTGAAACGAATGAAACAAACTTCAGGTCGATAGGATTGTTAATTTCGAAGTCATGAGCGCCTAAGGGATTCTTAGGCTAAGGGATACTTAGTAGTTTTTAACAACGCTGAAACGAATGAAACAAACTTCAGGTCGATAGGATTGTTAATTTCGAAGTCATGAGCGCCTAAGGGATACTTAATAGTTTTTTACAACGCTGAAACGAATGAAACAAACTTCAGGTCAATAGGATTGTTAATTTCGAAGTCATGAGCGCCTAAGGGATACTTAGGCTAAGGGATACTTAGTAGTTTTTAACAACGCTGAAACGAATGAAACAAACTTCAGGTCGATAGGATTGTTAATGTCGAATTCATGAGCGCCTAAGGGATACTTAATAGTTTTTTACAACGCTGAAACGAATGAAACAAACTTCAGGTCGATAGGATTGTTAATTTCGAAGTCATGAGCGCCTAAGGATACTTAATAGTTTTTTACAACGCTGAAACGAATGAAACAAACTTCAGGTCAATAGGATTGTTAATTTCGAAGTCATGAGCGCCTAAGGGATACTTAGGCTAAGGGATACTTAGTAGTTTTTAACAACGCTGAAACGAATGAAACAAACTTCAGGTCGATAGGATTGTTAATGTCGAATTCATGAGCGCCTAAGGGATACTTAATAGTTTTTTACAACGCTGAAACGAATGAAACAAACTTCAGGTCGATAGGATTGTTAATTTCGAAGTCATGAGCGCCTAAGGGATACTTAATAGTTTTTTACAACGCTGAAACGAATGAAACAAACTTCAGGTCAATAGGATTGTTAATTTCGAAGTCATGAGCGCCTAAGGGATACTTAGGCTAAGGGATACTTAGTAGTTTTTAACAACGCTGAAACGAATGAAACAAACTTCAGGTCGATAGGATTGTTAATGTCGAATTCATGAGCGCCTAAGGGATACTTAATAGTTTTTTACAACGCTGAAACGAATGAAACAAACTTCAGGTCGATAGGATTGTTAATTTCGAAGTCATGAGCGCCTAAGGGATACTTAATAGTTTTTTACAACGCTGAAACGAATGAAACAAACTTCAGGTCGATAGGATTGTTAATGTCGAATTCATGAGCGCCTAAGGGATTCTTAGGCTAAGGGATACTTAGTAGTTTTTAACAACGCTGAAACGAATGAAACAAACTTCAGGTCGATAGGATTGTTAATTTCGAAGTCATGAGCGCCTAAGGGATACTTAATAGTTTTTTACAACGCTGAAACGAATGAAACAAACTTCAGGTCGATAGGATTGTTAATTTCAAAGTCATAAGACGGGACTCGAGATCCCAACCTCACAATCCCTGAAAATGTCATAGAAATAGGTAGTTACTTTGATTATTACAAGTTCATTAACCGCTGCTAACGATGATCCAACATGATGAAACTCACGGAGGATGGGCCTCTAAACTATTCAGACCCCTAAAATCTCATCAAAATCGAACTATAACGTCGTACAGTTTGAACTGTTGCAAGAAATCGCGGACTAAAAATGTTTAAGAAAGTCAAGACAAACGTGCGAAGCGAGGGGATATTTTAATGTTGTGGGGCTTCTGTTCACCTCCCTTAAGTGAAAACTGCTTCACCTAAGTTGTTTCAAAGCCAAATAGCTTTCTGTGATGTTTATTCACGCTTCTCGCTAACAATCTCAAAAATTACGGAAGCAGGTTTTTCTCGAAAAACGCAAGTTTCTCTAGAAACTACCTTCACGGTTCTAATTTTTGTCTAAACGTGAAAATTGTTGATACCTCGGGCTCTTTACAACAGTTTCAACAACATAATGTTTTAGCCTATATTGAGATAATAATTGTTTGTTCTCCATTGTCTCAAGTCTCCATCGACCAAGTTCCCCTGTGTACCAGTGAATTAGTGATTTCATTAACTCAATTGCGACTTCGACTCTGCTTTGGTTATTGGATTGGTCTGTGTAAGCGAATACAGCCGAAGGGCTCTGAGAGGAATTAACTAATGGAGGTGTGGGTTGGTCGAGAGTCTGTTTGTTTCTCAACTTTTTCCGTCTGGCACTGGGCAGAGATTCCACTTAAAGGAAGTCCAGAGCTGTACAGTGATAAATCATCTCCAGGAACTCAAGCCAATAACCATCACCCACTACAGAGCCAGCAACTAATCATCAGATTATCCTATCACCCCTCATCCCATTTTGTCAGGTGGTTTGTGAGGGTTTAATTCATACCCACTTCCTCGCATTCACTAACTACTTTGGAGTTCCCTCTGTAATGATATAATCATCAGTCATGGCTACCAACGTTACTGCATCAAATTGAAATATCGTAGTTACCAATTGGCTGCATGAAGTGGACACTATGGGTTCATTACAGAAAACGCTGCCAATTATTACAGAAAGATTCATTATTTTTCTGTGTAGATCAATCGTCTGCAGAAGATAAAAGTAAGTAAAGTAGTAAAGTAAACAACCATTCCAGGTTAGATTTTCGTCCGACTGCCATCCCTGGCGTCGCGGACGTCATCAGCTGTCTTCCTAAGGGCAGATCAGAATTTGTTCTGATGATTTCGCTCATCGCTTCCCATTGGCCTCGACGCCCTGGGTTGGGACGAGGGGGAACTGCGACCGGCTTACCCGAAAAATATGCCGCAGTGGCGGGTCTCGAACTCACGGCTCCGGTTCGAGTCCCGTCTCCAGAGACACATGCCCTAGCTCGCTCGGTCACAGCAGAAGATAAGAATATAAGAAGAACACATCTTAGCTTTGCTATTGTCACCTACTAACCATAGGTACCTATTTCCTACCTACTACCTGCCTACTTCACAACAAGTTTATTTATAATAAATAAATGCTTTGCACTCAATTCGAAGAAATAGGGAGTTGCCTTCATTAGCAAATTTGATTACTGATTGCTAAGGACGCAAAACTGAGTACGGCTCGAAGAAACGAACAACGATCACATTAAATGTGATTACCAAATTTTGGTAAGCTAACATTTGAACGGAGATTAGACCTCTTTTGCGATTCACACTCGAGTTTCTGATTTATCGTAAGTCCAACCCCTAAGTTCTCATAGGGAGCTAGGGGTTGGTTCATCAGAGCTCCGGGTGGTCTCATTCGATTCTAAAAATTCAATATTATCTTAAATTGATGGAAAAATAATACCTTTTTATCGAAATTTGTTGAGCTAGGGCGTTTTCAAAATTTCAACCCTTACTTTTCAACCTCGAAAAGTGACTGACATTAACCAAAAGCTTTGAGGCACAAATAGACCCCATATACGAAATTTCATCAAATTCTCTCCATGGTAGCTAAGGAAAGTGCGGCGAACGGCGGAAAGACGAAAACTATTTTCACCTCAAAAACATTGAAAGTGAGAATTTATCTTCAATTTCTAAATAATTTTGTGATACTAACTCGAGATAAGTACCTACACAGTTGTAAGTAGTTCCGAAGTTTCAGCTTTTCTCGCTACTCATCAGAGGCCAAAAATGCTCAATAGTCCAGACATCACTAATTCTAAACCGAAACTTTATTTTATAAACTGACTGAACTTTCTAGCCTCTTGGCAAAATTCTACTAGGTAGGTACTCCTTCCAAACTCCTCAGTAATTTGAGCTTGTTCAAGTCCTGTCTGACATATTTTGCTGTTCTCGTACTTCCACGGAACTCTACTAGAGCAGTTACTGGAGAATTAGCAAACTTTGTTTTCCACACGAACGAATTGAGGGGTGAGAAACGCTCGAAAACTTCCTGTTTAAAAGCAACTTTAATTTGAGATGAAATGCGAAATCTCTTGCAGTACAGATAGGTTTGAACCACCTGGGTCCTCATATTTCTACTGTCGCTGTAAATACTCTTCTGCTACGTCGATTAGATTCCACATAAATAACGTGAGTTGAGCCGCTCAGATTCTTTAGTGAAGAAATTGGAAAGTAGTGAAAATACTCAATACGGAATATCATAAGAATAATTTCAAATTGATTGTTTTAGACAATATTGAATAGAAACACGGGATATTAAAAAAAAATGGTTGTGGCACATAGCTTCCTAGTATCGTAACCCGATTGTATAGATGATCCGATGCTAGTAGATAATCAGAAAACATTAATCTCAAAGTACCTTTCACTACCCTCATAGGGGACCATCTACACGTCAACCCGCCTTGGTGTTTATATATAATGAGAGAGGATTTAGGATTTAGTTGCTTCCAGTTGACAAAGGTAAATAATCAACAATATCTTCGACTGGTTGCTAATGGCAACACTATACAATTCAATTGTGGTTCGTGTTTTTTTTTCTAAATTAATTGTTATTTTCTTGAATAAACTGCGTAATTCTGCTTCCTCTTCCACACAACCTTCAATACGACTGCAGTAGGAGAACAGAACATTAATAATATTGAATAAACTTCGACGTAACCGTAAGTTCGAGGCCACAGATAAGAGTTTCCTCCACATTCGCAGTGAAATCCTTTTGTGATGTCTGCCCCTATCCTATCTCATCTCATCCTCTACTCCACACCCAATTTTTCTTCTGGACAAATCAATCTTCTCGCCTCCCTTTGAGGGCTTTCAACGCCTTTGGAAAGAAAAGAGGGATTCGCGAGAAAAAAAAGAGCTGAATCATTAAACCTTATATGCGGAAGGACGGAATTTTATTTGAAAAGACCCTCAGCGTACCCTAGAACTACACAGAAGGTCGTAAACGGCCGTTTCTTGGAGTAAGCTGTTCGCAACGATAAAATTGTTTAATGGCGGCAAATACAACAAAAACTATGGCAAGTCATTAGAAAATCTCATCAGAGAAAATAGTTCCTGACTCGTAGAAATACATAAAAGTTTTGTTTTCACTACTTTATAGTCGAGGATATCAAATGAACTACTGGCGATAAGTAAACGCTTCCCAAGATGGAAAAAGATCAACACAAACGCCACCCGAAGGATTTTCTGGAGTTCATCAATGGCCAACCGAGGGGAGTACAGTTTATGGCAAACCCTCTTTGATACAAAGAAGATTTGGAGAAAATTTAGAACAACGTTGAGGTTGCTATGAATGTTTAATATTTTTTAAATCGTATTTTACTCAACTGCAGTTGTATCTGCATAACTCCAACTCTGTTTGAAATTTATTTTGAGGGGATCCTTCGATATTGGAATCAGTCGTGCCAAGGAATGGGCGTCCCGGTTGGTGACCAGACAATGCCAGACCGGATGTTGTGTTTATGCTCAAGATGCTCAACAAGGCATCCCAGGCTGCGGGATCAACAACCAATGCTGATAAAATAGAATATTAGGTTATAGGGGGTGACGGTCATGATCCAGAGGTGCCTGGGCTGGAACCGTGAAGTCCGGCCAAGCAGCAATGAGATGTAACTTGTGAGTTTAAGATTTGCGGCTTTATCATGGAATATGCTTTAGCCTTGAACTCACTGGGAAAACGAGTCACTTTTTTGGGAGACCGGTTTGGAGACGGCGATTTGTCACGAAATTTTGCAATGATTTCCAAAGTAGTTTGCTACAGAACTTTATCTTCGTCATTCGAGTTCGTAGAAAAATCGTTTACCATTCGTTGGAAAGCCCAAAATCTATGCATAAATTACATACTGCCAAAACCGCCGTAATTATGGAGGAAACTGAGATATAAGGTAAGGTGGGGCAAGTGCGTGGTATGTTTTGCAAAGTTCACCTTCAACAAGACCTCAATAATCTGCCGTTGATGTTAAGTTAATATTTCTTTTTGCTCTTGGTACCTATGAATCCCCTGTTTTCAAATATATAATTGTTTTTTCCATAACCTTGAAAATTATTAGCATTATCATCAAAAAGGGTTTTCAAGTCCGACTTACGCACTTGCCCCGTCAACACGGGGTAAGTGCATAACTGGCCTGTGAAAAGCTTGGAACTTGCCTGCTACTTTCGCTGGGGCAAGTGCCGAAAAGAGCATCTTCCAACAAGGATTTTGCAAATTGAAATTTCAAAATCGGACAAAAATTCACTGAGTTATTAACTTTCCTCTTCGACCTATTTCAGGGGGAGGGAGAATGCAAACAATGTCATTTTTCTCAACTGAACTGATGTCCTCTCGTGGTGGGTATTTGAATATGGTACGTCCTCCAGAGGTTGAATGTTTTCTCATGAATTTGATCATTGGGTCCCCCTGATTGCGCCCTACCACGCACTTACCCCTTTTTGAAAAACTAGTGGGGTAAGTGCGTGGTAGGGCGTAACTCACTGATTAAAAAATATTACGTTTTTATTCAGTTATAAGAGTGAAATACAACTACAGAACTTGTAGATTAACCTCAGAAACAGTTCAAAATACTCATCAATTTGGCCAATGGAAATGGATGAAGATGGGACCACCAACTTTGCAGCAGACTGAAAAGGCACAACGTGACTTCATAACCCTCTGGTGAAATTGCCATCGGCGTTAGCGCTCTCTGGCGGATAAGTGTTAGAAGGCATATAGTTGCCAACGCAGTCTGTAGATGGCGTCTAGTTTTGAATTCAATAGCAACAGTTATGACCCACTTACGCACTTACCCCGTTTCTGCACTTGCCCCACCATACCTTACCCCTGAGTTAAAAGAACTGAAACAACAAAAGCGATAAGAGCCACCATAGATTTAGCGGGGTTTTATTTCGAAGGAAGGTGTTATTTATGTCGTACTTAGGCTATGTATTTACGAAATGTTATCCAAGATAAAATTATATTTCTACTTCCATTTAAGGTGCTTGTGATTCCTAATTTACGTATCAGCGTTGAAATGAGTTTTCAGGGAGCGACCTGGTATCTGCATCGTCTAGGAATGTCACAAACCATCAGAGACATTTTGAATATAGGCGTGCTGAAAATCGGCCGAAAAATCAAGTTGAAAAGCAGACCCATAAAGAGCTAAATGAAAACAGCAGATAAAAAATTCATAATAAAAGGAAACAACAAAAGAAATAAAACAAGGCCAAAGCATGTTCCATGTTTTTTGAATTTCAGCCAAATGCTTCAAGCATCCGGGGGTCCAGGGGGCCTGTTTTTTCTACAGGTACTTCGAGATAACACTCTGACTCGTTCAAATATCCTAATTACATCATGAATAAGAACAAAGGAGACATAGGATTATGGATACCACGCCTTTTTCTGCTACCTAAATTTTTTTACAAGAAATGTCGGTACCTTTAGGAGATTCGCACCTTCTTTTAATGCTTTCCGTAGAAAATATGATTCCGAATTCAGCGCTCTGGTCATACATCAAGCTGACTTAAATTCCTCGAAATAACGTCTAATGGCCCCCAATATTGTGTATCTGTTACCGGCAAAGTATGAAATCCAGGCATTGTATAGAATGCCTACACTTTTTAGGTAATTGTATGAAATTTCTTCATTCTTAACTCTCTTTAAACACAATGCCTAGGCAAAGTACACAATGACTAGGCAGTGTATATAACGTCTAACATTGATTTAGGCAATGTATGAATCGAATGCAAAAAAAAATATGGATTAAAGAATATCCGCTAATTTTAACGCCCAAACACCATAACAAGAAAAATTGAGGAGAAATAAAATAAAGTGCTTACTTATTGCAGCAAGAAAGTGCCCCCTTGCCACTTAAAATTGCACTGAAGTCCTTCATTTAACTCATAGCTTCCCAAATTATTAAATTTTCCAGGTAAATTGATGGAATTTGTTTTTCTGACTCAGAATAGGCCAAAATAAGTTGAAACAGTAAAAATATTGAAATAAGGAGTGTTTTTGGACATTAAATTTAATGTTGCCCGAGAGCAACACCAGGAAGACTAGAGAAGAATTTGTTGCTCCACAGCAACACCAGGAAGACTGGAAAAGGGTGTATTGCTTCACAGCAACATCAGGACAAGCTCTTTGAAAATACATAACATAGGTACGTATTTATTTCAGGTCCATTAGTAGTTATGGCCGTTACAAGGAATTCACGTTTGCGCATGCGCAGTGGCTACTATCAGTCCGGGGATGATGATTTTCATAGGGGATCGTCTACACACCAACTCGCACAATCCCTGAAAATTTCATAGAAATCGGACAATAACTTCGTATAGTTATGCGCGTTACAAGGAATTCATGACAGACAGACAGACACACAGACAGACACGGAACCAAAATTGTTCAGAAAGGTCTAAAACGCAAAACGCGAGTGGGAATTTTGATTTTGGAGAACTTTTTTTTCGTCCGTGAAAAGTGAAAACAAAGCTTCCGCTACCTTGGTAGGCTCGGAAGCAAAAACAACATCTACTTCGCCGAGCTTTCGGTAAATATAATTAGGTACCTTCTGCAGGGCTCAAAGGATGGTTTATTTAGTGACACCACCAAACGTCGACATGAAACATATTGTTTAGTAATGCATGCATTCCAGGGGACGTCCCATTGGATAAGTATTAGATCAGTTTAACCAGTTGGTAAGCGATAAAACTCTTTCACTCGATGTAATTTATTTATTACTTTAGGCAAGAAATACTGCCCCCCCCCCTCACCATTATCCACCATCAAATTTCTAGCGGCATGGGAGCCTCGAATCTTAAGAGCATTTTAAAATCCATGATCTACGATACCCAACACGCGAATTCGAGTTTACCTCCTCCGCACCAATGGTGCCGGGCTGGCACCAACGCGGAAATACGTCGTAACATTGAACTTTCATCTATTAGCTTTAGTAGGCGGTCTGTCGAGGTTCACATCCGTATTCAAGGTGAAACAAAAAAAAAAAACCACGAAATATGCGGTTTATGGTGTCCTGGCACCATGCTGGCACCACTATTAGTTCCATGGTGGCACGGAGAAAAATTCATGAAAATCCAGAGGTAAAATGAGAATTTTTCCTCAATTTCAAAGGTTGGGTACAATTAGTAAGCAATAAAGGAACCGAAATATTGAAAAATCGGATATTTTGTGAATATTATACCCCCACCCATCCCCTCCTCTTGCAAATTTTGGTACTCTGGTAAAACCATGTACTACTCGGAAGTTATTTGAGTCAAACAAAAATAGAAACACGCAAATCGGTTGGAAATTGAGGCCTGGGCAGATTTTACAAGATTATGCACGCAAACGCACGTTTTTTAAGGCAAAATTCGAAATTCCGGCGACGTAGTGCACAACTAGATAGTTTTCCGCGTCGAACAAAAAAAGAACCAGGAAAATCGGTTGAGAACTAAGGGCTGTGCAGACGACACAAGATTTTGTCACACACACACAGACATATACACACACACACACAGACATACACCTATGGTTTTTTTTCGCGGATTTGGATTCAGAATGGTCTAAAACGGATTACTGTGTGGTTTTTTTTTTTTTCTGTTGAGTGTTGTCCAACTTCACCCCAGATCGATCGCATAAGGACGCCCAAGTCTTACTGTGGGACGTCCTAAAAAGGGGAGGTGGAGACGCCACCATAATTCTAGAAGATAAAATTTATGGTGAAATGAAATGAATAATTTATTAGCACGAAGTAGGTTGATACTTTATTTACATTTTTGTAATTTAACCTTTTTTTATCCATCATCACTGGGTTTTTTGGCGCTCAAACCGGTCAAAACCGAAAATCCATAGATTCTAGGGATAACTAAAGATACTAAGACTGATTACCAATGGAAGAAGAAGAAGAAGAAGAAAAGTAGTTTGTTTCAAGAAAATAAATAGGTACAACTTCGATAAAACGTAAAAAACCAATAGGATTTGGCGATTGCGCCATGAATCCGGTTCTGCCGGCATGAGTAATATAAATAATTACTATCATGGGCATTGATCTCAGCAGTTTTATTCGAAGTATGAATACGAAGAATCGCGATCGGGATACTCAGGGCGGAATGTCATCTCAGCAGCCATAGCATGAGGAGTCAACAGTTTCGGTGGAAGTT
Source organism: Apolygus lucorum (assembly GCA_009739505.2). Taxonomy (NCBI): domain Eukaryota; kingdom Metazoa; phylum Arthropoda; class Insecta; order Hemiptera; family Miridae; genus Apolygus; species Apolygus lucorum. The sequence continues at coordinate 40,500,045 of CM019176.2, forward strand.
CTGGGTCGTCTTGGAATGTCAAATGTCTTAGGATTCTCTCGTATAATATCAATGGTTTAAGTTCTAAAATATGCAGGTTGATTTCTATAAATTTGTAAAGTCTTTTGAAATTTTTGTTTTATTGGAAACATTTTTAGAAGAAGACAGGTGTGATAAATTTTATGGATATTTCCCGGAGTATGAAATTGTCTGGATCCCAGCAGTGAGATTCGCTGAAAGGGGCAGTGCGAGCGGGAGGAGGTTGCTAGCTTACCGGAAGTTGTTGGGTAAAATATGTACTTTTCAGAGAGTTGTACTGATATAATAAGTCTAAATATAAATGATACCACCTCCACCACATTGGTTCCAGTGTTTTAAATGAGAAGAATTGGGATAATGATTTCGATTCTTTAAAATTGATTGAGGAATTTTTGAAGTCAAGCAACATTATAATGATTAGTATGAATAGTGAAAAATAGTCAGGTTGTTAGCAATAACTGGAGTACATTGAAGTAGGTAGGTAAATTAATTAATTTTCATACAAAACTCTTGAAAATTATTATTATTATTATTTATTAATTTCTTTTATTATTTTTTTTTCCAACAAAATATTACCAATGGATATAATTGCCCGTCTTATTTTAAAAAAAATCACTGAATTCCATGTTGCTCCACAGCAACATTGGGAAGCTAAGGGTAGCACTATACTGTACATTTTTCGGTTTGGCGCCTGGTCTTGCAAGAACATCACACCAAACTCCTGGCCACTACCAATTGATTGTGCGATCCTGAACAAACCCTTTCAAATCACACTTTTGCCGAGTGAACGATCAGGCATTCAATACAATGCCAAGATAAAGTATAACATGAGATTTCTTTTACACGTTGCCTGATCCATTCGGGCACTGTATACATTACCGAGGCATTGTACACAATGCTTGATTTTAAACTTTGCCGGTAATATCGACGAAAAGTGGTCATTGATGGATACGATAGAAGTATGGATGGAATTCTGCTCCTCAGGACCATAATTTATAATAACACCTTATACAGACAAAACTGGAAGAACAACGGAGAAGCGCTTGTGTCAGACGGTTGTTGACAAAATACACTAACGGTGCCTGGTACACATATTTCGATTATAACACCTGCTCAGAGCCTTTAGAAAATAACAGCTTTCTACCAGCGCCATAGAAATGAAAGGATGTGGATTGATAAATGGGGCGTCACACGGAAACGAAGAGGGGTGACTTTTTTTGATTAATGGGGCATAAAGGGATCACAGAGCGCACGCAAAAAATAATGGTAATTCGGCCTTTCATTCGGAAGTCTGCGGAAAAAAAGATCACGTTGGAGTCGGAAAGCAAAGCAACCACAAAATATGGTGGAAGGAGTGAGAGGTGAAGAGTAGAAGGTAGGAAAGATGTGAAAGAGGGAGGAAGAGATCCCCCTTTTCCTCCAGCTGGAATACATTCGACTTCTTTTTCACTTCGTCTGAGGAGGTTCGTCCGACCGTTTTCTCGGGATGGATCAAAAGGGACAAAAGCACCCTTCTGGAAGTCCATCTTTCATTTTTATCCTCGGGTGCCGTCCATCCTCTTCGGGTCCATCGTCTTCAATGGAAGAGAAGACACGCGCCATCAGCCTCAACGTCACGCTTCAACAGTCCTCGAACTTGCGGTTTCCCGGACACCATTTTGGATTATCATTTTCAATAATAAACCTTGGGAATCGAGCAATCCCCCTCAAATTTTGATGTTTTACGTTTTAAGGTACGTGTAATGCGAAAGTCAACATATCGACAGTAACAATGTAAAACCGCGTAAGTTGAAAAAAGAAAATTTCTCAGGAGGCGTACAAAACTTAAATTTGTCAGTCATTAAGAAGTTTTTTACGCCTCCTGAAAAAATTTCATTTTTTTTTCCACTTACGCGGTTTTACATTGTTATTGTCGATATTGTTATACTATTGTGAGCAAGACCTCACTAGCTCACTTCCCCATCTCAGGCCCCAGCCGTCAATAAGCCCTGACTGCCCTCCATCCCCTTATCCCAGGCCATCGACCTCAGTAAGTCCTGATCCCCCCCCCCCCCTCTTTTAGGATGATCGCAGGCCCTAGCCAGCAATAAGACCTGAAGAGAGACAGAAGAGAGAAAGAAGAGAAAAAGCAGAGAGAAAGAAGAAAGAAGGAAGAAAGGAAGAAGAAGAGAGAAAGAAGAGAGAAGAATGAAGGCCAAAATTGGGACTGGCCTCCCCCCACTATTATTTCAACACCAAAGAACAAAGACTATAAACCTTCAAGCATGCATGGAAGTGCAGACCAACGGACCACATCCATCTTCACCCAAAACCACCAACTTTGGTTCTGTTTGGTTGGACAGCCTGAATCGAAGAGTAAAAGAGCCTTGTCATAATGATTTGCATTCAGACCCCCCCCCCGTGAAGCTCGCTTAATCAGCCTGTCTTTGAAACTCTCTCTCTCTCCCATATCTCAAAACGCTCTCTCCCATATCGTATCGCAGCGACCCGAATCACGCGTTATGTCCCCAAACTGTCCTGCCTCCAACAAGTTGACACTAGGTTTTAGACTGTGTGGATATCAGTAATAGTGCTCTCTTGTCCCTGACCTGCCTCCCCTGGTACCCTGCGACACCTCCAGCCTAGGAAGAGGACGCGACGAACCAGTCCAGACCCTGCGACCCCCTACATCTCTGCCTCCACGAAGAAAGAACTCGCCTCGGTACTCCTTTTCACGAGAGTGAACTAAAATTCCTATCTATTGGCCAATAATAGGTAGTGGTGCGAAGTGACTCAGTCATAAGTAGAGCTCGGAAAATATGCACGAAAATTTCCCGAAAATATGCACCGGAAACTGGAAAAATATGCAAAATATGCATTTGCCCTTAAAACTGCATACGACTTTGGAATTTTAGTATTTTAAGAAAGGATGTTCCATATTATTACATTTTTTTTAGCCCTTTTTCTCCTAGAAAAAAGTTATGAAGCATCAGGTAAAGTAAACAAGCAATGCAAAAAATCAGTTATACATTTTTTATTTACTTTTATACATTTATACGAACTAGGTATAAAATATAAAGATGAACTACATATTATATTGGACAACAATTACACGCTCCAAATTATCAGGTGTAAAACAGTGTCTCCTGTCACTTAAAATTTCTTTCAATGCAGAAAACGATCTCTCTACATAGCAAGATAAGCAAGAATTTAAAAGTGGAAATCTCTTTTGGAGGGTAGGGAGAGTCCCATGAGCTGTCTTCTGCTTTGAGAATTTTCGCGATTTGAACCGCCGAAGACCACCCTGGATTTTTCGATAGGACCCCCTCCAGTTTATCCTGGATTTTTTGATAGGACGGCTTTTCCAGTTGTTCCATGCCAGTGGAAAATCCAGAATACGCAAAAAACTGGTAAAATATGTTGCAAAATATGCAAAAATCCCCAAAATGACTAAAAAATGCAAAAATCCCCAAAATGACCGAAATATGCAAAAATATGCAATTTCAATTTCAATTTAAACTACCGCATACCCTTCAGAAACCTTCAAAACGTTCAAATACAAAGATATACCGCATAATAAAAGATATGCAAAATATGCAAATTCCGAGCTCTAGTCATGACACAGAGGTGCCTGGGCTGGAACCGTGAAGTCCGGCCAAGCAGCAACGAGATGTAACTTGTGAGTTTGAGATTTGCGGCTTTAGCATGGAATATGCTTTAGCCTTGAACTCACTGGGAAAACGAGTCACTTTTTTGGGAGACCGGTTTGGAGACGGCGATTTGTCACGAAATTTTGCAATGATTTCCAAAGTAGTTTGCTACAGTACTTTATCTTCGTCATTCGTGTTCGTAGAAAAAATCGTTTACCATTCGTTGGAAAGCCCTAAATGTATGCATAAATTACATACTGCCAAAACCGCTGTAATTATAGAAGAAACTGAGATATACCCCTGAGTTAAAAGAACTGTAAACAACAAAAGCTATAAGAGCCATCATAGATTTAGCGCGGTTTTATTTCGAAGGAAGGCGTTATTTATGTCGTACTTTGGCAATGTATTTACGAAATGTTATCCAAGATAAAATTATATTTATACTTCCATTTAAGGTGCTTGTGATTCCTAATTTACGTATCAGCGTTGAAATGAGTTTTTTGGAAGCGATCTGGTATCTGCATCGTCTAGGAATGTTACAAACCAGCAGACATTCTGAATTGAGGCGTGATGAAAATCGGCAAGTTGACAAGCAGGCCCTTAAAGAGCTAAATGAAAACAGCAGATGGAAAAATTCATAATAAAAGAAAACAACAAACAAATAAAACAAGGCCAAAGCATGTTCCATGTTTCTTGAATTTTAGCCAAATGCTTTAACAGCAAGCATCCGGGGGTCCAGGGGGCCTGTTTTTTCTACAGGTACTTCGAGATAACACTCTGACTCGTTCAAATATCCTAATTACATCATGAATAAGAACAAAGGAGACATAGGATTATGGATACCACGCCTTTTTCTGCTACCTAAATTTTTTTACACGAAATGTCGGTACCTTTAGGAGATTCGCACCTTCTTTTAATGCTTTCCGTAGAAAATATGAATCCGAATTCAGCGCTCTGGTCATACATCAAGCTGACTTAAATTCCTCGAAATAACGTCCAATGGCCCCCAATATTGTGTATCTGTTACCGACAAAGTATGAAATCCAGGCATTGTATAGAATGCCTACACTTTTTAGGTAATTGTATGAAATTTCTTCATTCTTAACTCTCTTTAAACACAATGCCTAGGCAAAGTACACAATGACTAGGCAGTGTATATAACGTCTAACATTGATTTAGGCAATGTATGAATCGAATGCAAAAAAAATATGGATTAAAGAATATCCGCTAATTTTAACGCCCAAACACCATAACAAGAAAAATTGAGGAGAAATAAAATAAAGTGCTTACTTATTGCAGCAAGAAAGTGCCCCCTTGCCACTTAAAATTGCACTGAAGTCCTTCATTTAACTCATAGCTTCCCAAATTATTAAATTTTCCAGGAAAATTGATGGAATTTGTTTTTCTGACTCAGAATAGGCCAAAATAAGTTGAAACAGTAAAAATATTGAAATAAGGAGTGTTTTTGGACATTAAATTTAATGTTGCCCGAGAGCAACACCAGGAAGACTAGAGAAGAATTTGTTGCTCCACAGCAACACCAGGAAGACTGGAAAAGGGTGTATTGCTTCACAGCAACATCAGGACAAGCTCTTTGAAAATACATAACAGAGGTACGTATTTATTTCAGGTCCATTAGTAGTTATGGCCGTTACAAGGAATTCACGTTTGCGCATGCGCAGTGGCTACTATCAGTCCTAAGGTGATGATTTTCATAGGGGACCATTTAAATACTAGTCTGTAACATCCCTGAAAATTTCATTAAAATCGGATGGAAAATGTAGAAGTTATGGCCGTTACAAGGAATTCACGTTTGCGCATGCGCAGTCGCTTCTATCAGTCCGGGGATGATGATTTTCATAGGGGACCGTCTACACACCAACTCGCACAATCCCCGAAAATTTCATAGAAATCGGACAATAACTTCGTATAGTTATGCGCGTTACAAGGAATTCATGACAGACAGACAGACACACAGACAGACACGGAACCAAAATTGTTCAGAAAGGTCTAAAACGCAAAACGCGAGTGGGAATTTTGATTTTGGAGAACTTTTTTTTCGTCCGTGATAAGTGAAAACAAAGCTTCCGCTACCTTGGTAGGCTCGGAAGCAAAAACAACATCTACTTCGCCGAGCTTTCGGTAAATATAATTAGGTACCTTCTGCAGGGCTCAAAGGATGGTTTATTTAGTGACACCACCAAACGTCGACATGAAAAAGGGGAGGTGGAGACGCCACCATAATTCTAGAAGATAAAATTTATGGTGAAATGAAATGAATAATTTATTAGCACGAAGTAGGTTGATACTTCATTTACATTTTTGTAATTTAACCTTTTTTTATCCATCATCACTGGGTTTTTTGGCGCTCAAACCGGTCAAAACCGAAACTCCATAGATTCTAGGGATAACTAAAGATACTAAGACTGATTACCAATGGAAGAAGAAGAAGAAGAAAAGTAGTTTGTTTCAAGAAAATAAATAGGTACAACTTCGATAAAACGTAAAAAACCAATAGGATTTGGCGATTGCGCCATGAATCCGGTTCTGCCGGCATGAGTAATATAAATAATTACTATCATGGGCATTGATCTCAGCAGTTTTATTCGAAGTATGAATACGAAGAATCGCGATCGGGATACTCAGGGCGGAATGTCATCTCAGCAGCCATAGCATGAGGAGTCAACAGTTTCGGTGGAAGTTCTGGGTCGTCTTGGAATGTCAAATGTCTTAGGATTCTCTCGTATAATATCAATGGTTTAAGTTCTAAAATATGCAGGTTGATTTCTATAAATTTGTAGTCTTTTGAAATTTTTGTTTTATTGGAAACATTTTTAGAAGAAGACAGGTGTGATAAATTTTATGGATATTTCCCGGAGTATGAAATTGTCTGGATCCCAGCAGTGAGATTCGCTGAAAGGGGCAGTGCGAGCGGGAGGAGGTTGCTAGCTTACCGGAAGTTGTTGGGTAAAATATGTACTTTTCAGAGAGTTGTACTGATTTAATAAGTCTAAATATAAATGATACCACCTCCACCACATTGGTTCCAGTGTTTTAAATGAGAAGAATTGGGATAATGATTTCGATTCTTTAAAATTGATTGAGGAATTTTTGAAGTCAAGCAACATTATAATGATTAGTATGAATAGTGAAAAATAGTCAGGTTGTTAGCAATACCTGGAGTACATTGAAGTAGGTAGGTAAATTAATTAATTTTCATACAAAACTCTTGAAAATTATTATTATTATTATTATTTATTAATTTCTTTTATTATTTTTTTTTCCAACAAAATATTACCAATGGATATAATTGCCCGTCTTATTTCAAAAAAAAATCACTGAATTCCATGTTGCTCCACAGCAACATTGGGAAGCTAGGGGTAGCACTATACTGTACATTTTTCGGTTTGGCGCCTGGTCTTGCAAGAACATCACATCAAACTCCTGGCCACTACCAATTGATTGTGCGATCCTGAACAAACCCTTTCAAATCACACTTTTGCCGAGTGAACGATCAGGCATTCAATACAATGCCAAGATAAAGTATAACATGAGATTTCTTTTACACGTTGCCTGATCCATTCGGGCACTGTATACATTACCGAGGCATTGTACACAATGCTTGATTTTAAACTTTGCCGGTAATATCGACGAAAAGTGGTCATTGATGGATACGATAGAAGTATGGATGGAATTCTGCTCCTCAGGACCATAATTTATAATAACACCTTATACAGACAAAACTGGAAGAACAACGGAGAAGCGCTTGTGTCAGACGGTTGTTGACAAAATACACTAACGGTGCCTGGTACACATATTTCGATTATAACACCTGCTCAGAGCCTTTAGAAAATAACAGCTTTCTACCAGCGCCATAGAAATGAAAGGATGTGGATTGATAAATGGGGCGTCACACGGAAACGAAGAGGGGTGACTTTTTTTGATTAATGGGGCATAAAGGGATCACAGAGCGCACGCAAAAAATAATGGTAATTCGGCCTTTCATTCGGAAGTCTGCGGAAAAAAAAGGTTACGTTGGAGTCGGAAAGCAAAGCAACCACAAAATATGGTGGAAGGAGTGAGAGGTGAAGAGTAGAAGGTAGGAAAGATGTGAAAGAGGGAGGAAGAGATCCCCCTTTTCCTCCAGCTGGAATACATTCGACTTCTTTTTCACTTCGTCTGAGGAGATTCGTCCGACCGTTTTCTCGGAAGGGTTTCCAAAAGGGACAAAAGCGCCCTTCTGGAAGTCCATCTTTCATTTTTGTCTTCGGGTGTCGTCCATCCTCTTCGGGTCCATCGTCTTCAATGGAAGAGAAGACACGCGCCATCAGCCTCAACGTCACGCTTCAACAGTCCTCGAACTTGCGGTTTCCCGGACACCATTTTGGATTATCATTTTCAATAATAAACCTTGGGAATCGAGCAATCCCCCTCAAATTTTGATGTTTTACGTTTTAAGGTACGTGTAATGCGAAAGTCAACATATCGACAGTAACAATGTAAAACCGCGTAAGTTGAAAAAAGAAAATTTCTCAGGAGGCGTACAAAACTTAAATTTGTCAGTCATTAAGAAGTGTTTTACGCCTCCTGAAAAAATTTCATTTTTTTTCCACTTACGCGGTTTTACATTGTTATTGTCGATATTGTTATACTATTGTGAGCAAGACCTCACTAGCTCACTTTTCCCCATCTCAGGCCCCAGCCGTCAATAAGCCCTGATTGCCCTCCATCCCCTTATCCCAGGCCATCGACCTCAGTAAGTCCTGATCCCCCCCCCCCTCTTTTAGGATGATCGCAGGCCCTAGCCAGCAATAAGACCTGAAGAGAGACAGAAGAGAGAAAGAAGAGAAAAAGCAGAGAGAAAGAAGAAAGAAGGAAGAAAGGAAGAAGAAGAGAGAAAGAAGAGAGAAGAATGAAGGCCGAAATTGGGATTGGCCTCCCCCCCACTATTATTTAAACACCAAAGAACAAAGACTATAAACCTTCAAGCATGCATGGAAGCACAGATCAACGAATCACATCCATCTTCACCCAAAACCACCAACTTTGGTTCTGTTTGGTTGGACAGCCTGAATCGAAGAGTAAAAGAGCCTTGTCATAATGATTTGCATTCAGACCCCCCGTGAAGCTTGCTTAATTAGCCCGTCTTTGAAGCTCTCTCTCTCCCGTATCTCAAAACGCTCTCTCTCCCGTATCGTATCGCTGCGACCTGAATCACGCGATTACGCCCCAAACTGTCCTGCCTCCAACAAGTTGACACTAGGTTTTAGACTGTGTGGATATCAGTAATAGTGCTCTCTTGTCCCTGACCTGCCTCCCCTGGTACCCTGCGACACCTCCAGCCTAGGAAGAGGAACGAGGATGCGACGAACCAGTGCAGACCCTGCGACCCCCTTACATCTCTGCCTCCACGAAGAAGGACTCGCCTCAGTACTCCTTTTCACGTGAGTGAACTAAAATTCCTATCTATTGGCCAATAATAGGTAGTGGTGCGAAGTGACTCAGGCATAAGAAAGGTTCCTAGGAACGTATCGAATTGTGATAATAACTATAAGTACCTACCCAGTTTGTTGAATCATAAACTCACCTGTTGTCTAGTTGTAACTATTAGTACCTACGAAAGAACATTCACCAAGAACATTTACCAAAGAAACATTGAACTCATTGACACTTTATCGCCCTTCAGGCTTCCCGTATCACTGGAACGGGAGAGATCGTTCTCTTTCATTACACGTAGTTCTTTAACCAACCTCATCCTTTTCACTGACTACCACCCGCTCCTGGTTCTGACGAATATCATTCAAGTGTATCGAAGTAGGTAGTTAAATTCAAAACAGTAACAAGAATCGTAACTTTCAGTTCTTTAATTTGAATATCGATACACAAGTACAAAAGCCCTTCAGGCAAACAAACCATTACAGATCGTTACTTCGAGAGTGTGTCGCCGCCACCTGCTACCGGCCGTTTTCGACGTCGCTACCACAACAGTTAAGTATAACGTATCGTAACTCATATCTTATAGTACCTAGTTCCTTTTATTTTCTTTGTTTGATATACAGGTACATTGTTTTCAAACTGGTGGCAGCTACCACTAGGTCACTTAAACATATTGAGGTACTGATAAACACACTTAGTAACGATAGGAACAAGCCCCTCCGACTTGCGTCCTAACCCCCCTAAATTGGAATACCGTAACCTTCAGTTACGGTTCCGTATCAAATCTATTATAAACCTCCCCCTTTGGGGAAGTAGTTCGAGTCGGTCCGAGCTTTCACTATGCAACCCTGTATACTATTGTTACACTATAAACCCATAAAAATGTTTATCAATTGTTTAAGATCAATAACAGAGGGATATCAATTGAGGAGTTTTCATTCGAACGGGCTTATATCCATTTTTTACACTTCTTGTTTTTTTTTCACGGATTCTGAATCTTTGGGATGAGGCCAATCACCTCACGATTTGAATTCCTTCCGAAACGGTTGACATCCCGCTTTAAAAGCTTGCTAAAAATCGGGTTTGCCTACAAAACGGCTTTTATCCATTCCGTTGTATTCAATAAACACTTATTCTAAAAATTCGGTTTTCGGATTTTACGTATATTAAAAAGTAAACCATCAAATTTTGAGGGGGGTTAGAACATTTTTTTTTTTTGCTCGATTCTGACGGTTCGTTATTGAAAATAATAGGTAGGTAAACAAATAACAAAAAACGAATATAAAACTTTTCTCCGCACAACTAAAAAACTGTTTTTTTCCTCCATTGTTCTTTCATAGTGGCTCAAATCCATCGTTTTTTATCTAGTGGATTTATATCCAAATAAAAAATGGCCGTGTCTACGTCAAAAAGCATGCCAAAATTTCAAAATTTGGTCTTACAATCAAAAGTTCCATGAAAAAACTATTTGGAAAATTTGAGAACTCTAGACTAGGAAAAAATTCGAAGTGGATATAAGCCCGTTTCAAAGAAAACTCCTAAATTGTTTTAGGCAGTAAGTGTAGATGCACATAAAGTTCGTTTACATCATAATAGCCAAAAGATCACCATCAATTTTTATATTCACATCGCTCAGTTTATTAACTGTGAATATAAAAGTGTGCTCAAAGCAATCGTCACCATCCTGCATTTTTAGGAGAAGAAGTCGTTTGAGGTGGCTGACCTTACGAGCAGAGCCCTGTAATCGCGTTATCAGTACCTAATAGGACTTTACAAACTTTTAATTTTCAGACCTTTAGGATCGAGTGTTTCTTTAAACAATATAGAGAGGCAAAACTCTAGTCCACATAACTTCAGAGGTCGATTCTACAACTAATTTGCAACAAATAATGTCTTTATAATGTTTTTCCAAGTTTTTTTTTTAATTTTAAAGATTTTTCCGTAATTTTGACTTTATTTGCCCCTTGTAAATTAAAATTTGAGGAAACCGTTTGAAAGAGCATTAAATTTCTTATCGGTTAAATGCCTGATCATTTCTTTCAGTCAAGGTTTGAGACATTAAAATCCCTCTGAAAAAGGAAATTTTACATTATTTGGGAAACCTTGAGTTTTTCAATCGGAAATTAAACAATGAGAACCAATATTTTTTCAAGATGCAAGAAAGGTGTTATGTCGGCGTGTCGTCGTGTGAAGGCGATGGTCTTCACGTCGGCTTGTCGATTTCTATTGGTCCCTACTTAACGAAGGTGAAGGATGGGACAGCACTTTCTGCCCGGCGCGTTACCGCCTACCGCATGCAGGAGTGCTTAAGGATTTCAGCTCAGCTGCGATACTTGGCGCGATTGCTCGCCGACCGGAGGAAGGCAGTACATTTACGTAGGTCCTAGTTGGGGGCAGACAACTCCTGGGCGAAATGGAAGCGGAGGCCGGCACGATGTGCCTACCAAGACCTCCGAGGAACTTTGGGCTTCTAAGAGGAGGCGAGTTAGAACGAGAAATAATCAAGTCGACTGTTAGAAGACGAATGCATGAATGTCTCTAGGTGAAGTCCTGAGTCCTCCTTTTATACTACTTTAACAAGGTAAAGGGTGACTGGAGGAGGGTGACGTCAAGTGACGCGTTTGTCCCCCGTACCTCACTCTACCTACCTGGCACGATGAGTCACTCAGGGTTTCCCTTGTGTCCTTTATTTGAGAACTAACATATTCGAGTATATGAGTCATTACAAAAGGTAAAAACTACGCCAAAACCTCAGCTTTCCAACGGTTTAGTCGTCTTTATTTTTAAAGCGGAACTTGTCACTGAAATTTGTGTTTGAAAACGGAAAAACGTGAATTTATTCAATGGAATAAGCGCTCAGGCTAAGACGATCTGAGATGTTTTGGGAGGCCTCGCTGTCTACTGCGCCGCCCGTCCACCCCTCCAATAGTCCTGAGCGCTGATTCCGTTGAAGAATGCACAAATTTCTGTCATAAGTTCCCCTATAAAAATAAAAATGACAAGACCGTTGGAAAGCTGAGGTTTGACGGAGTTTTTACTGTTCTTGCATCTTGACAAAACATTGGTACTTATAAGTTATTTAGTTGTAGACTTGAAGAATTAAGATGCACCTCCCTGTATAAACAGGCAAAAACAATATTTATTTAGAGAAAATGTTCAAATCAAAATATAATCAAAACCGAATAAGGTAAGAGTAAGTCAAGTCTTGAAGTCACCAAAGACTGGTAGAAGTACTGAACAAACATGAAGGCATGGGGCGAACATGGAAGTATTTACTCATCTCAATAAAGTCGTTAGCTTCATTCCTTCCTGCTGCTAACAACATAATAATGTATATTACTTGGCAATAAATGCCTACCACCGCTAAGGAGGGAAGTCCAAGTTCAACTTTCGAAACAGCGTTGAGCGGCTAGAATGTGCCAAGCAACCCTTATCTTCCGGAGAAGTCGGTGAAATTACCGCCATGAATTATTCATAAGTTCTCAAACGAGTATTGTTGTAGACGAATCGTTTTCAGTCCAAGTAATATCCTTGCCCAACTAGTTCATCTCGCTGCACAGTGAGCCATCACGTCCAACTTCTAATTTTGAGCTTAGAGATGTAAATTGGTTTGAACGAATATATGTAAATGGGGAGTCACCATGAGCCTCTGAAAGTTCGGAATCCGTTTCTCGCTTTTCTCGGGAACCGATGTGGGGAAATTGAATATCAAACTCATCACAGCCGAATCGAAAAATTACGTTCCACTATACAACCAAAACAATGGTTTCTCAAATGTTTGAGAAACCGTCCGTCTTTTCCGTCCGTCCGCCGTACGCGGCACTTTTATGTTAGCAACACTGGACCGATTTGGTTCAAATTTGGTATTTGGGCTCCATTTGGGGTCTAGTTGTGCCGCAAAGCTTTTGGTTGATGTCTGTCACTTCTAAGGGGTGAAAATTGAGGGTTGAAATTTTCAAGAGTGCCCTAACTCGAAAACTCTCGAAGTAAAGGTATCTTTTTTCAACAATCTTAAATAGTATTGAATTTAAAAAAAAATTTTGAGACCACCCGGTGCTCTGCAGGAAAAACAGTTCGCTCCCTACGAGTATTTAGGGGTTTTCCTACTATAAAACAGAATCACGAGTGTGAATCACAAAAGAGGTCTAATCTCCGTTCAAATTTTATCTGTCTAAAAGGCGATCGCTGTTCGTTTCTTCGATTTGTATTCAGTTTTCCTTCCTTTCTGAGCAACCAGTAATCAAATTTCCATATGAAGCTCTCTACTTTTCGAATCGAGTGTGAACCGTTTAGTTCTTTCTAATATACTTGATTGTGTAAGTGTGAAGACAGTATGGTGAGGTAGGTAGTACCTACCAATGGTTTGTGGGTGAAAAAAAGTTGGTAGGTACAAAAAAATAGGTAAAAATAGTTGGTAGGTAAAAAAAATGCTGCATATCATTGCCCGTTTATTATTTTTATTATTATTGAAGGTTTATTGTTTTCTGTATAAATCACCCTTCTGTATAGATCCCTCCCCTTCGTTTCAATTTGGTTGTTGGTTGGGGTTGAAATTTTCAAAAATGCCCTATTACGAAGTAGGTACCCACGGTTGGTAGGGAGGGATCTATACAGAAGGGTGATTTATACAGAAAATAATAAACCTTTGGGCAATGATATGCAGCGTTTTTACAGTATGGAGCCTCCTCGTGATCGATTCGACGTTTCTGTACATTTTTACATGACAAGACATTTATTATTCTATAGTATTTTTCCCAGAATTCAGTTGTTTTTCTCTTCCTTTCAATTTTAAATGCAATCTATAGCTTGGAACGTTTTTGGTGGAAAAAAGAGTGTGCACCAGTGAGGAGCAGCGCGACTAGCGGAAGGTTAATAAACTAGCTGAAAAGCAGGCTAAAAGCAGGCGAAAACCAATTGTAGATAATATCTACGATATTATATTTTCACTACATTATGTGAAAAGAAAACTGGAAAAGAGAAATGGAAGATGTATTGCACCGAGACATGGGCCGAGGGATATTAAAAGGAGTTACACTTCACATGGGTTTGGATTTTACGTATTGGATTCAAAATTTGTAATTTAGTAAATAATGAGAAGAAAATGTTGATGTCACGGCCTGGAACCGAACCCGGGTTCCCAGACAATCTGCGACGTGCACGTACCACATTCAATTCGGACCATAGATCGGGAAACCTCCAGAAAACCTGATTTGAGCTCTTGCGTTTAATCTTATCATCTGACGTTGTATACACAGGAAAATGCGTTGTAAGTTGTTAGTTGCCAGAATGCAATAGAGACGTAATTAGATCGCAATTACTTTCCGTCCCGGATCTGGGACGGCCGCGCGGCTGGAGAGTTAAGGAGAAGTTATGCAAGATTGCATTCATATCATCTTCACGTCAAACGGCACTTTTTTCTTTTCCGGTTTCTCAAAAACAATGGACAAAGACATTACAGCTAAAAACCAACACATGAAACGGGACAAGAGAAAACCGGAGGGTGAACTTTGTACCCGATTATCTTGTAATATAAGTGAACTTCGAAACTGAGTTATATTTACACTTCACAGACCCTGCAGCCCCCCAGAAGACGAATAAAGCGTCGATAGGACAGAGCGTAACCCTTGAACAGGACTGCAACAAAGTGGTAGAAGGTGGCTCAGATCCGAGTCAGACGTACGGATAGCGAGCATCCGGGGCGGCCGCACTGAATGTGGTACGGTTGGGGTTTTATGTATTAGATAATTAAAAACGACTCTATAGAGAACAAATTAATCAAATTTAGATGAATTAACCATTGGAAAAAAGTCCCAATAAAAAGAACTTAAAAATCAAAAATAAAACCTAATTAGGAGGTTCATTCGTTGTACAATCGATCTCACAATTCCTTTCAAAGAAAATTTGAAAGGTCTGCAAAGTGAGTGTGGCACATAGCTTCGTCGTATCCATAACCTGATTGTATAGATAATCCAATGCATGGAGGTAATCTCAACCATCAACCTTAAAGTGCCTTGCACTACTCTCATAGGGGACTCAACACGTCAATACGAACTATCCCTGAAAATTCGATCAGATTCAGATGAAAGATGTAGAAGTTATGGCTTTTACAAGGATTTTCGATTCAATTGGAGACTACTATTTATCCGACGATGGTGAATTTCTCAGGGGACCATCTAAACGCGAACCTGCACAATATCTGGAAATTTAATATTTATATTTATATTATATTTATAAATCGGAGAATAACGTATAGTTATGCACGTTACAAGTATTTCATGACACGGAACCAAAATTGTTCAAGAAGGCCTGAAAATAAAACGCAAATAAAAATTTTGGTTTTGGAGGACATTTTTTTTCAACTTTGAAAAGTGAAAACAATGCTAAACAAACAAACAAAGCTACCTTGGTAGACTCGGAAGCAAAATGTATGTACGGGCCACTTATTTATAAAATTCCCTCATAAAGATGACTCACTGACAGGAATGTTAATTGTGATTACTTCCTTCCAAAAGTAACTGGAGAAAGTAATGATGGTGATCGCAATCTAACTTTTAAGGGGGTCTCAGTCGGTCGTCCTTCCTTCCTCGTTCCTGGTAAGTCTAATCTCTTACGAACCGGCGCTCGGTTCCCCCTTCTCATCCACCATCTGTAGGAGCAAGTTTGCTACCCGCCACCCCCAGTGCCTCCTACCCCCCCCCCCCACCAGCCATCGCATAGATGGTCAGTTTAAGCCATCTAAGGAAATAATCATCAAATTTTCATGTTTCTTGTGGCATTCTCCTTATTTTTATAATCTCTCTATAATGCACTTGTTTAATTCAAAAAGGAAAAAAATCGTAGTCGATTCCAAAGGTTCATTATTGAAAATAATAAACCAATAAGTAAACAATTGTACCTAAATTTGAAATTAAGGATTTTCGAAATTCATTAAAATTTCTACCTAGGGAATTGAAAAACTAAAACATTGGCGCTGGAATTATCAAAATCGAACAACAATTGCCAGAGAAAAAGGGAAAAAAAAACGTTTATTCACTGACTGCTGAGGAGCAAAAGAGGTTTGAACAGAATTTATGAAATTCGTTTCGCAGATTCTTGAAACTAATTCTAAGAATCTTGAAATGGTTTTTAAACATCAAATTTGAGTTACATCAATGAAAATAATAAACCAAACAGTTCGTCTGTCCAACGTCTTTGAATGGGTCTCTATTCGAATTAATCCCCGCTTTTTCATTTATTTCTGACGTTTTAACCCCGGATACTCTCTTTCTCGTTCGGTGTCGCCAATTTGCGCTCCTCCATTGAAAACATCTCTCCATGGAAACCCGCGATTAAAACTTTTCATGCTCTTGAAGTGTTCCCAAGCTGGGTTAATGGGAGTCTTCTCTGTATTCATCCACTTCATATTTTACCTCAGTTGCCACAGGCAGGGTTTTGAAAGATCCTAATATAATACGTCGGAACGGAAAAGTCATGATTTACTCACGAAGCCGTTTCTTCTGGCCTAGTTATTTGGGTTTTCATTTTTAATTACGTTGGTATCGCTTTTTTGATGTTGAGATCGAGGCGCTCTTTGAAACTCTGCACTCAGCAGTATGGTTGAGAAGAAGACAGTTCCAGGTAAAAAGAGGAGGACTATCCATGTTGTACCAACGGAACCCTGATACTTTCTTAAAACTTCCATCAAACAAGATTGAAAACGTCTGCCAAGTTGGGTGGGCAGTATAGCTTCCTCACTCATTGTAACATGGACGTATAGAATCAGTTGGCGAAAAAATTATGATTCTTCATTTAGCGGTCCACCGTCTAGGACCTAACCCACACAATCCCTGAAAATTTCATCGAAATTGGTTGAATAGTTGCGGAGTTTTGGTTGTAACAATAAATTAAAAGTTCGCGCATGCGCAGCGGCTATTGCTTGACCAATTTCATTGAAACTTATAGGATGTCTCTTAGAAGTTAGTCCCTAACTAACCTCCAAATTTGAGCAAAATCGGTTCATTAGAAACCGAGGTTCCAGGCAATTCACGTTTGCGCATGCGCACTCGCTCCTATTGGTCCGAAGGTGCTGAAATTGATAGGGGACCGTCTAGTACCTAACCCGCACAATCCCTGAAAATTTCATCAAAATCGGACCACAGGTTAGTATAGTTTTGCCCGGGACAAGGATTGACCACAGACAGACCGACAGACAGACAGACAGACACGGAACCAAAATTGTTCGGGAAGCTCTAAAACGCAAAAAGCAAGTGGAAATTTTGATTTTGGAGGACATTTTTTTTTTCACTTCTTTCACGAATACAAAGCTTCCCTACCTTCGGTAGTGAGGAAGCAAAAACGAGCTTTCTTAAATTTCTTTGTGTTATTATCAACTTCTACATTTTTGCTACCCAAATACAACTTATCCTATTTTAATTATTTTGCACAGCATCTTTTGTTGCGAACTTTCAAAATGCTTAGAAAATGACGATTGGCACAATCGACACGAGCAAGGGGCTCTTTTTACCGAACAATAATTGTTCGTTATTAGTTCACAATTATTGTGAACTAATGTAACCAAAAAACATCTGCCAAGTGGTTGTGGTACGTAGCTTCCTCGATCCTTAACCTGATTGTATGGAAGATCCAATGCATGGCGGTAATCTGCCTTGTACTACCCTCATAGGGGACCATCTACACGTCAACCTGCACAATCCCTGAAAATGTCATCAAAATTCGTGAGGAAAACGGAGAAGTTACAGCCCTCAGGATTATACGATAGCGCATGCGCAGAGGCTACTATCAATACGGGGACCATGGTTTTCATAGGAGACCATCTGCACGCCACTCAGAACAATCACTGAAAATTTCATCGAAATCGGACTCTAACTTCAGATAATTTTTCCAATTACAAGCATTTCATGACACACACACAGTACAGTCGACATGTCAATGGCCTCATTCGATTGAACTTTGAAAAATACGGAGCTGCGAACGTGTAACAAGTCTACCTGTTCCAACCAAACTTTAAGGCTAAATGTCCCGAGTTTAGTTGTGAAATCTGCCACCACGTGGCAGCACCGAAATGAAGAAAATTTCGTTTACTCCTCAGTTGAGAACGGATCGAGATATTTTAGTTCCGCAAACGGATTTCTCTTCAAGATCACCGTAGAATTCCGAATAATTGGTTTAGAAAGTGTGCAAAAATTTTTTGCACACAGTTCCAACAAAAATTTGATTAAATTTTGAACATTTTCAAAAAGTGGCCTTATAGCCACTTGCAGAACCTTCATCAGAATACGAATAAGTTTGCAGAATTTTTCTAACTTGATCATAGCCGTCGGATTCGCGTTTTTACGATATGGAGTGGGCGAGGGGGGGGGGGGAGGGCGGCGATCAAACGCCCCGCCGCCCGCCCGACCATCACACATTCATGTTTTGCTAGTACGCACCCTACGGTCTCAATTCTTTTTCCTGGCCACCTAATAGGTAGCTACCATCAACCTTCCCATTTCCAACTTCTCTGTCTTGAGGTTGATCGAATTGGGCGAAATTTCCATAAAAAGCAAGACACATAAACAAATAACTTATGAGACACATTCTGTGTTATTTGATTCAGATAATGGTTAGGTATCATAATTATGATAGAATGTTATGCATATTATTGATTGATACTGAGGCGATGATTTTCATAAGGGATCGTCTAGACGTCAACCCGCATAATACCTACCTCAAAATTTTTCATCGAAATTGGACATTAATTTCGTATAGTTTCGGGCGTTACAAGGATTTCATGACAGACAGGCAGACACGGAACCAAAATTGTTCAGGAAGGTCTAAAATATACAGGGTGTTTCACGAAAAGGTTACACCCCCCTTCATTTTCGCAAAATACAGCGTAAAAAATTCCGACCAACGCAACTCTTCATGATTTTTTGTGAGGATCTCAGGAAAAATACTTTTGCGCAAAAAAGTTGCGCGCAATCGTGCGCAATTGACACTAACTTCATTTTTTCAAATGGACCCCCCCCCCCCCCCCCCGTTTTTATTACAGATTCGGATTCTACGTCAAATTTCATGAGAAATTCATACCCACGTCGATTTTTTTCATTGCGAGCAACCTGGCTTTTTGAAAGCTCCAAGTTGCGCATCTCCACAATTGCTCAAAAATTAGGTTTCGGAGAATATTGTTGGAAAATGTAGAAGTTATGGCTGTAACAAGGATTTAACGCATGAGCACTAAATACTTTCAGTTTGGGCGGCATGATTTTCATAGAGGACCATCTCCACCTCAACTCGGGTAATCCCTGAAAATTTCATCGAAATCGGATGAGAATTGTAGAAGTTATGGCTGTGGCAAGGATTTCATGACAGACACACAGACAGACAGTCACGGAACCAAAATTGTTCAGGAAGGTCTGAAACGTAAAACGGGAGTGGGAATTTTGATTTTGGAGAACTTTTTTTCAACCTTGAAAAGTGAAAACAAAGCTTCCGCTACCTTGGTAGACTCAGGAGCAAAATGTTTAACACCCCTCAAAATTTGTTGGTTTTCGTTTCAAAGTACGTAGAATCCAAAAATCTAATAAAAATTTGGCCGTCCGTCCGCCGAACGCGGCACTTTCCTCGGTTACCAAGGACCGATTTAGATGAAATTTGGTATATATAGGGAAAACCGTTTATTTCTTCAAATTAAACTTGATTATGAAGCTAAAATATGGTAAGTAGGTAATGACAATGGCAAAGTTATGTTATTTGTAGGCGAGTGATCTATACAGAAAAATAATAAACCTTTGTGTAATAATTTGTAGCTTTTTGGTTCGGTGACGACGGGCAATTTTTGGGTTTTCCACGAGACAAAACCATTTTTGTAAAATAAACAACGAACAAAACTATGAGTAAGGAGGAAGGAAAATCTACCGGAGATAGTGCTACAGATAAAGCGCTGACGTACAAGTAGGACAGGCTGAATAAAATTTTCAGTTGGTACTTTCGATTACAGTCCTGGAGAAGATACAGAGCGAGGAAATGCTCTTCTGGGCTTTATAAGAAAGGGGAGAAAAAAAAACAGTTTGTAATGGAAGAAGAGAAAAGATAGGATGAGAGAACAGGGGAAACCAGCTAAAAGATACATAAATGATGATCTGCGGCTTGAAAGGGGTGGGGAACAAGACCAAAATCCGGTAGACAAGGGTAATGACAAATGGATGAATATACATTTTTCCTCCCTAGCTCGGCAAGAAAAAGGTGAAGATCTACTCTGCAGGCTGTCGAGCACCTGAGAAGGGAGTCCATCAAGGGAGCAGAGTTGGTTGACAAGCAACGGCCTGGTGGGGCCAACAGGGATGGGAAGCACGCTAGAAACCTCTGAATTATTCATAAGCCCCGACCATCCTCCTTCTAACTGAGCTTGATTCCTTTTGTGAACGCGTTTTCTTATTCCTTGCAGACTCCTCCTTATACGGTGGGAAGGTGGCCTCGGAGTTTTCTCGCTTTTCCCTGGAGCATTTATCTTATTTCTTCGAAAGGGAACAATTATCCGCCAGGGGCTCGAATCCCAACTATTGAAACATCGTTTTCCCAGGTATCAATAAAATTTATTAATTTATTGATTACTTATGTAATAAGTAAAAAATGGAGTAAAGCCCCTTCCGAAAGATAATACGCGAAAAAAGCAATGGTATCCATCTTGTACAAACACTTCTGGTGTTTTGATGGCTTTTAGAATTTACCGCCTGATTTTCAAATGTTTTCTCTCAGCACCCCCGAAGGCAAAATTTTGATACATTCTGAAACGTTCCCATCCTAATAATTAGGACTTTTCGATACATTGGATATTTGTATAAGTTAGACATTTTGATATGTTTCACTCTTGAAAAATGTGGAAATGCTGATGCATTACATGTTTTGGTACATTGGATATTACGAAAAGTTGGGCATTTCCACATATTGGATATTTAGATATGTTGGGCGTTGGTATTTTGATCCATTGGAAGTTTTTAGATAGTTAGTTACTTTGATACATTAAAAATTTCGACAAGTCGGACATTTCAACATGTTGGATATTATTAGATAGGTTGGACGTTGGATATTATGATCCATTCTTACATTGGATGTTTGGATAGTTTGATACATTGAATATTTAGATATTTTAATCCATTGTAACATTGGATGTTTGCTTGTTAGGATAGTTTGATACATTGCATATTTAGATAAGTTGGACGTTGGATATTTCGGTATGCTGGTTATTTCGATACCCCAAGAATAGACAAGGAGTTAAATCCATTCAAAATCCCTTGTTGAAAACCATCGAAGTTGGGGAACTCACTAAAACTGCTGCAGGTTATGTTAAAATCATGAGGTGTCCTTATATTGGAAATGTGGGTCTAATTTGTGTAAATGTACGGTAGGACTAATCCTGTGGTGAAATTTGAATGCCAATTTTTGAAGCCCAGAGGAAAATAATTCATCTTCCATTTTTTCATTTCAGGTTGGATTTTCGTTCCACTGCCATTCCTGGCGTAGCGGACGTAATCAGCTGCCTTCCAGCTGCCTTGTTCTGATGATTTCGCTCATGGCTTCCCATTGCCTCTCCGCCCTGGGTTCGGACAAGGAGGGCGATGAGCCCCGGACGCACGAACCCCGGCGGCGAGATTCAAACCTCAGAACCCCCGCAGAAGTCGAACCCCAGAAGCGAAGAAGGCGCACCCCAGCGCCCACGGCCACACCAGACCCATAAAGGAGATAAATAATTTATTCTAATTAAGAGTCATTCCTACCAAAATATCGGCTTCAATCCCAATATACATATCCCATATACTTATGCGATATCTATTTGATATCTATAAGACCCCTGATATCTATTTTCACTACAGGTACTGTGCGCTCTTCTTCAAGTTTTATAGATTTGATACTAACTCACTTGCTTTGGAGAATTTCTCAATCAGCACTCACCTGCAACAACAACATTCAATAATTAATTATAATAATTATTATTAGCATCACCATCGAAAGACACAGATTTCAATGAGATTATATTCAAAAGTAAAGCAAAGGCGGAAGTAAGGTATCCCAAAATTTAAAACTGGCATTCTAACTTTCGTTAAGTACGTACCTACTTGAAATTCAGAGCTTCGGAAAACGTGTTTGAGATTTGGCTAGTTCGGGATTTCAGAATCCGATGGATGTCAAGTTCATCGGAATAATGATAAATTCCAAATCAGAGTGGGGGGGGGGGGAGGTTTGTTCATCTCAGACAAAAATAAAGAAAAAAAGGGCAGCTCAATAAAGAGAAAACTGCAAGAAAAGCTGAGCAAATCCGGTCTATTGAATATTTACCTCCTTGAGTGTAATGACTACTATAGAGGAAAGTAGTTAGTACGAGTAGATTAGAGTACAAGAGAGGAACTCCTGGATAGATTGAAAAGCTGAGTATTCTGTCATTCCCTCGTGCAAACATTTTGGAGTGTGTACATTCCATAGTTACATAAGACGCAATCTCCACTCACACTCTGCCAGAAGCGAGATTCACAACCATGAAATACATTGAAATGCTGCCAAATCTCATCAAATTTCCTATCGAATATTGAAGTTTACGAGTATAGCATTTCCGAATTGAGTTAAACTTTTTCCATTCAGATTTAGTTCTTTTCCATTTAGGTTTAAACCTTTTCCACTTAGGTTTAGACCTTTTCCATTTAGATTTAAACTTTTTCCATTTAGATTTAAACCTTTTCCATTTAGATTTAAACCTTTTCCATTTGGATTTAAACCTTTTCCATTTAGATTTAAACCCTTTCCATTTAGATTTAAAGCTTTTCCATTTAGGTTTAAACCTTTTCCATTTGGATTTAAACTCCATCAGAACATCAGTAGTTAGCCCCATCATAGTAAGTAAGTAAGTAAGTAATATTATTCTCATTTGCATAGCGCCATAAACATTCTGTTCCACTTCAGATGTGATGAAAGAAAAATACTGTACTTAATTTATAACTTCCGTTCATGAGAAATTCTTGTGTTCTTGTGTTCAAAAAACATGTGTTCATTATTACATAATATATATTATATTATATTATTTATATATATAATTATATATATATAAAATTATATTATATATATTATATTATTATATTATATTACATTTCTGTGCATAAAAAAACACTTGCAATATTTAATTTTCAAGTTGTGGCATAATAACGTCGGGTTAGAGGTAAAAGTACCGAAGAGGTAAATTCATATTGTGCGAAAATCAAATTAAAATTTCAAAAGTTAGTTTGGTAAATATAATAAATTATTTTCTTAGGTTGGATACATAGTTTGATGATATTGATCACCAACAATAACAACAGTTAAATAATCATTATATTCTGCATTTGATTTTCCCACGAGTTGAATTTGTGACTTGAGTACTTTTACCTCTAACTCCACGATAATTTTTTGAGTTTAAATCCAAATGGAAAAGGTTTAAATTCAAATGGAAAAGGTTTAAATCTAAATGGAAAAGGTTTAAATCTAAATGGAAAAGGTTTAAATCTAAATGGAAAAGGTCTAAACCTAAATGGAGAAGGTTTAAACCAAAATGAAAAAGGACTAAACCTAAATGGAAAAAGTTATTCGGAAATGCTATATATCAGCTGACCTCAGAAACTTGGAATGTGAAGAAGTTAGTAGTATCGAGTTACCTAATTCTATTTCTCTTTTGGTTTATTATTTTCAATAATTAACCTTTGGAATCGACCAAAGAAATAATTTTTTTACCCCCCACCACAATTTGATGGTTTACGTTTCAAGGTACGTAGGATCCGAAAATTGAATAAGAAATTGTTCCATCTCTCCCTCTAACTCATGCAGAATGAGTTGACAATCGAATTTTCAAAACCATTACAACACATTTTCAGCCATTTTTCATTTCTGATAGGCTAACATCTACTGTAATAGGAAATGTGGAGCTACATTCGAATATATACCACACACATTAATGAACTTGGAGAGGAAAACGACTTCCCTCCCAACCCCCGAACACATTAAAGAAAATTAACTAATTTTCCGGTTGGTGACGTGTGGGCGGGGAGTCGTTTACCTCGCCACGTTAAATTAATTATTATTAATTAAGACCAAAGTAGTTTCCGTTGTTCTTACTACCGGCTCGTACCAACTGTTCAAGGCGCATAGGTTTTCCTTACCCTCACGACAGATCGGTCGTGCGTGGTTTGCCTACTCGAAAGCCAATGGACGCTGAAAGGGGCTGTAGTGTGAATGGTACTGGAGGGACTGCCAAGTATTGGTGGTTATGCCTGGTTTAGTAGTAACAAGTTCACCATCTCAGTAGAGACTATCAACAGTTGATTGGTTAGTCACTAACATGAGAAATAATTGACTGAGCAAGTACAGTGCTTAACCCTTAGTTACACGCTAGGCGGGGATTTCCCCGCATTTTCAGAAAAACAGAAATAGAATGATGAACCGTTCACTATTGTCCCTCCAATGCCCAAGGTATCTTTTCTCAGACCTTTAACTGAGTAAAAAATGATCCCCTTAACAATTATTTACCTTACCTTCTATATGCAATCAGACTGCGAAGTTTGATACTCACATATGATTATGATTATAATCATACTACTTCTGCTATTATGATTTCACACGTTTGTATTTTTTGCTTGATATAGGTATAGTATAATAATAATTTTGATTATTATGATAGATATAAATTTTGTTACTTATGTATTCCCTACTTCAAAATTCATATTTTTATTGCCTACCTGTTGAGTAAAAAAATGTATTGAGTTGAAGCTCATCCTATATTCATGACTTTCAGTGCCTTTCAGTGTATCATAAATTAATAATTGTGTTGAAATAAATGTGCGGGGATTTCCCCGCGAGCGTTTACGAACGTAACTCCCCACCTAGCGTATAACTAAGGGTTAAGTATAATAATAGGAAGAATTGGAGGAATTGAGCAAATTTGTAGCTGAGCGACCGTTTGATTATTTTATAAATTAAACTAAGATGGTCGAAGGAAATACAGGAGCGGATTTTTATTTCATTTTATTTCTACTCTACATCTAGCCAGAACCAACTCCGTGCTGGGCACAGTGGATTTACTGTCCAGCTCGGTCATCGCTATTCAAACTTTTGAAACAATCATTTATTTACCAGAAGTGTTTATTTTAGTTTTTATATCTTGTACCAACTGAATGATGATGACAATAAACAATTTCAATTTCAATTTCAGGAGCTCAATAATAGAGAGCTCTTAGTAGGTTTGGTCTGCTTAAGATACGGCGAGACGAATCCTCAATCCTGCGCTAAATGTCGATAAGGACCCGCCGTATCCGATCAGGCGCCGGATTCTACCGCAATATTACGGTAGATGGAGAATAAGTACCACCGTATCTAAGCCGAACCAAACCTTCTAGGAGCTGACTAATTAGGAGTATGCAAATCGATAATAAGGTATACAGCGTGTCTACATTCAAGATGGGCGTAACTTCGGGGTTCGATTCCAACAAAAAAGTCTCGTGGCAATTTTTTCTCAACCCACTCAAAAAGCCTCTTTTTTCAATTCGAAGTTGTTTCTCGCGTTTTCGACCTTACGTCATTAAAACTGTCATAACTCCTATTATTTACCAAGTAAGTAAATTCAAATTTTAGGATATCGTTGGAAAGTGCGTCAAATATCTAAGCTACCCAGTTTAAAACCTAGTTTATGCCCACTAACATATCTATGAATAATGCGTATTTTATGTACGAAAAACGAACATTTTCTTCGGATAATCCACTTTTTAGCTGTCAGAATTATTCGAAAATATCACCATTGGTTTCAGCGTAAAAAATACATAGGAAATGACATCAAACTCGTCAAGTCATTTTGAGATCGAGGGGGACCAATAACTGCTTGCTTAAAACACTCGAGACTTCATAGTTCAATTCGAGTTCACCCCCCACCCACCCCCCCCCCATTGGAGCCAGTCTGGCACCAAAGCGGAAATACTTCGTTACGTTGAACTTTAATCTATTAGTTTTGGTAGGCAGTCCGGCGAGGTTCACATCCGTATTCAAGGTGAAAGACAAAAAAAAAAACCACGACATATGCGGTTTATGGTGTCCTGGCACCATGGTGGCACCACTATTATTTCCATGGTGGTATGGTGGAGAATAATTCATGAAAATCCATGAAAATTCCGGAAAATTTTTTCCTCAATTTCAAAGATTGGTTACAATTAGTAAGTTATGAAGGAACCGAAATATTGAAAAATCGTATATTTTGTGAATATTATCCCTCCACTCGCTCTCTACCCTTGCGAATTTTGATACTCTGGTGAAATAATGAGCAATGTGGAAGATTTCTGAGACGAACAAAAAAATAAACACGCAAATCGGTTGAAAATTGAGGCCTGGGTAGAGTTTACAAGATTATGCCCGCAAACGCATGTTTTTAAAGAATTAGCCCCCCCTTTCCCCTCCTGAAAAAGAAAAATTCAGAAATCCGGCGACGTAGTGCACAACTAAATAGTTTTCCGCGTCGAATAAAAAAAGAACCACGAAAATCGGTTGAAAACTAAGGCCTGGGTAGACGACACAAGATTTTGTCACATACACATACACACACACACATACACCTATGGTTTTTTTCGCGGATTTGGATTCAGAATGATCTAAAACGGATTAGCGTGAGGTTATTTTGAGTGGGTTAAGAAAAAATTGCTACGAGACATTTTTTGTTGGAAATACCTCGTAGAATCGAACCCTGAAGTTATGCCCATCTTAAGTGTAGACACTATGTTTAATGAGAACGTAGAGTATAATAAGGAGTATATCCCCTGGTGTGTAAAATGTGTCTGACAGACACGAGGTAAATTTCAGTGAAGTATGTTGACAGCAATGAGAATCTAGAATACCCCAGGCGCTCAGTACCTGCCCCCCCCCCCCCCCTTTATAGAAGGGTCCATTCCAAACCTTGTGCTGTGATCTAACCGCTACGAAGAGTACTTTGTTCCCTAGTTACTGAAAAACACCGTGTCCCTCAGACACTTTATACACTGTCAGTTGAGCAAACCTCCGTGTCCCTTAGACACTCTACACACAAGCAATAAATCTTGGGACTCAGACCAGGCCTCAATTTCCAGCCGATTCGCTAGATTCTTTTTCGTTCAGATGACTTCTTATTTGCATATTATTTCACCAGACTATCGAAATTAGCGTGGGGAGGGGGCGAATGGGGAGATAATGTTCATAAAATATATGAATTTTCAATATTTCGGTTCCTTTATAGCTTACTAATTGTCAATGTTGATTGCAATTTTGATATGAAATTCACACATTTTCGTTACCTACCATATTTTGAAGATCCATTACGATCTATAGAATCTGAACGAATGTACATCAAGAAACAGAACGTCGACAAAGACAAAAAAGCGAATTATACATCATATCAGATCCCCACGATACATGAAACTTGTTGTTCTGGTGGTAGGAATTGCTAATTGAAGTCACCAATTATTATTCGAAAACCCTACACGATCCGCTTACTGATGGACTCCTGTTGAAACGGAACGCAATGCAAACATCCGTATGACACAGGACCTGTGTACATACTAGTAGTAGCTTCGGGGTGTCACACTGACCAACGAGGGATATAATTAGTGCCATTTGAGCTAGAAGACAAACAATTGAATTGCGCAGTACGAAATCATAAGCAGATGACTGACATTTCGCATTAACAAGCAGAACATAATATATCATATCTAAATTAATTATAAATTTTTCCCAAAGCGACTTTTTTTCTAATCGGTACCTAATCAATAATAAATATTCCCATTAGATGTTTAAACATTGGTTAAAACATCTGATGGCACGAAATAAAGGTGCGAAACAGAACGGGAAGATGGGCGGAACTGCCCGTCTCTAATTCTTTTTGCTTCCGAGTCTACCAAGGTAGCGGAAGCTTTGTTTTCACTTTTCAAGGACGAAAAAAAAAGTTCTCCAAAATCAAAACTTTCACTCGCGTTATGCGTTTTAGACTTTTCTAAACAATTTTGGTTCCGTGTCTGTCTGTCTGTGTGTCTGTCTGTCTGTCCGTCTGTCATCAATTCCTTGTAACGCGCATAACTATACGAAGTTATTGTCCGATTTCGATGAAATTTTCAGGGATTGTGCGGGTTGGTGTGAAGACGGTCCCCTATGAAAATCATCATCCTCGGACTGATAGAAGCGACTGCGCATGGGCAAACGTGAATTTCCTTGTAACGGCCGTAACTTCCACATTTTCCATCCGATTTCAATGAAATTTTCAGGGATGTTACAGATTAGTGTTTAGGTAGCTTCCTATGAAAATCATCAGCCCCGGATTGATAGTAGCCGATGCGCATGCGCGAACGTGAAATGCTTGTAACAGCCATAACTTCCACAATTTCTACCCGATTTCGATGAAATTTTCAGGGATTACGCGGATTAGGTTGTAGATGGTCCCCAATGAAAATCAAGGCCTTAAAATCTTACAGTGGCCTCAGCGCATGCACAAACGTAAAATCCTTGTAACAGCCGTAACAGTCGCGTGCGACGTGAGGATCTCAAACCCCATTCAACTAACCCCTTTATAGGACAGTGAGCAATGCTCTGGAGTCCCAGGTTCAAATCCCAGTCAAGCTAAGAAATTTTTTGATCCAATCACTACCGCACTTACATTTTTCGTCCGAATTTGATGAAATTTTCTAGGATTGTCCAGATTAGCGTGTAGATGGTCCCCTATGAGGGTAGTGAAAGGTACTTAGAGATTGGTGTTTTCAGATTAACTACTATGCATCGGATCATCTATATAATCGGGTTATGGATACGAGGAAGCTATGTGCCACTCCCACTTGGCAGACTTTTTTTTGCCACCCTTAGTTACTTCCTACCTACCACGTATCTACTTCACAATCAAGTTTATTTGGAAGAAATAAACGTTTCAAACTAAGTTCCAATAAACAGGGATAATTAGGAATTATTATTATACCCTAATTATTGGGAAATTCGATTATTGGTTGCTGAGGACGGAGAATTGAGTACAACTCGAAGAAACGAACAAAAATCGCATTTTAGTCAGCTAAAATTTGAACGGAGATTAGGCCTCTTTGGCGATTCACACTCGCGATTCCGATTTATCGTAAGTCCGACTCTTAAGTTCTCGTAGGAAGCGAACGTATTGTCCTAGAGAGCTCTGGGTGGTCTCAAAAAATTCTACAAATTCGATACTATTTAAAATTAATGAAAAAAAACAATACCTTTATTTCGAAAGTTTTCGTGCTAGGGCGCTATTGAAAATTAATTTTCACCCTTGGAAGTGATTGACATCAACCAAAAGCATCAGGGCACAACTAGACCTGAAATGGAGCCAGTATACCATATTTCATCAAAATAGGTCCATGGTAACTAAAGAAAGTGCCACGAACGGCGGACGGACGGAAAACCTTTTATTCGATATTCGGATTCTACGTATCTAGAAACGTAAACCAACGAATTTTGAGGGGGCGTAAAAAAATCGCATGAAAATTTGGTAGTCCGTCCGCCGTACGCTGCAATTTCCTTAGTTACGATGGACCGATTTCGATGAAATTTGGTATATGGGCTCCATTTGGGGTCTAGTTGTGCCCAAAGCTTTTGATGAAGTCAGTCACTTCCAAGGGTTGAAATTTATGGCCTGAAAGTTTCAAAACGCTCAAAATCCTCAAAAACTTTTGATATAAAAATTTCATTTTTTCATCAATTCAAAATAGCATTGAATTTTTAGAATCGAACGAGACCCCCAGAGCCCTATTGGACGAACTGTTCGCTCCCTACAAGAACTTAAGGGTTGTACTTACGATAAATCAGAAACACGAGTGTGAATCGCAGATGAGGCTTTATCTCCTTTGAAATTAGCTGACTAAAATGAGATCGATGTTCATTTCTTCTACTTTTACTCAGTTTTGCGACCTTACAAATCAGTAATCAAATTTCTTAATGAAGGCCCCACAACTCCCTATTTCATCGAATTTTTTAGCCCTTGTTTTCAGGGGTTCAAGTTGGTCAGAGATTTGAACAATAATTGCGCAAGTTACTGTCCAGAGTGAATCAACACACATTATATACAAGTACGAAAAAATGGGAAAACTTGGAGAATTGTTTCAGTATGTTCCGAAATGGAATTCAGTAAACAAACTTTTCCATCCTACAAATCACTTTGTTTACTTGTAGTATTGTATTTGTTCCAGTCGGACGACCTCTTAGATGGGGAATAGAGAGTTCACTTCCAGCTAGTAACCGAAAATCAATCAATTCTCTACTAGCACTCTTCATACTGAAATAATTAGGTACACATGTGACTTATTATGCAAAGCAATGTTTTTGAGATAGCACCAAAAACAACCTTCATGGCAATCAGGAAATTGAACAGGTGTCATTTCAATATCCATGACCTTAAACTAACCTTGATATCCTGGAATTTTATCATAGATCAATAATTAATTTCTTCTGCGAGGTATAGATTTCCAACACAAAACCCATTCTGCCAATTTCTCGGACCAAGAATTTTTTTTTTTTTTAGTCAATCCTCTAGGTTTGCACTAACGAGATTTCTGCTACAGACGCCTGAATACTGTAACAACATTTGTACAATGAAGTTGAATAGGATGTAGGACTGAAGAAAAGTGTTATAGTCTCTGCAACAAAAGCAAGCCAAATCCGGAAATCAAAATGGCAAAGTTATGTAAATTCCGAGATTGGACCATCTCAACATCCTCTTCTTCACTGATCACATTTTACCCTTACGCGAAAAAACTTTATTCGCCCTCTTACGTCCGACAGAGGCGGAAAAAAATCCTAATTCACTTCCAGTTCCCGGCCGGGTCTGGCCTGCACAAGGAAGAGGGCAATAGGATCCGCCTGACCCTTTTCTTTCCCATTATAAAGTAAGTGGATAGAAGAACAGAGGAAGGCTCGGGAGGGCATGAGAAGAATCCACTTCATTCGCCAGGTTCCGTGGAGCGCCAGCATCCCCAATAACCGAGAAAACGTAGCCCAGAGGCTACCAAAAGGATTTTGGTTTTGTATCCTCGGGTCATACAATTCAGTGTCAGTCATGAAATCCTTGCAACGGGCAAAACTGTACGAAGTTGTGGATTGTGCATGGATTTGAGTGTAGATGGTCCCCTAAGAAAATCATTGCCCTTGGACTAATAGTATCCGAAGCGCAAGTTCAAACGTGAATTTTCTTGTAACAGCCATAACTTCTACATTTTGCATCTGATTTCGATGATTTTTTTCAGGGATTGTTCAGATTTACAGGTAGATGGACCCCTATGAAAATAATGATCTCCAAATTATTACGCGAGCCAAACGTGAAATCCTTATCATAGCCATAACTTCTACATTTTTAACCCGAGTTGGATGAAATTTTCATAAAATGTGCGGGTTGACTTATACCTAGATGGTCCCTTATGAGGGCAGTGCAAGTACTTAGAGATTGATGTTGTGGGACTAGCAACTATGCATCGGATCATCTATACAATCGGGTTTTGGATACGAGGAAGCTATGTGCTACAACCACCTGGCAGACGTTTTTACT
Organism: Apolygus lucorum; assembly: GCA_009739505.2. Lineage (NCBI taxonomy): Eukaryota > Metazoa > Arthropoda > Insecta > Hemiptera > Miridae > Apolygus > Apolygus lucorum. The sequence goes on from CM019176.2 coordinate 40,531,686, forward strand.
TTGTATCCTCGGGTCAAACATCTCTGCGTGACTGTCATGAAATCCTTCTAACGTACAAAATGACGTTATTGTAAGAATTTGATGAAATTTTCAGAAATTGTGCGGGTTGGCATGTAGATGGTCCTCTATGAGGGTAGTGCAAGTACTTAGAGATTGATGTTGTGAGATTAGCAACTATGCATCGGATCATCTATACAATCGGGTTATGGATACGAGGAAGCTATGTGCTACACCCACTTAGCGGACTTTATTAGTCCACCAGTCAACATGTATATTACTTAACTGATTTCGTGTTATTGAACGTTATTTTAATTCAATTCACTGTTGATGAGATCCATTTTATGTTCCATGCCGTTCTTAATTTCGGGTAGTGACATTTGATGCTCCCAGTTAGGTTCTCAAAATACTAAGTCTTCAACGCGCTTTAGAGTAAAAAAATATTTATAAATGAAAAATATCTCAATTCTCAGAACTATTTAATTCAATCGACATTTCAGAGAATTATACAAATGATTGTAAAGCTATTAAATTGGCTAACCAGATAAGAAGTTGGTTTTTCTTGGCGAGCAGAAGAAACTCCCAACTGAAAGAACCGCGGAGCTATTCAATTACTTACTTTTATGCTCTTCGTGAACCCAGTAAACTTCGCGGCAAAGGAAGCAGCTGGAAAAAAGTTTCACGAAACGATACTTTGAGAGTTCGTTATGAAGAGGAATTGGACTTAGAGAATCATTGAATGACAGAAATTCATCAGAGAAAGTGTAAGTTACCGATTTGGTGAGATTCTGCAGGTGAGAGTAACGAGATTGGGGGAACCTCAAGTGAAAGGTGTGTATTTGAGCGACGACTTGGGGGAACGGGACCCGAGATAACAGCGAGCTCGGTAGCATTAGTTGAAGTTCACCGTTGAATTGAAATGGACGTGTCAATACAGAATAAATTCACTAGCCGTCGCGGAAAATAGTTAATTGTAGTGAACAATTTTAAATTAACCGAATATCGGACGACGAAAGATGGTTTGGTGCAGTTCAGATGTTGTGATAGAAAATCAAAATGTAATGTTACTCTATGTGCTGATGCCGGCATAAAGCTAATCGTGTCTATAAACAATGAGCATACGCATGATCCAGAGTCGGACAGGGAAATAGAACGTGAACAAGTGCGATGTGGCGTTAAAAAAAGAGCGACAGAGGACATTTTCTGTAAGCCGAATAAGTTGATCAGGCAGGAGCTAAAAGCGTTAAGTTCTAGCAATTTGGAACACGCGGACATTAAGGGATTTCGACAAAGTGCGTATAATTGCAGAAAGTCTCTACGGCCCCCCCCCCCCCCTTCCTAAATCATATGATGACAGCCTTATTATCTGGCCGGAGTTAGTACGCGTTACGAAGTCAGTGACAATAAGGATATTATTTGTAGTGAAGATGAACAGTAAGATACAACCTAAATTACTACTAAATTACTCTGATATACCAACTTGACGATGAGCAATCTACAATAATTATATACGATGTGACTGTGTAACCCCAAAGTCGTCTTGTTTTTGGAACAACAGTTCCAGAACGTTCCCCCAAAGTGGTCACATTCTCGCCGGAGCCTTCCCCCAAAGTCGTTGCGTTTTTCCCCAAAAGTAGTTGTGTTTTTAGTCCAATTCCCCCAAAGTAGGACCTCCCCTGCAGGTAAATCGATGTGAAAGCGTAAATCCTCGTAAGTCGAGTTAGGTTTGAATCAAAAATCGTAAGTCATAAATACCGAAATAAATGGGAAATTTGTCCACAGAAGTCTAGCAAATAGGATTCACGTTCAATTAACTAGCTTTTAATATAAATCTACATCCATAGGAGATACAGAAAGGGACAGCTCCCGAAAAATGTATATTTTCGGACTTGAAAGGATTAAAACTTTTACTATCGAAATGTTGCTGGAGCGAGTGTCTAAACTGACCTTAAAACCAGGAGTCTGAGCCTCGGAGGTCGGTATTGTTTTTGATGAAAGCAGTCCTTATCGCAGTAATAACTCGACGACCTAGTTTTTGTATCATCGGTGGACTTCGAATTGAGTTGCGTGGGTACTACGGGAAATTGGTCTGAAGCTAACTCGAGGTTGTTTCATTTAAAGCAGAGCGCTCACGGAACAGTCGCAAATCCGATTTCTCGCGGTGAATAGGCGATTGAATTGGGATCGGAGAGCCCTACGGAGGAAGTTGGATTGGGAAGCTTGTCGTGAACCTCGAATTAAAAACGTCTGCCAGGTGAAGGTAGTTTACCTCGCACGGATAGATTTGGCTGAGTAGACAATTAATAATTAAATTATTATTATTATTAAATTATTAAAATTAAATTTTAATGGTGAGAACAATACAACTGACTTCTCAACGCTGAAAGTTCAAGCAAACCCTCTTCGGAACACTGAAAATGATTGCGAGGAATACAGATCAGTAGTGTTATCTATCGGACGATTAGGACAAAATTCAACTTCATAACTCGATAAAAAAAGGCTGCAAATTATTACACAAAGGATTATTATATTTCTGTACAGATCATTCAACAACCCGATTATTATTTCTTTCCAGATTTTTTTTTCTCCTATATTATTATTACTTTACTTTTATTTTACCTACCAACCTTAGGTACCTACTACGTACCTACTACTTGCTTCACACCTTCACAATCAAGTTTTTTTTTTTTACTTTATTTTATTTAGGCGCATGCAACCTGTTCTGGTCATGGGCGCCAAATACAAAAGTTAACAATTATTATTTAAATTTCATAATACAAGCGAATTTTTTTAGTTTTTCAAAAATTGGTCTCAAGAAGGTTGAATTGTTTCCTAACAACTGTCCAAGGTCTTGCGGAAGTACTGGAGGAATGCTACGAAAAACTGGACATTCCGTTAGCAGGTGGCAAACAGTCAGTTGACATCCACAGATGTCGCAAACAGGAGGAGGAATCCGTATCCTGGACATGAGGTAACCATGCGTCAGTCGTGTGTGACCAATTCGCAGTCTTGTCAAGATGACCTCTTCTTTTCTTGAATGCGTTATCGTTCCATCTTCATTCACTCTTGTTCTGCTCGATGTTGACCATGGTGAGACATCTTTTTTTATTGCCCAAAGCTTTTGATGTTGCATAAAACCCCAGTCCGATTTCCAAGAATTCCAAACAGAAATTCTCAGAGTGGAAATGTGGTCGGAACGAATGTATAAGGGAGATGTTATGCTTTCCTCTGCGGCAGCTCTTGCTTGTCGGTCAGCTATCTCATTTCCAACTATTCCGTTATGGCCAGGTACCCAACAAATAATAACGGTAACGCCTTGAAGCCTAAGCCGCTGGACAGAGAAGAGAATAATATTCTCACACAGACAGCATATTATGCGGACAGAGAAGCATATTATGCTTCACCAATGGGTGTGCGTCCACTCCTTTTTTAATTGCTTGAATGGCGCTAAGTGAGTCAGAACACACCAGAACTCGCTCTTCTCCCAAGGTAGCTAGTGTCAATGACTTATGAAGTTTATTAGAATGAACAAAGCGCTTCACACTGGATTCAAAAAATAGGGATCTTCATATGGAAATTTGATTACAGGTTGCTAAGGAAGATAAACTGAATACAACTCGAAGAAACGAATAGCGATCGCATTTTGGTTCGCTAAAATTTCAACGGAGATTAGGCCTCTTTGGCGATTCACAATCTCGTTTCTGATTTATCGTAAATCCAACCCTCCAAATCCAAGTACTCGAAGGGAGCGAACGGTTTGTCCTACAGAGCTCCGGGTGGTCTCTAAAAATTCAAAAAAATTCAATACTATTTACAATTGGCGAAAAAACGATACGTTTATTTCGAGAGTTTTCGAGCTAGGGCACTCTTGAAAATTTCAACCCTTAATTTTCACCCCTTAGAAGCGATTGACATCAACCAAAAGCTTCGGGCCACAACTAGATCCAAGGACAAGGAGCCCATATACCAAATTTTAACAAAATCGGTCTATGGTCTATTCTACTTACTATCTACCTGGAAACATTAACCAAAAAATGTTGACGGGGGGGGGGGGTTAAAAAAATTGTTTCTTGGTCGATTCCAATGGTTTATTACTGAAAATAACAAATCGAAACGGAGGATAACATCTTGAACTTCATATTGAATAAACTTCACGAATAAAAGACAGCTCAACATTCGTTTGAGATGTGCGAAATCTCCGAGTAGTATCTGAATCCGGGCTTCGAGGAGAGGGCAAATCAAGATGTTCGACCAGCAATCGTTACTCAGTTCCGCCAAAAAGATAGCACGGATGTACCATGAGAAGTGATATTCGTACTTTCTTCACATTATCTGCAAAGCTCAGAGATGGGCGTTTCACTCATTCAAAAGACGCTCTTCTAAACGGATCACTGGATCTATTCGGCTCTTTTGCGCTCGTATTTACTGAAGGGGTGAACATGGTATGATAAACGCTTCAAATTATTACACAACGGATTATGTCATTTCTGGACGTAAATTTGTTTACTCCAGAGCTCCGCCAACCTCCCATGTCCAGTTCCCCGTTAGAAACTGGTTATACGATCAGCCGCTTAATCGAATCCCTCGCACTGCTAACTACCTACTACAATGCAATCCAGATCTGGACTTCTTTCAACAACTATCAATGCACTCTTTCCGAGCAGAAATCATTCGATCTCTGAAAAGGAACCAATAATCACATAATTGTCAATTTTGCTTACGAGACTACCAAGGTAGAGGAAACGAAATTTTCACTTTTCAAGGTTAAAAAAAAGGTTATCCAAAATCAAAATTTCCACTCGCGTTTTACGTTTCAGACCTTCCTGAACACTTTTGGTTCCGTGTATGTCTGTCATGAATTCCTTGCCACAGCCATAACTTCTAAACTTTTCATCCGATTTCGATGACATTTTCAGAGATTGTGCGGGTTGGCGTGTAGATGATTCCCTATGAAAATATTTACCCCCGGAGTGATAGTAGCCGCTGCGCATGCGCAAACGTGAAATCTTTGCCACAACCATAACTTCTAAATTTCTCATCCGATATCGATGAAATTTTCAGGGATTACCGGAGTTTAGGTGGAGATGGTCCTCTATGAAAATCGTGGCGCCCAAACTGAAAGCATTTAGTGCGCATGCGCAAACGTGAAATCCTTGTAACAACCATAACTTCTATATTTGCAACAAAATTCAGATATTGTGCGGATTGGCGTACAGAGTCCCCTATGAGAGTAGTGCAAGGTAGTATAGATTGATGTTTTGAGATAACCTATATATCACTGGATCATCTATATAATCGGGTTATGGATACGAGGAAGTAATGTGCTACACCCACTTGGCAGACGTGTATTTACTGAGCCGGAGTCCATTCCCTCTTGTGAAAAAGTAAAAACCTTTACCGAACACTACCCACCACCGGTCTCAAAAGATCCGAGAATCGAAGAACCGCGGTTCATTTTAACTGAGTCGCGGATCATTCGGTCTTCTGAAAGAGACAGCTCATTATTGAGCGATCCATGCTGAAGTCTCAGCCGTCTATAATTCTAGAGCGCTGAATGTTGTGTGTGTTAACAGCCTATTCAGTCCATGAGAAGTGATCGGCATGAATTCAGATCTAACTAATCTAATCAGAAGCTAACTCATCTCAAGATCAGGGTCCTTCAGGTTTATCGCTCACATAGCTGATCTGAATTCCTCTTATTTACTTCTTACGGGTCTCAAGTTCAGGGGAATTCAGATCAGCTATGTGAGCGATAAGCCTTGTTCTTTTCTGTTGCATTCAATAGCACTGCAATTCGGTAAACAACTTCGTCTGCGAGTTGGCTGAGAGGGAGAAAATCAAATTAGCTGGGTGCATATCAAACTTCCCCGTCGTTCATCGGAAACGCGGACGATGAAATTAGGTAAAATTATGATTATTTCAGTACTCTAAATGAAAACAAGCACAATACCTAAACGTGAGGACTTATTACAGTTCAGAAAGCGGCAGCTCTCATGCTTGTTTCTCCGTGTATTCAAACTGTGATCCAACCGAGCCTGAAACTCCGGTATTCCGAAACAAATAGAACGAGACGTACGGCTTCCCTTTGAAAGCCTTTCAACATCACCTGACCGCTTATTTCAGGGCGAAAGAACCGAAACAGATCAGCCCCTCAAAGTGATCGTTAATTCTAGCCCTTTGAAGAGGTCGAGCACTTTACCCGGGGTAACAGTTCCGTTTTGACGGCTCGTCTCAACGACGGCAGAGCGGAAATCCCGAGTAACGAAAAACACGATAAATTTTCAGAAATGACAGAGAAAGGATTAGCGGTAGGTACATATATGACAAGGGAAACAATAGTTTTTGAGGGAAAAGCTCCATTATTTTCGAAAATCTGAAGAAAAAAGTGGATGAATATTAGTTAGAAGTTGAAGGGTTGAGATTGGAAAGGATTTTTATTTATGCTAGGTATTTTATACTTATTATTATTTACGAATTATCAAAATAATTATCATGAAATGTAATATTAATGTATGTGTGTAATTCAATAGGTTAAAAGTTTTTATTTTTTGCTTCACAGCCCACTTCAGCTCGAGAATGGGTTATTTTCTCGAATTTTGGTTTAATATTTTCAATAATGAACAGAGACCTTCAAATGCCACATTGCCACGGCGCCACACTAAAATGCCACATTCGGCCCATTTTTCGGTAAAATGCCATATTTCGTAGATTTCTTTGAAAGTGCCACATTTCGCCTTATTTCACTAATACGAGGGTGGATCAAATATAAACGGGACTCTGACCTCTGAGCGCCGACGGTTGACAGAAGCGGGCCCGTCACTTCGAGATTGTTTGAACAGGTTCATTAGAAGGTGGATGAGGGGGGCGTCTCCCCCTTTACAACCTTTCATGAGTAGTTATCGCGATGTCTGAACAAAAGGTGCCCGTTTCCATTGAGCAACGAATTATCATAAAATTTCTTACCCGTGAAAGAGTCAAACCTTCGGAAATTTTTCAAAGGTTGACTGCCCAGTTCGGGGACCAAACCCTCTCTAGGACCCGTGTGTTTGCCTGGCATAAAGAGTTTCAGGCGGGAAGAGAACGAGTAGAGAATGAGGAACACGATCGTCGTCCCCGGAGCAGCATTACGGATGAGAACATTCAAGCGATTCGTGACATTCTTGAAGATGATCGACGTGTGACTGTCTCCGAAATCGCTGAGCAGGTAGGGGTAAGTTATGGGAGCTGCCAAACGATCATTACAGAGCACCTAGGATTCCGTAAAGTGTGTGCCAGATGGGTCCCTCGCCTTTTGACTGCAGATCAGAAGTTGAGACGTTTGGAGGTCTGTCAGAGGCTTTTTGCAAGGTTTGAGGAAGAAGGGGAAGCATTTTTGGCTAGCATCGTCACCTGCGACGAAACATGGGTCCATCATTACACACCCGAATCGAAGCAAGCCAGTATGGAGTGGCGGAGGAAGGGGAAGACAGCCCCAGTGAAAGCAAAAACTCGACTGTCTGCAGGCAAGGTCCTTGCAACTGTTTTTTTCGACTATCGAGGCGTTTTGCTCATTGATTTTTTGCATGAGCGAAGAACAATCAATGCTGCCTACTATTGTGAGCTGCTGACTCAAGCGAGGGCTGCATATCGCAGCAAAAGACGGAATCAACCAATTCGTGACGTCATCCTCCTCCACGACAATGCAAGGCCCCATACTGCAGCTCTAACTGTTCAAAAATTGGAAGAAATGCATTGGACTCCACTTGATCATCCTCCCTACAGCCCTGACCTATCGCCCTGTGATTTTCACTTGTTTGGGCCACTTAAAGAAGCCCTAGGCGGACAGCGATTCGAGGATGATGAGGGGGTCGAGGGGTTCATGTGCAATTGGCTTCAGACGCAACCTTCATCGTTTTTTGATGCTGGGATTAAAAAACTTCCTATTCGCTGGGAAAAATGTGTCACAAAAGCAGGAGACTATGTAGAAAAGTGACATATACCCGCTTTTTATTTTCTAACAAATAAAATTAAAAAAAAAATAAAGTCCCGTTTATATTTGATCCACCCTCGTACTTATTTTTACTAACGCCCGAGAACGCCGAGAAATATATGACGAATGGATGTTTGCTAAAACCAGGTAAGATTAACTTATCATCACAGGTCAACGTGGGTCTTCGGCTGTTGTTAGGGTCTCATGTCCGTTCAAAAACAACTTTCCTGGATGCGGATTAGAAAGTCCGATGCAGGATCATTATGGGAAGTGCATGTGTACCTGAGTAGGTTTTGTTTTTAGTACATCCATTAGGGTCGGGGAGCACCATTCGGTTCATTTCCGTTCCCCACGTCCTTCATACCAAGCTGAACTTTCTTACTGCAAATATCGCGCTCATTTTCGTTTTTCTTCAATCTTCAATATACCTAGAGATTCTAGTTTAAACCTTTATAAGAAGTGGATAACTGGTGACAGCAATTTCGCCGTGGACGATGGGAAGATATTCTGCAAGCAGTGCACGAAATCGGTAAGTTTTTTTTAATCAAGTTTTCCAACTTATCCAAGTTTATCAACTCTTTTTCTATGTAGTTGTTACTACCTACGGTTAACTTTTCTCAAATTCATTGCATTGAAGCAAAAGCAAGATTTTCGTTTTAAAATGATTCCTTCACATCGAGTTTCGCGTAATTTTTGATTGCCCTCCTCATCCAAGACCATCCTGTTTTTGCAAATCGGTCCTGTCTAGGGGAGGGGGGCAGGCCCCCTGGCCCAAATCGTAAATCCACCGCTGTAACCCAACATCATTATTCCGTTTCCTCCCTATTTCGAAGTCCCTATTCCGAAATACTGGTACTGATTGAACATCTTTCTTGCATTTAATTTACAGTATGATTTTAAGAAGAAGTGCCAATTCGACGTTCACAAGAAAAGTGATCTGCACCAGGTGAAAGCTCCGAGTACTGATCGGAAACAGCAGCAGCTCCTTAGAGACGTGGTGTCAATGGAAAAGCCAGAGGTCCAGGAATTTTCGAAAGACGTCATCCTGGCTTTTCTTAAAGAGGGCATTCCCTTACACAAACTGGAGAACGGTCCCCTGCGCGACATTTTTGACAAAATTTGTTGGTATTTAATACTGTGGCGTCAAATTGCCAAGCGTGAGCACTCTACGATGAATCGTACCTCAGCTGTGTGATCCAATGGGGCCGCCCACCTAAAATTGTTTTAACATGTTGTAAATACATGTAAATTTGTTGGAAATACGTGTAAATAGTTGATATACATAATACAGTAGTTGATATGCTTTCAAGTTTCATGATTTAATGGATTAACATCCCTTTTAAGGTGGGGAGGGGGTGGAAAGTTGAAAAAAATAAATACCACATCAGCTGAAATAAATGCCACATTTGGCCACAATAAGTGCCACATTGCCACATTTTATAGTGCCACATTTTGATTGATAATGAACCTTTGGGATCGACTTAGAACAAAATTTTAACCCCCCCCCCCCTTCCCTAACTTCCTAGCTCAAAAAATTTATTATTAAGGTATTGTTCAATTTAAAATAGTATTGAATTATTAGAATCGAATGAGACCACCCAGAGCTCTGTAAGACCAACCGTTTAGTACCTATAAGAACTTAAGAGTTGGACGATAAATTTGAAACACGAGTGTGAATCGCAAAAGAGGCCTAATCTCCGTTGAAATTTCAGCTAACCAAAAATTCGATCGTTGTTTGATTCTTCGAGTTCGTTTTTCTGACTACTTAGCAGTTTCAAAAAATGTTTCCAGTTCTGTTATGGTTGGAAGTTTTTACACAATTCCTACACTGGAAACACCGTTCCAATCAGTTCCCGTGATGGATTAATAGTAACGGTTACCGCTGGAACGCCCCATCTCTACCTAACATCAGTCCCTCTGCTCTATTTTGACGAGTCTCTGAGTGTGATCGCAGTTGCGGCTCACGTGGTTGACTTTCACGGTCGGGTTTATCGCAACTGCGATGTAACTCTGGAACGGCGGGTAGTCGGTATTAACAGGAGCACTAACAGAGCTAGCAGATTCAAGGCCTGGCAACCCCCGGATTACGCCGCTATTAATGTCATGGGTGAGGGTGGAGGAGAGAGCGAAGAGGGGAATCACCCCGATAGAACATTGCCGTAAAACTCGGCGGTAATCTCCGCTTTAAGAGCTTTGAACAAGAACACAAGTTTGTCAAGGCTGAAGGGACCGTACGGATTCCTCTCTGTTCCTCGAGGTACAATTTCCTTACATGACATCCAACTGACAGCAGCACGCTTAGAATTCTTCAGAATGATGACTGGAGCGACCGCAAGTGCTGGACAAGGTAAGCGCCGCTTAGGCAATGACTGCCAGCGATTTTGGAAAACCCACTTCAAGAGCTTTTGTTTTCATAAAAATACATGATCAATTCAGCGGGTCCATATGGACTGAAATCAGCAACCACGTTTTATCAAAGCAAAGTGAAATCTGTTTAAAACAGGACTTCAATGGATAGAGGTAGAACACATTTCAAAACGCAGCAAATTATCACACGAAGATTTATTATTTTTCTACATAGATCACTCGTCTGCAAAGAAAAAGGCTTGGCCATTGTTACCACCAACCAACATAAAGAAAAACATAGATCGCATTTCTGTCAGCTAAAATTTGAACGGAGATTAGGCCTCTTTTGCGATTCACACTCGTGTTTCTGATTTATCGTAAGTCTAACCCTTAAGTTCTCGTAGGGAGCGAACGATTTGACCTAAAGGGCTTCGCGTGGCCTATAAAAATTCTAAAAATTCAATACCATCTTACAGTGATGGAAAAACAATACCTTTATATCAAAATTTTTTGAGTCAAGGCGTTTTCAAAATTTGAACCCTCATTTTTCAACCCTTAGAAGTGACCAACATCAACCAAAAGTTTCGGGGCACAACTAGACCCCAAATGAGTTTGGGGTCGCCCAAATTGAGTCCTCCAAAATGAAAAAGTTTACTTGTCCTCCTATAACTACAAGAAAATTCAACCGATGTCTGCCTGTCGGTGGTAAATTCCTTTTCACGAACACAACTCTACAAAATCCGAGCCAGATTTGACAGCATTTTCAGGATTTGAGTGTGTAAGTTGCTCGACGGCCCCAGAAGGATGTCGTAAAACCTAGATCCTCTGGTTTAATTTTATATAGTCCCACGTGGAATGCCACCGTGGAGGGAACGTGCTAAAACCTATTTGGGTCAACTCTTTTTTTATTTTATTTATTTATTTTGCTTCCGAGTCTACCAAGGTAGCGGAAGCTTTGTTTTCACTTTTCAAGGATGAAAAAAAAAAGTTCTCCAAAATCAAAATTTTCACTCGCGTTTTGCGTTTTAGACCTTTCTGCAATTTTGGTTCCATGTCTGTGTGTCTGTGTGTCTGTGTGTCCGTGTGTCTGTGTGTCTGTCATGAATTCCTTGTAACGCGCATAACTATACGAAGTTATTGTCCGATTTCGATGAAATTTTCAGGGATTGTGCGGGTTGGTGTGTAGACGGTCCCCTATGAAAATCATCATCCCCGGACTGATAGAAGCGACTGCGCATGCGCAAACGTGAATTCCTTGTAACGGCCATAACTTCTACATTTTCCATCCGATTTCAATGAAAATTTCAGAGATGTTACAGATTAGTATTTAGATGGTCCCCTATGAAAATAATCATCCCCGGACTGATAGAAGCGACTGCGCATGCGCAAACGTGAATTCCTTGTAACGGCCATAACTTCTACATTTTCCATCCGATTTCAATGAAAATTTCAGAGATCTTACAAATTAGTATTTAGATGGTCCCCTATGAAAATCATTATCCCCGGACTGATAGAAGCGACTGCGCATGCGCAAACGTGAATTTCCTTGTAACGGCCATAACTTCTACATTTTCCATCCGATTTCAATGAAATTTTCAGGGATTATGCGGATTAGATTGTAAATGGTCCCCTATGAAAATCATCACCCCCGGACTGATAGTAGCCGATGCGCATGCGCGAACGTAAAATCCGTGTAACAGCCGTACGTACGTCAGAATCTCACATTCTACACAGTTAACTGCAGGCGCCCGTAGCACATTCGCAGCGAGTCATACTATCAACCAAGGGGTCACGGGTACGACTCCCAGCCGTACCTAGAAATTTTTTATTTTTTGAGTAGTGACTCACTTACATTTTTCATCCGAATTTGATGAAATTTTCTAGGATTATCCAGAGTAGCGTGTAGATGGTCCCCTATGAGGGTAGTGAAAGGTACTTAGAGATTGGTGTTTTGAGATTAACTACTATGCATCGGATCATCTATATAATCGGGTTATGGATACGAGGAAGCTATGTGCCACACCCACTTGGCAGACGTTTTTTTTTTTTGTGGAGACTTAAGTATCCCTTGATAGCAACGTAGAGAGTGATCGCAGTAGTGGCGTAACTGCCCCTATGAGTTTCATCTATGTCGAATAAACAGTAGAGAGCGTGCTCGTGCAAAGGTCATTTTACCTAAACAACACTAACTGCTGGATTTTTCACAAATATGAAGGATAGTTTGGAAGAGGGCGAAAAGAAAGAAAAAGTTGTTGAATCTTGCGAACAACCAAAAAATAATTGACAAGATTGTAGTATGCATTTCCACAAACTAATTCTATAATTTATTCCATGTTATTCTATGTGAAGAAGCTGCACTGCCCACACAATTTTGCAGGCATTTTTTGGTCTTTACAGAGTCTAGGATAAACATTGTCGGTTCTGTTCTCATGCGATATTGAAACTATTAAAAAATACCTTCTTCGGCAAGTCTATCTTCTTCGTACACCCCAATTTCAACAACGTACCGTAGACTGGGGTGATAGTGATCAATTTCTACAGTTTTTCCTTGAAAACTACCAGTGTAATAATTCAAAAAAAATCTGAAAAAGATAGTTTATATTCTCCCACATTTTACGAACAGTATCCTATATAAAACTTTGAAATTTTGTTCAATTAAGCTCATTTAAAAAAAATTAAATTGGTCAGTATCACCCCCCACATAGGGGGTGATAGTGATCACTAATTTAAAATCGAACTTAAACGTATTAAAAACAATTAAAAATCGAACTTAAACTATTAAAAATTGTTTTTTAGTACCCTGAGGTTAAAAAAACCACTAGCAACTCATTTCAGAACAATTTTTGTTGAAAAACTAATGAAAACCAACTCTTTACTTATAAAAATCAGAATCAAGCCGAAATTCAAGACTCGTAATATCCTCTTCAGTATTTTTTATCATAATAAGACAATTTGTGGCACATGTTCGGTAACTGACAAGAAACAACTTGTTTTAAAGCACTTGTTGCCAAAAATAATGATGGACCAATCACGTTTTGATAGTTTCGGGGCATTTCGGCCGTGATCACTATCACCCCATGGAAATGAGTTGTTTTTTGTTTTTAACAGATAACCAACTGTAGTAACACGGAAAGAACAAACTAATTGCAGATATTTCATGCTTACCTCTAGTAGAAACAAAATCTTTTCGCTAGAACTTCACCACACAACACCCGAAACCGGCACAACAGAAGTTACAATCACAATGTCAGCTGGGCCCGATTTTGAGATTTGTTTATTTCCTTATCAGCTACCATGGTAACCTAGACTATCGGGCGGGAACGATATCTCCCCAGAGAAGACATTGTTACGAACACATAACACGACCTAACTTTCCAATTTAGGACTGTGTGGAGTTCTGCAATCGCATGCATATGAAGAAAGGCGTGTTGATCAGTATCACCCCAGCATATCAGTATCACCCCAGTTCACGGTACCTGTCTTCATACGTCTGGAGTCAGTTTTACATTATTTGAGGGGGTCTCAGTCGGTCGACGTTCGATCCTCGTTCCGGGTCAGTATTTCTCCAAATGGAAGGGGCAAAAACTTGAAAGTTGTAGTTAAATTTGACATTTCAAAGGACTCCAGAAATTCATTGGAGCATGGGCCTTGGGAATTGAAAAACTGGAAGATTGCCGCGGGAATAATCAAAATTGAACAATAATTGCCAGAGAAATATGGGAAAAAACTTGGAAAAAACCGTTTATTCAGTAGTTTTTCCCATTTTTCTTTGGCAATTATTGTTTGATTTTGATGATTCAATAATAATTTAAATTCCCTAGGGCCGTGAACTAATAAATTTCTAAAATCTTTTAAAATTTCAAATTTAGGTACAACTTTTTAAAATTTTGAGCCTTCAATTTCGCTAAATACTAAAAACGAACGGCGACCGACTGAGACCCCCTTAAGAGATATAAATGCAATTAATACGTTTACTTCGAATTAACGTGATTGATACAGACTGCATATTATTACACGACAATTTATTATTTGTCTGCGAAAATCTTCCGTCTACAAAGAACTCGGCTTTGCCATCCTACAGAGCTATGGGTGGTGTCAAAAAATTTTAAAATCGTCGCTACTCTAGATAAACGAAAAAACAATACCTGTATATCGAAAGTTTTCAAGCTTGGACTTGTGAGAAGTTTCCTCTCACTTGTCACCCATTAGACATGACAATAAACAAAACCTTCGGGGCACAACTTGACTCCGAATAGAGCCGGAGCCTCAAATTTCATCAAAACTGGTCCATGGAAACTGGACAAAGTGCCGTGTAGGAGGATGGACGGAAAACGAATTCGATTTTTGGATCTATATGTAGACATACCTTGAAACCCAAACCATCAAATTTGAAGGACGGTGGGAGAAGAGGGTTATTGCTCTATTTCAAAGGTTCATTATTCAAAATAATGAACCAAAACACTGAATTTCGGAAATTCTCCATCAAGAGAGAGAAGAAACTCATGTCACGTTATATGTTACGTTTATGTTCGTTTAAAAATAGTTATAATTACTGCCTTTCATTCTTAAACTCGAAGAGCATATTTGATCGAAGGACTAACCGGGACGAAATTGGATCTGAATGTCCCTTCCAGGTAACAGAGTAGTAGAGGGCACTGCCAACAATAGGGTGTGCGCCTGGGTAGGAAAAACTGTTTATTGTTATTTTTAATCTAAGGTAGACCTCATTCTGAGAATTTTGGTATCAACCGCGACCTTCTAGCGTGTGTAAATCTTTTCCTATGAATTTTTTAAGTTTCGACCGTTTATGACGTCACAGTGGGCTGGGGGGTCCCGCCCAGGCGGGAGGGGCGCGTGACGTCATAAACGGTCGAAATTATGAAAAATCATAGAAACAGATCTACTCAGGCTAGAAGGTCGCGGTTGGTGCCAAAATTCTCAGGATGTAGTCTACTTTCGATTAAAAATCTTTAAAAAAATCAAGGCGCACCCCCCATTTGTTCCATTGCATTACCCAACCTAATTCACTACCAAATGAAGATATCAACGTCTTCTCGTTTTTGAATAGGTGAGAACATGATGGCAGTCGCCAAATCATTCGCAAGTCCTTCATACCAGCTCCTTGGATGATTTCCATAGGGGATCATCTGCAAATGAATCTAAACTATCCCTGCGCATTTCATCAAATTTGGATGAAAATGTAGAAGTTACAAAGCTGTTACAAAGCATGCGTACTGGCTACAAATGATCAGGGGGGAACGATTTTCAAAGGGGACCATCTGCAAGTAAACCCGCACAATCCCTGAAAATTCCATTCAAATCGTACAATAACTTCGTATAGTTATGCCCGTTACAAGAATTTCATGACAGACACGGAACCAAAATTGTTGAGGAAGGTCTGAAACGTAAAACGAGAGTGAAAAATTTTGATTTTGGAGAAATTTTTTTCATTTCAACCTTGAAAAGTGAAAGCAATGCTTCCGCTACCTCGGTAGACTCGGAAGGAAATAGTCGGAAAGCTGATCTGTGGAGTTTTTCATCCATAAAGTGCAAAAAAACCCTTATTTAGATGATAAAGTGTGTACAGTAAAAAAAAAAAAAAAAAAAATCGCCAACAGGAAGTAACTACAACAAAGACCTGAACTTCTTACTATAAATAATTATCGTTGCAGTGGAAAGAGTCTTGTCTGATTTTCCTTTCACAAGGCTGGAACAAATTTAAATTTTAAACGACTAGAAAATTAAACTGGTGGAAGTTAGAATTACAATGGAAGTCTTCTTTTATGTAGCCCCTTGAACGTGGTAGCTCGAAGGAGTTTTATTCTTTTCCTCTGTTAACAAACTTTTAAATTACTTTTCAAATGCATGTACAGTCTTGAACATTGTAGAAACTAACAAGTTTCATCACATCGTCCTCAATTATATGTCTCCATACAATTATGACATGATTGTCATTTTTCACTGGGTGAGTTGCACTTACTATAGCATTACTGGGCCATCAAACCTGATTGATGATCGAGAGTAGTCTAAGCAATCAACGCCTTTTACAACTTCAACCAACCTTTTATTGAACCTTTTACTTACCATTATATCGCAATTTTCGAATTATGGTTTATTATTTGTATAAAATATAAAAAAATATATAAAAATTTTACCCCCAAACTCCTTAAAATTTGTTGGTTTACGTTCAAGGTACCTACGTGGAGTTTGAAAATCGAATTAAAATGTTTTCGTCCGTACACGGCACTTTCCTTAGTTACCGTAGACCGATTTTGATTAAATTTGGTATATGGGCCCCATTTGGGGTCAAATTGTGCCACGGAGCTTTTGGTTGATGTCAGTCACTTCTAAAGGGTAAAAATAAGGGTCTTTTCATGTCTTTTCATTTAATTTAAAATAGTATTGCATTTGAAGAATCGAATGAGACTACTATGAGAGTAACTCTCACCAACTGTGTTGGTCTTAAGTTAAATCAGAAACACGAGTGTGAATCGCAAAAGAGGCCTGGTCTCCGTTGAAATTTTAGCTGACCAAAAGCTAAAAAATCTTCGCTCGTTATTCGTTTCTTCGAGTAGTACGTCCTTAGCAACCAGTTATCAAATTTGTTAATGATGGCACCCAAATCTCTTTATTTCTTCGAATCAAGTGGGTAGCGTTTATGTATTCAAAATAAACTTAATTGTGAAGGTAAAATATGGTTGGTAGGTAGTGGCATTGGCGAAGCTGTGTTCTTTGTAGGCGAGAGATCTATACAGAAAGTAATAAACCTCTGTGTAATCATTTGCAGCGTTTTTTGGCTGGATCCTGTATTGAGTTATGGTCTGTAGTGACACATAAAAATAAATAAATACATAAATTAATACGACAATGTTGAATTTTAAAAAGTTTTAGAATGGTCCAAAATAGATTTTTATGAAAAAAATCTTTTTCAAAGTTTCCCAATTTTGAAGTTTGTTGGGCTCGTAGTAATAATTTTATTCGTTCCTGAGTGTCTAAGCCAGCTGGAAGAGTCCCTCATAACGATGAAAGGTAAATTAGATGGGCCGATTTTTTGGGCCATATTCAACGTTTTCGAATAGTGCCCCAGTTGGACTGACTTGAATTTTTGGGATTCTGGTCAACCTTGAGGAGGACAACCACAGGTAGGATCGATGTGGAGGGGGAACAACCGCTCTCCTACCGATCATTAATAATTTTCTCTCTCTCTCACTCTTTTCGATGGTCTTTTTCTTCAATCAAAATAATATAATACTGTTGCCCAGTACATAATTTATTCCCCAAACCTAATATTTTTGTTTGCCAAAAATATACATAATTTGATCAACCTCTAATTTTCGAGTTGTTCCTAAACTCAAGCCCTTCCCAATTAATTAAGAATTAATTAATTCAATAATTAGAGACTAATCCCATTCCACAACCTACATATCGACGAGCGTAGCATGACCTGTCATCCGGCATGTCTACCTGGATGAAAATAGGTTTGAATGAGGAATTTCACCATGTCGGAATTTCCTATTTTTGACCCCAAAATCGGATTCAGCACCTCGAAAAACCTCCTAAGGCAAACTTTCAGCCCATGCTTCCTAATTTACGAATAAACAAAACAGTGTAGAAAATACGAATGTTCAAAAAAACCGGGAAAATGACGTCATCCTGAAATAGTTCATTTATGGCCACTTGAAGCGCTGAGATCGAGAAATCTATAGTCCCCAGATGCAAAATTTCACGAAACAGTAAAGTTCGAAATCGAAAAACTGAAGAAAAAAAATAGAAAAGGCAAGATGGAGAAAATTAGGTTTCCCCTGTTTTTGTTTGATAACATTTCTCTTAGAAAACACGATTTCGTCGTCCCAATGGGCAACACTGGGAGGAGACGGCGATCCGAACAGCCCAATCAGCAAGCGTTCCCGCTTCACGTCCGTTTTCCCGGTTAGTTTTGAAATCAAAAATTTTGATTGTCTCCCAAAAATAACAGGAGACTTATTTTCCGAAATCAGCCGGATTTTCATCTATCCCACACCATTAACTATTCAGGAACAATGCAAACAGAATTCGGTGAAATTCCTCATACTTAGACAACTCAAAACTACAATAATCGCGATAGGTCATGAAATTGAAAATGACTGAATAGGTAAACAATTTTTCCAATTTTTTTTCTGGCTATTATTGTTTGATTTTAATGATTCCAGCGGCAATCTTTCAGGTTTTAAATTGTCTAGACTGCTGCACTAATAAAATTCAAAAATCCTTGAAAATTTCAAATTTAGGTACAAAATTTAAAGTTTGTGCCCCCGTAATTTAGAGAAATACTAACCCGGAACGAGGAACGAACGGTGACCTACTGAGACTCCCTTAACGATTAAACCAATATTGTTGTCTCGATGCCTCAGTAAACAGATCGCCTAACAACGTTGGGAAACGCAATAGTTTAGCATCTAGTAGGCAATATTGGATCGAAAACTTCTAGCAATTGTTAGAAGGAGAAAGGTTTCATACGTTGGTCACCTACTCCGTGGTGAGAAATACTCATTGCTGCAGCTGGTGTTTGAAGGAAAAATCGAGGGAAAGAGAAGTATTGGGCGACGGAAGACCTCGTGGTACAGCAACATTTTACAATGGACAGGACTCAAGTATCACGATTTGAAAAATAAAGCATTGAATAGAGATGAATTCCGACAAATTGTCGCTAACCTCTGACTTTAGAGAAAGCACTAAAAGAAGAAGAGGCAATATTGTTACACTATTCACCTTTATCTAGCGATCCTACAGAATGGTTCCAACAGTACTTGTTATTTGGGGAAAATATGAGAAGTCTGAATCTGGTCGCAAGACTCTTGTGTCAACAGAAATAGCGTGGATCCTCTCGACGATAAGAGAAATGGTTTGCTTTGTAAACAATTTCAAGATGGGATTCACCACGGGGTCCCCAGAGAGGTGCTTCCTTAGCAGAAATAGACCCTTCGAACAGAGATTTGTGGTTGTCATCGCATTCAAGGCGGATTTCGAATCGGAAATCCGAAGGGTCCAATGTTCGTATATACAATACAATGTTCGTATATACAAATACTATATATATAGTATATAGTATGGTTTACTGAATACAGTACAGTATTAGTATGGTTTATTGAAAATAAAAATTTATCGCGAAGGCAAAGTATTTTTATGATGTTTTTGAAGTAAAAAAATTGAACATTTAAAAATTCGCTCAAACATAGGACGAATGGGATTGTTCTCCTCTTAAGAGGAAAGTAGGTCCTAATGATCGCGTGAACGTCACACGTGGTGGACAATATAATCTATATCACACAGTCATACGTAATGATGGATCACAACTGTGGAGACCACAGGAGTAGGATTGCGGAAATTCGAGCCGAGGGAGAGGGCGGCCTCTCTCTCTCGGCCTTTTCCGTTCAAATCGGTATTGTCCCGGTGACGTCAGCCGACCCGTTCCATACAGAAAGCAATGCCGCCATCAATTAACCTTTGCTTCTAAAAAAAAAACCGCAAACCAACATTGTGCGCTCTCAATATTTCAGGCTCAATTGTGAACAGTACACGATAAAAACGTATGTTGATTTGCATCCTCGCCATTTGAAATCGCACAACACGTCACAAAAACGCTTGAAATTATTACAAAAAGGTTTATCATTTCTACATGGATCACTCGTCTACAAAGAACACGGCTTTGCCATTGTCACACTGTTGCCTACTACACACTAGGGGTATTCATGGTCTGATTCGATCGTCGAATCGTCGTAAACTCGAGGGTCTCATGAGGCTCCCACATTTTCTCCCGTCGAATCGTCGAAAATCGAATTGTGAGTAGCGCTCCTAGCGGCATCAGACGATAACCAAGTCAGTGTCAAAAGAACCGCATGTTGGGGAGTGGGGGGCACATTTGACATAGGGGCACATTTGACAATGGCTGTTTGTCACACAAGATTTGAATTTTACCGCGATTTCGTGTTTTTTTATTGTGAAGAAGAAGAACCATTCCAGGTGAAAACCGTGCTGGTTACAAATCATCTAGTCGGCTCATGCCGGTTTGAGTGTTTGGACCCCTCAAAAGTAAGTTTTTTTTTCATTTTGTTTTTCGTTGATTACCGAGTGGATTCAGTTTTTTTCAAATGTAGCTCATCCAGTTTGTCAGTCGTATATGTCTCCATGCAAGTGTTTTCCTTGGATTCTTCAAAACAATTCATCGTTCGAGGTTGGCCTGGGTTTTACTGTAATGGCTACCCTCGGGGTAGTTTTGACAGTTTTGCTAGGGGAACATTAAATGTTCCCCTAGCAAAACTGTCAAAACTACCCCAAATTTTGACAGTGTTTTTGACAGTGATTTTTATATACCTAT
Organism: Apolygus lucorum; assembly: GCA_009739505.2. Taxonomy (NCBI): domain Eukaryota; kingdom Metazoa; phylum Arthropoda; class Insecta; order Hemiptera; family Miridae; genus Apolygus; species Apolygus lucorum. The sequence goes on from CM019176.2 coordinate 40,552,352, forward strand.
GAAGTTTGTCAATGCTATGTTGATGTAGGATTTTGAATACCTACTCGACCTGACGTTTTTCAATAAAAATCTTTGTTTTGATCATTATTTTTTGTTACTTCAATTCCTACATCCATAAAACTTGGTGTTCCTTTGAGAAAGAAGAGTGGGTACTCATCTAATTGAAATTGTGTTGGTAGTGTTGATTGTTACAGGCTGCAGGGTCTATAGTTGTTCTGTCTGACTCAACATTATTGCCAGATAATGATTTGCCGGACGTTCCATGGTTTTTTGGTAAGATTAGTTTAGAATTATGGTACTTTCTGTGAACTGTCAAAAGTGCCCCTTTCTCATGCCAATTGTGCCCCACCGGTGGGGCACAATTGTCACTTCCTAAGCATTTTGAAAATTTACAAAAAAAATACTTGGCAAGCAGATTGAAAAAGGAACGAGATGTATGTGGGTAGCAAAAATACCGTAGTTAACGATAGAAGAAAGAGGTACATATCTCATGGCTGAAACATGTTCGATGCTAGAAAGGAGAATGTGCTAAGCTCGTTTTGATGCCAGCAAGCAACATTTTTCCACTTCTCCAGCAGACCATCAGATGGTCGCGTTTTTCCTTAGCCGCTTGGGTGGCTCAGCTTTACTCATTTAATCGAGAAAAAACCCACTTCGAACAGAATGAAAAAGAAATAAACGAACGGAAAAACAGAATAAAAATTATAAAAGGTGTTGTTAAAAGAAAAACTCAAAATGAAAGGACGAGAATATCTGTTTGTTGTTGTTATGATAGTTGCTTCGCACAACGGCCGCTAGCGCTAGGGTTTGTAATTCGACGTGGAATCTCGTAATTCGACGCCTTCAGCCCGTCGTAAATCGAATCGTCGTATTTGCCGGTGCGCATGCTCATTGACTCCCGTCGAATCTCCAAATTCGAAGATTCGACGATTCGACGTCGAATCTCCAGGACCATGAATCTCCCGGACCCTACTCAGTTCGAAGAAATAAAGAGTTGAAGGTGCGGCACCTTAGGTGCCTTCATTAGTAAATTTGATTACTGGTTGCTAAGGACGCAAAAATTAGTACAACTCATCGAAAAACGATCGCATTTCGGTTAGCTAAAATTTTGCGATTCACACTCATGATTCTGATTTATTGAAGAGAAAGTTCTCATAGGGACCGAACGGTTTGTCCTACAGAACTCTAGGTGGTCTCATTCGGTTCTTAAAATACAAAACTATTTTAAATTGTTGAAAAAAACTATGCAATTATAAGGCAAGTTTTTGAGCAAGGGCGTTTTCAAAATTTCAACCCTTAGAAGTGACCAAATCACTTCAGATCAAACTTCAGATCACTTTAGATCAACCAAATGGAGCCTATATACCAAATTTCATCAAAATAGCTCCATGGTTGCTAAGAAAAGTGCCGCGTACGGCGGACGGATGACAAAATTTCGATTCGATTTTCGGATTCTACGTACCTTGAAACGTAAACCAACAAATTTTGAGGGGAGGTTAACAAATTTTTTCAACCATTATTGAAAGTACTTAATGAACCAAAAGTGGATAAATAATGTGGACATAAAAATGTCTTCCAGAATGGGGTATTTCATTATTTTTTTTCCAAAAGAGCATGGGTCAGGAATAATGGTAATTGGGTCTGTTCGTCGAGAAAATGTTTAGAAGAAATTAGGGCTAATGAAAGTTGAAGATTTGAATGATGTGACGAAGTAACTTGTTGTGGTGTATTAACTTGCTGACCTTGGATTGAGACATTCCACTAATCCCGTGCGGTCTCGACCGCCTCGTGGCCTTGGATACTACAAAATACTACGCACACACGCCCGCGGCGTAGTGCATGTGCGTTCATGGAGGCCTGCCTTTTGGTTTATTATTTTCAATAATGAACCTTTGGAATCGACCAAGAAAAAAAGTGTTCAAAAACCCCCTCGAAATTTGATGGTTTACGTTTCAAGGTACGTAGAATCCAAAAATCAAATAAAAATTTGGCCGTCCGTCCGTCGCACTTTCCCCACTTATCATTGACCGATTTTGATGAAATTTGGTATGTAGGCTCCATTTGGGGTCTAGTTGTGCCCCGAAGATTTTGGTTGATGTAGGTCACTTCTAAGGGTTCAAAAATAAATTTTGAAATTTTGAAAACGCCCTAACTCAAAAAATTTTGATATAAAGGTATTGTTTTTTCCGGTACTTTTCCTTCAATTTAAGATTCTATCGAATTTTTAGAATTTTTTTAGACCTCGCGGAGGTCTGTAGAACAAACCGTTCGCTCCCTACGAGAATTTAAGGGTTGGACGTACGATAAAGGCATAATACAGCCATAATAACAGGCCTAATCTCCGTTCAAATTTTAGCTGACCGAAATGCGATCGACGTTTTTCTTCATGTTGGATGGTTGGTGGCTTTGCAGACGAGTGATCAATATAGAAAAATAATAAACCATTGGGTAATAATTTGCAGCGTTTTTTCAAACGTGTGATCTCTTTATTTAATTTTTCTACCACATGTTATAGTATAAATGGGCAAAAAGTTGGAGTATAGAGGTTTTCAAGGGTGCTGAATCCAAATTTGAGGTCGAAAATCCTGAATTTCCGACCCACCGAAATACGCCGCTTTACATTTATGAGGTTTTTGATCAATTTCGGACCCCCCCCCCCCTCGTCTGTCTTCAGTAGTACCGAAATCGATTGTTTAGAGCAGGGGTCTCCAAACTTTCTAGCCTTAGGGCCATACTGATTACTCCAGTAAGTTCCGAGGGCCAAAACCGTATTATCATTGTTGCCGGTGGTAAAAAGTGAAATAGTCCACTGATGAAAAAAAAGTCAGAACAAATATCAAAACTCATCTTTGTTGGAATTTTATAAGAGTCTTCCACTGACACAATTTGATAATTTGCATAAATTTGCTCGTGGGCTGTTTTCTGTTTTTGGTACTACTTATTTGTGTGACTTACTTATGTTTTTATTTAAAATGTATAAAATGTTAGTTGGATTAATTTCAATAATTTGTTAGTTATTATATACTGAAGTTAAATTTATCTGAAGTGTTTCTTTATCCAACTTATCACAAAAACAATAACAATAAGCCTACAACAATGTTATGAGTAGTTAGCCCATGACCATATCAATGTAGATGTCATATTAATCCAACATAAAATTAGAATACTTCAGTAAACTAAATTTAATTTGCTATAAAAAATATGTTCTCTAAAAGGAGTTTTCAAGTATGCTAGCTCTCCGCGGGCCGGACAAAATCTGTCCGCGGGCCGGATGTGGCCCTCGGGCCGTAGTTTGGAGACCCCTGGTTTAGAGGACTGCCCTCACATCACGTGCTCTCATGTGATGTCTTGTGCAGTCTCACAAGCACTCTAGTATCACGACCAATCAGCAGTGACGTGATGATGACGGGCTCTGAAACGTGCAGGTAGTGATTTTTTATTGTTCCGTAGGAGCAAAAAATTGCCTCCACGAGTAGCGATTCAGAATGGGAAGAAGAATAAATTATTAGAGGCTAGTTCGATCGTAATTGGTAGTTCAAAACGGCCGTGGGTGATTGGGACAGAAGGAGGAATTAGGGGAGTTTCATACGTTGTACCTCCAGTAGTTGTTGGGTGCTGAATAATATCGTCTAATCTAACCCGTATTTTATAAATAAAAATTCACTCGCTCGTACGTTTGAGCCATGCTACGTTATAAATGGATCTCTCTATAAAGCAAACGAGATGTCAACCATCGAGGGGAGACGAAAAATGTACTCCGCAGGTGGAGCCCCGTAGCTCTACATAATAAACGAGCTGTCTTTTCCATCGAGTAAAACAGCAAAAAGGGAAGTCAAATTGAAACAGTTCAAAGTGAACTAAAGTTTAATTGGATACCATTGAATACGTGCGCAGAATGAAGAGGACAGCAATATATCTCGTAGTTGTGAGAGGGCAATTATCATGGTTCGCTATATTTTGTTCTCGAATGTACATAAAAATATAAGCAGAATATAGTACTAGAAAAACACCGATGTCAAAAACTGCGTTCTTTTATGATATGGAAAGTCTATTGTAAATAGACTAGAAGAAAATAAATAGTCTAGAAAATAAAAAAGACTATAAGAAGAAGATTATATCTAGACTATAAGAAATAGTCTAGAAAATAAATTGTAATGAGGAGGGATGAATGTATGAGGTACTACACAGGGCAGTTAGAAATGGGTACCTTCACTGACCTCAAGCAAGGTAACCACTACTTATCTAGTGGAATAGACACAACGCAGTACATGTACAAAGATATCTATCATACGAATACAGAAACTGGAAGGTATACAGGGTGTCCAAGTAACTACGCTCCCCCCACTTATTTTCTCTAATAGTGTAAGAAAAAAAATCGGATTAACGCTATTCTTCATAATTTTTTGCGTAGAATTCAAAAATGACAAAATTGCGCAGTGCGCAATTGCGCAACTATGCGCAATCATGATCAACTTTGTTTTTTCAAATGAGAACCCCCATTTTTCATTGCAGATTCGGATTCTACGTCAAATTTTATGAACATTTTACTTCAACAACTTTTTTTTTGGACGCGCGCAGCCCGCTCAGCGAGCGCTCAAAGATGCGCAACCCAGAGATTGCGCCAAAGTTGAGATGAAGGTAAACCTCAAGTGCGGCACATCACTTAGCACTGTTTTTCTACGCTGAATCGCGTGGTGATATCCCTTTCTTGATTTGATTTGATTTTACCGTATCTACAGCCAAAAAAGTCACTTTTTGAGGAGAACATCATCTATTTTCTTACGAAAGGTAGGTACCTAATGATCATCCTAATAAAATTTTAAAAAATCAAATTTTTAAAATTGTAAAATAACGGGAAACTTCTACATAATTATCCCAAAATGTTGCAAAATAATTTTCAGTCTTCTAAAAACATGATTGGATGAACAATGATCGAAACTATTAAGCCATAAACTCTTAATAATAACTCTTAATACAACTCTTAATAAATTAAGAACTCTTAAATAAACTCTTAATAAATAATAACTCTTAATGTAAACTGTATTGTCTACCTGCACAAAGGAGTAATAATTCGAGAAGAAAACAATACTCGGAAAAGATTCCACGGAAAATCGATGATTTCCTCCTCAAAAAGTGACTTTTTCGGCTGTAGATACGGTAAAATGAAATCAAATCAAGAAAGGGATATCACCACGCGATTCAGCGTAGAAAAACAGTGCTAAGTGATGTGCCGCACTTGAGGTTTACCTTCATCTCAACTTTGGCGCAATCTCTGGGTTGCGCATCTTTGAGCGCTCGCTGAGCGGGCTGCGCGCGTCCAAAAAAAAAGTTGTTGAAGTAAAATGTTCATAAAATTTGACGTAGAATCCGAATCTGCAATAAAAAATGGGGGTTCTTATTTGAAAAAACAAAGTTGATCATGATTGCGCATAGTTGCGCAATTGCGCACTGCGCAATTTTGTCATTTTTGAATTCTACGCAAAAAATTATGAAGAATAGCGTTAATCCGATTTTTTTCTTACACTATTAGAGAAAATAAGTGGGGGGAGCGTAGTTACTTGGACACCCTGTACAGGGTGTTTCACGAAAAGGTTACACCCCCCTTCATTTTCGCAAAATACAGCGTAAAAAATTCCGACCAACGCAATTCTTCATGGTTTTTTGTGAGGATCTCAGGAAAAATACTTTTGCGCAAAAAAGTTGCGCGCAATCGTGCGCAATTGACACTAACTTCATTTTTTCAAATGGAACCCCCCCTTTTTTATTACAGATTCGGATTCTACGTCAAATTTCATGAAAAATTCCTACCCACATCGATTTGTTTTATTGCGCGCAACCTGGCTTTTTGAACGCTCTAAGTTGCGCAACTCCACAATTGCACAAAAATTAGATTTTGGAGAACCCTTAGTGTGGCACATGTTTTTTCATTATTTTTAACGCTAAATCACATGGTGACATCCGTTTTTCAATTTGACTGGAACTTTTCAAAATAGCGGCCAAAAATTCGGTTGTTTTTAGTGAAAAAATCGCTCTTTTTAAATCGTTATGAGTTTTTAGGTAATTTTATTCAGTTAAAGCATGATCATGCTGTCAGTTTTTATTTCTAACTCCACCGTAGACGACCCCAAGCCCGTGGTTCAAAAGGAGGTGAGAATATAAAAAATAAACATGATTTCGACCTCAAAACTGATTTTTTCGTGAAAGAAATGTTAATTTTTTCTCTTAAATCTTGGTTTTTCTCAAAACGGATGACACCCGGTGATTTAGCGTTAAAAAATGATGTAAAAACATGTGCCACACTAAGGGTTCTCCAAAACCTAATATTTGCGCAATTGTGGAGTTGCGCAACTTAGAGCGTTCAAAAAGCCAGGATGCGCGCAATAAAACAAATCGATGTGGGTATGAATTTTTCATGAAATTTGACGTAGAATCTGAATCTGTAATAAAAAAGGGAATTCCATTTGAAAAAATGAAGTTAGTGTCAATTGCGCACGATTGTGCGCAACTTTTTTGCGCAAATGTATTTTTCCTGAGGTCCTCACAAAAAATCATGAAGAATTGCGTTGGTCGGAATTTTTTACTTTGTATTTTGCGGAAATGAAGGGGGGTGTAACCTTTTCGCGAAACACCCTGTATAAAGGTGCCTTACCATGGCCCGTTCAATGCCATTTATTTTGCGTGTTGTAAATAAATGAGGCAGAAAGAAGAAACCAACCGAGTAAATTGTAGGTACCTCACATTTAAACGCTCGAAACGATTCGTAAGGTCCTGACTCACAAGGTTCAAAGTATATTAGAGGTGCTTGAATTCATCTCAATACCTTCAGTTGGTTCTCAAGATATTGGGTTCCAAATGTCAAGGCCCTGGTGTGAGTAGGAGACAAATTAGCATCGAATTCACAGCACTGAGTTCAAATTCCGGGTTACTCCAGTAAACTTTCGAAAACTTTCACCTATGATTTTTTTTCGCGGATTTGGATTCAGAATGGTCTAAAACGGATTACTGTGTGGTTATTTTTTTTCTGTTGAGTGTTGTCCAACTTTACCCCAGATCGATCGCATAAGGACGCCCAAGTCTTACCTGTGGGAAAAAGATAGAAAATTGTATGGTAAAACTTTTGGCAATTATTATTATTATTATATAATATTATTACAAATTCGCGGTAAATTTCTCCACTCCACGGAAAAACATTCAATCATGGTTATGTTTAGTGTAAACGTGTCCATGTTATTTAGGTATTTATAGTACCTACCTATTTATTAGTACCCAACTTACCTACTTAAACGCCTTCAGTTTTCATTCGAGTTAATAATAATCTAAAGTGCCGGGAGAGCCACAAATTTTGGTGTCGTTACGCGAATTTTAGAATGACCCCCAGCCCAAAAACATATCCATGTTAAAAACACTTCTCATAAATATGACCTCCAGATATGAGATACATATTGTGCGTAGCACTGTAATGGTAGCTGCTTCGATTGAACTAGTTTTCCCAGCGAGTGAAAGGGATATTAATTATTACTTTCGAACCGTTCCAATTAGCACTCATCAGCTACTCAGCGAACCAATAACGAAAAATTTGAACGGAGATTAGGCCTCTTCTGCGATTGACACCTGTGTTTCTGATTTATCGTTGTCCTACTAAATCTCTCTAGTTAAACCAGATTACGCCACGTGGCCCCCTTCAAATTGGTGAATCGCGCTCGATCCAAGTGTTAGGATACTCAGGTCAATAGTAATGGAAAATGCCGGTACAGGGGGTTCAAAATATTTATTTCAAAAGAATCACCTCGAAATTTGAACTATACAAGGTGTTTTGAAACCAAACATCAATATTTCGGGAATCGAGTCTACAACTAATTTGCAACAACTCTTCCCTCATAGAACTTTTTTTTAATCCGCTTTTTTCACATTTTTCTTGTTTTCGACCTTGCGACACTAAAAGAGTCATAACTTCTCCATTTTCATGAAAATTAAATCAGATTACACCGTTGGAATGATCGTTAAATTTCCCAGATGAATTTCCCAGCTCTTGACCAGTTCTGGTAAACAGTTCACTAAGATAGTCTTTCTACCTCAAACTTGAAAATTAGCCAATATAAATGTTTTTCTTTAAAGATTCATGTGTTTCCAATTTGATAACAATCGATGTTCTTCAGGGGCCTTCAAAAGCTTAGCACATTCTCATATTCATCAAATTTTCAAAGGATCACCATGAAATCATCATTGTCTAGGATCACAATGAAATTTAAAATGGGAAACAAACAGAACCTATTAGCGAAGCACCGGTATTTGGTTGTTGGTTGCTAGGAAATCCCGAACTTGGGGAATTGAACTCAATTTGAAGAAATGAACGATTGAACAGCCAAAAATGTAAACGGAGATTAGGCCTCTTCTGCGATTGACACCCGTGTTTCTGATTTATCGTTGTCCTACTAAGCTCTGGCTGGTCTCGTTCGGTTCTATAAATTAAATTCTATTTTAAATAGGTGAAAAAATAATACCTTGATATCGTGAGTTTTCGAGCTAGGGCGCTTTTGAAAATCACAACCCCTATTTTTCACTCTTTAGAAGTGAAACCCAAAATACAGCCTATGTACCTACCAAATGTCATCAAAATCGGTTCAGGGTAACTAAAGAAAGTGCCGTGTACGGCGGATGGACGGATTTTTAAATTCGATTTTGATTTTTGATTTAAATTTGATTTTTTTTTTTGGATTCCACGTACCTTGAAACGTAAACCATCAAATTTGAGGGGGAGGGGGGTGAAAGTTTTTCCTTCTTGATTCCAAAGGTGCATCATTGAAAATGATGAACCAAAACTAGAACTACTACCATCACCTATTTCCAACACCTACTCTCAAAATTAAAGCAAAATTGGCTCATTAAATTGTGAGAAGTTGATAGTAGCTCAACTATTTCAAGTAACTAAATTTGTGAACCTAGAGTGGCATCTTCTTGAATTGGACTAGTTTGAAGACGGTCTCCTGCAAAGTGGACACTTTGGGACCCTTCGGAAGTGTATTGACAAGGATGAATGTAAAACCCCGTACAAAGAAGTCAAACAGGTTCTTTGTTCAACACTATTCAGTTTAGAAAAAACTGCTCTTCAAGTCTAAGAGCGATACCAACGTTGAAACGGTCTCGATCTACAGCAGTAAAATATAAGGAGCACCCGAGAATCTACCAGTAGTTCGCAACAAAAATTCTTAAACCGCTGCCTGAGGAGGATTTCAGAGATATTATGATGGCCAGACAATAAATCGAACTATCATGGAGGGAATCAATCAACTGCCAATCCATTTATAAATAAGGAGGGAACTACCTGTTAGGATGCCAGTTAGTCCACAAGACTCTCTCCAATGAAATCCCCAAATAATGTGTCGTGATGGAGATCAGTAGATGGAAAACGTGGGAACAGGATGGAACTTACTCAGGGATGTCGTTGTGGACTGATCCAAGAACGTCGGCCTCTCTGAGTGGTCCAAATTTGGTTTAGAATTGCCAATATTGAAACCTTTGGAATTCAGCAGAAAAAAACATATTAAAACCCTCCCCCTCCTCCCAACAAATTTTGGTGGTTTACGTTTCAAGGTACGTAGAATCCGAAAATCAGAATTTTTACGCGCTTTTATTCAGTTTCATCTGCCCTGTTGTCTGTCTGTAATCAAATCTCGCAAGTTAAATTTGATCCACTTCCCAGTTTCAGCTGTATTATGACATACAGCTGATTATTAACAAATAGTGAAGGCTGATTAATAATACATAATAAAAGTATTATGTATTTAAAATATCTTATTTGAAAAAGGTTTTTTTGAAGGATCACTAATTTCAAAAATCCTTCCGTCCATCAACGCAGCACTTCGCCCAGTTCCTGTTAATACATGATGATATATGATAAATTATGAATAATTATATAATAAGAATATGAACATATTATAGAATAATTATATATTATAGAATATATATTATAGAATAAGAATATAAATTATATGAATATGATAAATTTGGTATTTCGGCTACAATTGGGGTCTAGTTATTAACAGACTTCTAAGGGGTGAAAATTGGGGGAAATATTTTCAAAACGCCTTAGTCGGAAAACTTTCAATTATACGAGTATAGATTATTTTCCTCAATTTTAAATAGTCACGATTTTGGTGACAATCTGAGGGAACAACCGTTCGACTGATGAGGATAATTATTTACCTTTAATGGCATTTATCGACAATGTAAGATAGTGTTCAATTTCTAGAAACAAATTGTACCACCCTGACGATCAAAATTGTTAAATTTATCTAAAATCTTGGGTACTTGACAGGATAGGTCTTTTTGGCGAGAGGAGTTGCGTGGAAAATTCTCTGGTGGTAATGTGGTTTCCCAAGTACCAACCAATTGATGGAGATTCCGAATGATCGAGAATCGCCACACAACTCCCCTCCTCAATAAAAGGGTTAAGGAACTACAGAGGTTTGCACGGTAGCTTGTTTGATTTTCGCTAGGCTGGCAAATAATGCTATGCATTCTATTCCTCGTGTTCGTCGGGGTCACCAATTTTGGCGAGAGGAATTGTGTGGGATCTGTAATGATCCCGTGGAAAATTCTCTGGTGGTAATGTGGTTCCCCAATTACCAACCAATTGATGAAGATTCCGAATGATCGAGAATCGCCAGTCTCTAACCCAAAAATTTCAGCTGATCAAAGGCGATAGTTTTTTCCGTTTCTTCGAATAGAATTTCATATACACTGTAATATACTATAGAATAGAATTTCATAATATGATATGTATACTGTATATTATACAGGTTGGTGGGCACTAGTAATGAAAAAGCTGTGTTCTTCGCAAACTCGTGTTCTTTACGGAAAAAAAAACCGTTGTGTAATAATTTTCAGCGATTTACTTCAAAAACCCAAAAAAAATCTCTCCTCGTCATCCCGAACTTAACCAGTACCCACAAGTTAAATGTCGATTTTGCTTCCGAGTCTACCAAGGTAGCGGAAGCTGTTTTGGTTTATTATTTTCAATAATGAACCTTTGGAATCGACCAAGAAAAAAAAATTTTAACACCCCCTCAAAATTTGATGGTTTACGTTTCAAGGTACGTAGAATCCAAAAATCGAATAAAAATTTGGCCGTCCGTCCGCCGTACGCCGTACGCGGCACTTTTGCCACTTAGCATTGACCGATTTTGATGAAATTTGGTATGTAGGCTCCATTTGGGGTCTAGTTGTGCCCCGAAGCTTTTGGTTGATGTAGGTCACTTCTAAGGGTTCCAAAATCAATTTTGAAATTTTGAAAACGCCCTAACTCAAAAAATTTCGACATAAAGGTATTGTTTTTCGTTCAATTTAAGATTCTATAGAATTTTTAGAATTTTTTGAGACCACGCGGAGCTCTGTAGGACAAACCGTTCGCTCCCTACGAAAATTTAAGGGTTTATATTGAAATATATATATATATATATAAATCAAAACACGAGTGTGAATCGCAAAAGAGGCCTAATCTCCGTTCAAATTAGAGCTGACCGAAATACAATCGATGGTTAGTGATTTTTTTTTTTTTGATTTTTTTGTTTATTTTTTTTTCTTCATATTGGATGGTTGGTGATTTTGTAGACGAGTGATCTATGTAGAAAAATAATAAACCATTGTGTAATAATTTGCAGCGTTTTCAACTGTGGTGATTTTGTTACGAAGCGCCGGGGAAAGTTGATCAATGTACCGTTTTGGACATCACCCTCAAGGGCTCACAACACTAGATTGTTACTTATGGACCGAATTGAAGAACTGGTCCAAAAACTTTGGCAAGGTACTTGAATTAGACTAGTTTTGTTCGCCAGAGGGAATTGATTAAATTACTCGTTCAATGCGAAAAGCACGTTCGAAGAGCGCCTAACAGCCACCCAGCGCCCGAGTTTAGCAGAGCAAATAAAAAGTGGAGCAAGTTACTCAAAGTTTTATCGAGAAAGAAGAAATCTTTTGAAGATTCCAACAACTAGCCAGGATGACCCGACTTTTATAAGTTGGGTGAATGCGAGGGAGGGAAGTAAATCCGTTTCCTACAGCGGACTTGGAAAACTTCTCTGTTGATCTTTAGAGGGATAATGATGTCGGTTAATGTTGAAAGTTGTGCAGCGCAGAGGCCTCGGAAGTAAATGTGTGAACTTGGTGTTTGTCAAAGGGGATGCGAGGGTTTGAGAGCAGCTGGCCGGCTCTAAGTGCCTCGAGGCGCTGGCTGAACTGAGGTCAGCAGGCCGCCCTAACGAAATCCGACAACCCCTTTTCAACAGAGCGGCGGAGTTGATGTTTATTTCGCTGCGGACTTTGTGAGAACGAGTTGCGAAGAAACTTCAGCGTTCCAAACGCTTCCAATGTTCAGCCGTTCTGTCCAACTTGAGGCCGAACGGGGAGCGTTGATTGAGCGCTTTTTACGGGGGTTACACTCATGAACTAACAGCTGGTTGAATAGTGAACCGGTGAGACACCGTCGTGAGCTGAGGGAAACTTTTATCAATATTTCCAAGGTAAGAATAATTAGTACCAACGCACTCAATAATTGAAAATTCCTCAAGACAGGAGATTCGTGCATTCAAGTCAAACAAGGTGAAACACGTTCATACCCGGAAGATAAAAATCTCTTCAAAATCTTGACTCGTGAAACGTAATCCAACACATTTTGAGGGAGGTTAAATTTTTTTTTGGTCGATTCCAAAGGTTGATTATTGAAAATAATGTATCAATAAGGCTCCAAGTGGTAGATGAAATTCAAACTTGACGCCCAAATGTTGAAAAAATATTCAGTCTCAAGCAGGCCTGTAGTTCAATTTATTATTTCGACGAATTAGAAGCTACTGCTGGGCATTGTTCCGGGTTAGTCTAATCTCTTACGAACCGGCGCTCGGTTGGTCCTTCCTACCCTCCCGTCTGAACGAGCAACATTGCCACCCACCATCTCATAGCTGGTCAGTTTTCATGAATAGTTTTTCGCATTTTTTCAGGAAATAATCATCCAATGTCTGTGTTTTTTGTGGCATTCTTCTAATTTTTATAAACTCCACACCCATGCACTTGTTTAATTCCAAAAATAAAAAATAGGTAAAAAATGTAACTTTAATTTGAAATTTTCAAGGATTTTTGAAATTCATAAGAGCCTTTGCCTACAGAATCGAATAACTAAAATATTGCCACGGGAATCATCAAAATCGAAAAATAAATGCCAGAGAAAAGGGGAAAACCCGTTTATTCACTAACTGAGACCCCCTCAAAGTTTTGCCGTTTATCAAGAAGCAGCAATATTACTAGAACCTGTTTTATAACATAACATTGTGTTATTTGAACTAAATGAAAGTTGTAGATTCATAAACAATCGTTGAAATTGTTCTAGGTAATCGTATAAGATTAGAAAGTAATGATCCAGTAGGTTTCAAGAACATAGAGATCATGTTGGTTACTTGATGATTGAGGTTGATGATTCCAGCCACAACATTTCAGTTTTTCAATTCCCTGGGGCCGCGCACTAATAAATTTCTAAAATCCTTTAAAATGTCAAAATTAGGAACAAATTTTTGAGTTTTTGCGCCTTCAATTTCGTGAAATACTAACCCGGAACGATGAACGAACGGCGACCGACTGAGACCCCCTTAAGTTAAGGATAAAGTTTGGTAAAGTCTTGGTGCAATAAAGAATTTTTTTTTTAAAATCGAACATTTTACCAGTGAATTTTGTAGAAGAGATTCTGTTCAGCGATTAAAGCTAGTTATGATGGCATTGTCTTGAAAAAAAAAAAAAAAAAAATATATGGCTTGGAATGTAAATGGGAAAATGCCTCTCGAGGTGTCTCAATTTGCGTTCTTTAGCCTAATTAATAAAAACTCGCCAGACGATCAATAACGCCAGACTTCAAAAATTTGTTAGTGAAGTAATGTAGGCGAGAAATCGAATGAAATGAAACCGATTTGAACCGAAGCCATCAAGAGAAAAGAGTTGAACACTCTCCAGCCTATTTGGATGATGCTCGCGTCCAGCAATGGCAATTGAAGGGCGAAGCGAAAAACGAATTCTTTTTTCCCGTTGGGCGATCAAAGCGATGGAAGAAAAGCGATTCATCTCCACTTTTGAAAGATTAGCCCTCTGGCGTGAAACAATATCACATTCCAACAGGTGGAAGTCCGAACCAGACGGAGTCAATTTTCTAGATGAAAAGGTTTCGAGGGGGTTCTAGAGCGAGCGAAAAATGCATTAGGACCTCTCATAAATTCGCCGAAAAAATCCTCGACGTGCCCGCTTCTTTCCCTGATGGTAGATTCACACCAAGAGTACCTTCTACCAGCTGTAGGGTGAAACGGTGTGTCAGTGAAATTTGCTTGTCTGGTGGAACAAACCGAGGATTTGGATGGGTAATCAATCAGGAACAGTCACTCCCAAACCCCTCCAGTCAATGGAGGAGCACCAGACGAAAATCCATTCACACATGATGTTCAATAATGAACCAATGGAAAAAAAGTTATTTTCCCCAAACATGGCGTTTTTCATGTTTCGAAGAATAATAAAAAAATAGAAAATCACAGCTTAATCCATTAACGCCCAAAACCTTTTTTCTCGCAAAAACAACTATAACCTTTAATGATAACTAAAAAATAAATGGTCTCTAGAACACGAGATAAATTATTTTTTAAATCTCGTGTCGAATTTCAAGGTTTAACAGCACGTTGCCGTACGGCAACACTGGGGGCCACGAGAATATTATTCTTCAATGTATTTTTCAAAACGAAGATTTATACAATGAAGATTGGCATAGGTTGATCTGAAATAATCTTCTGAACCATTGTTGTAATTTCAATCTAAAACGCAGCAAATTATTACTCAAAGGTTTATTGTTTTTCTATATCGATCACTCGTCTGCAAAGAACACGGCATTGCCATTCCCACCACGTACCGACTATAGTTACTACCTACCTACGACATTCCTACTTCGCAATCGAGTTTATACGGAAGAAATAAATGCTTCACACGCAGATCGAAGAAACAGGGATTATTAGGAATTATTAGGAAATTCGATTACTGGTTGCTAAGGACGCAGAACTGAGTACAATTCAAAGAATTTCTTAGAAATTTCGGTCAGCTGAAATTTGAACGGAGATTAGGCCTCTTTTGCTATTCACGCTCGTGTTTCTGATTTAACGTAAGTCCGACCCTTAAGTCCTCGTAGGGAGCGAACGGTTTGTCCTGCGGAGCTCCGGCTGGTCTCAAAAAATTCTAAAAATTGAATACTATTTACAATTGGTGAAAAAAAGATACCTTTATTTCGAGAATTTTCGAGCTATTGAACATTTCAACCCTGAATTTTCACCCCTTAGAAGTAACTGACATCAACCAAATCTTCGGGGCACAACTAGACCCCAAATGGATCCCATTTACCAAATTTCATCAAAATCGGCGGATAATTTTTTATTCCACTTCGGATTCTACGTACTTTGAAACGTAAACCAACAAATTTCAAGGGATTCATTATTTCTCTTGGTCGATTCCAAAGGTTCATTATTGAAAATAACCCCATTGAAACGGCGCTGAATCCTACCCGGAAGGACGTATCAACCAGAGTTGTGCAAAATCGTACTCATGAATATGATTGAGATTTTTAATCACAGAAATATATTAAGATTAAATTCGTAATCACACACTAAGAGTATGAATAACATTATAATCACGAAGGTATGATTAAGAGTACATTCATACTTAATGCGCATTTGATTGATCAGAGCATGCTCAAACGTAAAATCCTTGTAACAGTCACAACACCTACATTTTGTATCCGACTTTGATGAAATTTTCTAGGATTGCTCAGATTGGCAGATAACAAAAACAAATTGATGATCAAACCCCACCTCGGCTAGAAAAATTACACTTCTGCCAAATTTTCGATTTTGAGTTAGGGCTTGAATAAGAGATCTTGAACTGCCTTCTAGCGGTTGGGAATGGAATTATTTTGACATTGTCACTTTCCCCGTAAGCAGGCCTCAACAATGACATTTCTAACGAGGTTCGGTGAGCCACGCGATTCTTTGGCAAGAAAAACGACACGTCTTGGAAGAAGTAAGTAATTTCTTTCAATACATTGCGAGAAAAGTGTCTCTTCGAGGAAGTGACTGACAGGCGTCCTCAAATCCCTGCAGGAAAAATGACACCTCACCCAAGTGACAGCCTTTTTGATGTAAAATCATTTGCCATTTCTTTATTATGACAACGAGAAATCCGTCGTTTTCTACCTTCCTATTGTGAATTACGGCTGGAATAATTTATCGCTATCAAAATTACCGCTTTCATTAGATCATGTGATAGTAAAACAGACAGAGACCAATTAATTAATTTAAACTGGGTTAATCAGTTGCGTCGAAAAGTTGAAAACCAAATTTGGTTTCGTTATTTTTGGCTCTCCTGAAAAGTTGGGTTTTCTAGGAAGTGTCATTTTTCCTGCCGGAGTGCTAATGACGGTGAGCTCCATGACTGGGGAAATAGATGCAACGGCCCATGTGATAATCCCCAGACCAGTTTTCCGGTGTAGCCACGATTGCTGGGGCGAGCGTTGTTTGGCGGTGGAATTTGGACCTACTTCTGCGAGGGTCGTGGGTTCAAATCTCACCGGCGGTGAGGCAATGGGAAGCCATGAGCGAAATAATCAGAACAAATTCTGATCTTCAATTACCTGGTAGGTAAGTGAAGACCGATCCCAAAGGCTTGACTAAATAAAAATAAAGAATAATTTATATAGTTAGTTTTGTTGCGGTCGTTCATTAGTTTCCTGTTGGTTATAAACCACATCTAGGGTTAGCATTTTTCAGAAAAAAAACCGAATTTTGAGTGAAACGACTAGGGTTTTTCTCGAAACTTTGAAGATACCTAATGAATGAAAAATCTAGTGAGCAAAATTTATAAAAGGGTTTTATAGCTTTCGTAATTTCCTTTGGCAGAGTACGTAATTTACTTACGTCCTTACATGGGTAGGAGTGGTCCCAACCTGTTCTGATTCTTACCTGAAACAAAAAGGTGCAAGTCAGAAGACTGATATCTCATCATTGGTATTCAAAGTACAGTAAAGATGTAAATTTGATAAAGCACAAAGTCCACCCAACGTATGTTATTTGTTTTATCGGCGGTTGAAATTAGGGTGTCTAACGGTTTATTGTTTTCTGTACAAAATACAGATCACCTGTCCGTAAAGAACACAGATTTTCCTTTAATAGTACCAATTCGCCATATAAGCAAGGTTTACCAATCAAGTTAATCTTTACAGAAATTACCATAAGACGTTATTAGCAAGACTTCATGTGAGTTATGGATTTCTTAACATTGTCGTAATATACAACATATATATCCTAATATATCCTAATATCAGTATATTATACTGAATGACAAAAATTGAATGGGAAACGCTAATATATCCTAATATCAGTATATTATACTGGATGACAAAAATTGAATGGACAACGCTCTATTTACCTTAAAAAATGAGGCATAACATCGGATAGGTTATTATATATAGTTATTATAGTTAGTAGTTATATAGTTATTATAATATTCGAAGCAATGAACAAAGATCGCATTAGATTCGCTGAAATTTGAACGGGCTTTAGCGATTCATACTCGTGTTTCTTATTATTATACATTCAACTCTCAAGTCGAATGGTTTGTCCTGCAGAGCACTGAGGATTCTGATACCTTAACGTAAACTGTCAAATTTTGAGGGGGGACGACATTGTTTTTCTTTCTCAGTTCCAAAGATTCATTACTGAAAATAATAAACGAGAATGCGGAAATTAACCTAACCTGCCAAAACAGTTATGATTGTAACTCGGATTCCTCGAAAAAGGAGAATCCCCTTTGTTTTCTTGAAATCCTCTTATTTATTCCTCAGTTGCCCAACAGAGTTTCTTCAATAGAAGTCTTCTTCAGGATTTCATTACATTGGTTCTTCGGTTTTACGAAGTGTTTCGTGACTACATTTTTAGAGCATTTTCACTAAACTTTGGACACTGAGCAGAGAACATTTTGACTGTATAGCGTTTGATTTTTAGTGTATTTGATTATATGTGTACATGAGTTTGTGCATAAGTTCGAGGAACCTTTGTGCGCTTATATGCTTTAAGTTGACTGCAGCTTCTGCTCTTCATGGAGCCAATTGTAAGTAACTCAATTAGGCTTGGATGTAAGAACATTTTGTAAAATTCTCTGAATCTTTCCCGGCGGAGACAGGCAGGTTCAAGACACCAGGTGACGCTGGAATGATGTTCGCTCTTAAGCAGATAAAGTTAATGTTTTAAAATAAGTTTCTAATTAGAGATTAAGTTAGAAATCTGTGTCCAGACAGTCAGCTGGACAGATTGTTTATTCCTGTTGTAGGTGGAATCGATTCATTTAGGGAATTATAGCCTCTGACCCACACTCTTTAGAACTTTCTTGAACCACCCCTACTTCACTGCCATCATCATAAGAGGACAACACAGTTAAGTGAGTTCACCACATCCCAAAGTCAAATTCACAAGTAATCCATGGCTGAGTTCTTGAAAATGCAAGAGAGAACACTGGAAAATCTATTCAGAACGAATGAACCAATAAATTTCAGGTGGAGATTCTACAAAACATTAACTCTGAGCTGAACTACTAGTCTCGGGGTAGGATCGGAATACAAGATATCATGTTATGCTGCCAAGACACCGAATGAATACTCAACGAGTTCGAGTGCGCTCTACTTGAGACATATTGTTGGAGAAGCCTGAGACACACGACGCGTATGGAGCAGTTCTCATAGAAAGTAAAGTTGCCAACCTTTCAAGAGTCTCGCTAGATTAGAGAGCTCTGGAAGTCGAGAGAGAGAGACTGGCAAGGGGATGAACAACATTATGTTTGACTGGAGTTTCTCATTACTCGGAATAAACTTGAGTCGAGGGACCTTTGATTGAGTGGGCTTCTCGTCGAAGTATGGTTGACTCATGACTGAAGGCGAGTAAACAAAATACTGATTGGTTTATTTAGCGGATGGACTATGGAACGAGAAGATTTCACGTTATTGACCGGGTCGATAAGGGAGTAACTGTGTGGGAGTGATTGAGCGAAACATGGCTGGTACATCTGTTAGCAATAAGAAAACACTACAAGTATTACTCACCAGTATTATATTGATGAGAGTCTAGCCCCAGCAATCCTTGTCGGGTTTCAGCGCTACCTCCCGCCACTTCAACGAACAACCATTTCTGATTACCATAACTACCATTCTAAAGATTGTTGTCTTGTAATCGTTTTCGTTCCTCATATTCGTTTTCGTTCCTCTTACTGTTTTCTCTCTCAACAGTTATGGACGTGAAAATGATGCCAAGTGTCGTTTTATGTTGCGAAACGTTCCCAAAATCATTCAATTTCAAAGCTGATCTCCCCCCCCCCACCGGGAGCCGTCAAGGTGGGTGGGTCCGGGTCCGGCCGGGCTGCCCGGCTGGGTCCACACATTTTTTTCACATTTTTTATCCTTCATATCCCTCTCATGTACATGGAGCGGGCTGCATTATAAGCAACGAAAAGTAACGAAAAGCACACGAGTTCCTCATTTTAAAAACATTGTTTATAACACCCACTATTAATTTTTAATTACCTATGTATTATACTTTCATTTAATTAATTTGTACTTTATCTGACGCATTCATGTCCTTGTAGACAAAGAATAAAGATCTATCTATCTATCCAAAATCCTCACTGGTTCATGTTATAGAAATGTGAGAAATAAAAACGATTACGAGACAACAATCTTTAGAATGGTAGTTATGGTAATCAGGAATGGTAGTTCGTTGAAGTGGCGGGAGGTAGCGCTGAAACCCGACAAGGATTGCTGGGGCTAGACTCTCATATTATATTGTAATGTTGTTATTTATTTCACTTTTGGTTTATTATTTTCAATAATAAGCCTTTGGAATCGAGCAAGAAAAAAAAAATTTTAACCCCCCCTCAAAATTTGATGTTTTACGTTTCAAGGTACGTAGAATCCGAAAATCGAATAAAAAATTTTCCGTCCGTCCGCCGTACGCCGTACGCCGTCCGCCGTACGCCGTCCGCCGTACGCCGTCCGCCGTACGCGGCACTTTTCTTAGCAACACTGGACCGATTTGGTTCAAATTTGGTATATGGGCTCCATTTGGGGTCTAGTTGTGCCGCGAAGCTTTTGGTTGATGTAGGTCACTTCTAAGGGGTGAAAATTAAGGGTTGAAATTTTCAAGAGTGCCCTAGCTCGAAAACTCTCGAAATAAAGGTATCGTTTTTTCACCAATTTTAAATAGTACAGAATTTTTAAAAATTTTTGAGACCACCCGGAGCTCTGTAGGACAAACCGTTCGGTCCCTACGAGTATTTGAAGGTTTTCCTTCGATAAAACAGAATCATGAGTGTGAATCGCAAAAGAGGTCTAATCGCCGTTCAAATTTTATCTGACTAAAATGCGATCGCTGTTCATTTCTTCGATTTGTATACAGTTTTGCCTTCTGCGTAACCAGTAATCAAATTTCCATATCAAGCTTTCTATTTTTCGAATCGAGTGTGAAGCGTTTAGTTCTTTCTAATAAACTTGATTGTGAAGGTGTGAAGCCATTATAGTGTGGTAGGTAGTACCTACCAATAGTTGGTAGGTAAAACAATGTTTGTAGGTAAAAAACGCTGCAAATCATTGCTCACTGATCAGGTCACTGATCAGCTGAGTGAGCTCCGAAGCCATTTTCAATGCTATTGAATGGAAGTGCTCTTCCAGGCGTCTCCAGCATTCGAGGATATCTTCTTCACTCCTCACATCACTGATTAGCTGAGTGAGCTCCAAAGTCATTTTCAATCCTATTGAATGGAGGTGCTCTTCCAGGCGTCTCCAGCATTCGAGGATATCTTCTTCACTCCTCACATCACTGATCAGCTCAGTGAGCTCCAAAGCCATTTTCAATCCCATTGAATGGAAGTGCTCTTCCAGGCGTCTCCAGCATTTGAGGAGATCTTCTTCACTCTTCAGATCACTGATCAGCTGAGTGAGCTCCGAAGTCATTTTCAATCCTATTGAACGCAGGAGCAGAAATTTGAGAGGGAAGGTCAAGGGAGAATACAGATGGTGGTAGGTGCTATTGATTGAGAACCAGTGATCTATACAGAAAATACTGAACCTTTGAGCAATGATTTGCAGCGTTTTCGATTCAATAACAAAATGGATCAAACATACCCTTGGTACAAATCCCACTATCCGAAGTACCTTATTTATATATCTAACATTCTTGCTTCTCTTGATTTTGACTTTTTAGCTGAGGCAAAATGGTCTCACCCTTCTCATCCTTGTAGCCAGATGTGAGATCTGGAGTATTTGTTTGTTCTGAGTTAATATGTAATTGAAAACGTGAACTTCACGAGTACCAGTCAAGATTTGAATCATTTATGGTTCATCATTGAATAATATAATGGAACTTGGAACTAGTGACCAACTAATATTTCGAAAAACCAATTGATATTCTGACTCCAAATAGCCTCCAGAACAAGGGAATAATAATTTACTATACAAATCTTGAGGACGAATTTCAAGTTTTTATGCCACGTTACCAAATGTCAACGCTGGGTGCCACTAGTACTTTTCTTCCATTATTGTTTATTATAGAAAATCGACAAAGAAAAAAGTATAACCCCCTCAAAATTTGTTGGTTTACGTTTCAATGTTAGTAGAATCCAAAAATCGAATACAAATTTTTCCGTTCGTCCGCCGTACGCACATTTCATAGTTACCATGGACCAATTTTGATGAAATTTGGTAAATGGGCTCCATTTCGGGTGCCCCGAAGCTTTTGGTTGATGTCAGTCACCTCCAAGGGTTAAAAACAAGGGCTGCAATTTTAAAAATGTCCTAGCTAAAACATTGTCAATATAAAGGTATTGTTTTTCCATCAATTTAAAACAGTATTGAATTTATAGAATCGAATGAGACCACTCAGAGCTCTGTAGGACCAACCGTTAGCGCCCTATGAGAACTCAAGGGTTGGAATTATCATTAAATCAGAAACACGAGTGTGAATCTCAAAAGAAGCCTAATCTCCGACCTTTGTGTAATATTTCGCAGCGTTTTTCAAAACATATATTTAAAATGGAGACTAGGTATAATAGATAGATCTAAATTAACCTTTCGAATATTGTTGTTATGTAACTCTAAAAAAATGTACTGCACAGGAATGCAATAGCAAAATTTGCTATTGCATTCCTGTGCATTATTATTATTATTATTAGTATTATTATTATTATTATTATTATTATTATTATTATTATTATTATTATTATTATTATTATTATTATTATTATTATTATTATTATTATTATTATTATTATTATTATTATTATTATTATTATTATTATTATTATTATTATTATTATTATTATTAGTTCCCTACATTTAATGTAGGGAACTAATAACTAATCAATACGGATGATAATATCATATATTATTAGCGTATTATTACCAACGCGTACCAACGCTAATATTATTAGCGTTGGTAACTCAACATAATATACCACGTAGCGTAATTCGTATCAGAGAAATTAATATGTGAGACTAGGTAAATAACGTGAAGCTTTCTTGGAATATTGGATGCTGAATGCGTGCGTTCATGAATAATTTATCGTAACTGACAGTCACATACTTGATCACCTAGACAAATAATACCACTAAAGGGTCATTAGGTTACCAATTCATATCTTCCCTTTGGAAGACAGCTGATGACGTCCACTATGGGAGTCGAACAAAAGTTCAACCTGAAAAGGTTGTTTACTTTGATTTGCTTCATTTTTTAAAACAATAACATAAGAGGTCTCCAAATACACAACATCAGATGATGATAAATTATTTAGTTAGTCAAAACCTACGGTATGATACAAGTTAGAAAGAGATTTCAGTTCCAGCTTTGTGGCCGAGAAACCTAACTAGAATTCGCTTCTGCGAAGGAAGCAAAAGATATTTCAGGTTGCAGTAAGGAAAAGAGCAAGGGCTGCGTTTGACAAGTCGCTTTCAGGTTCGCTAATTCAATTTTCTACTAAGAGAGACGATTTTTCCTTTACAAGCATGTTGTAGAAAATTAGTAAACAAGACAGAATAATATTAGAGAAACGACCGAAAAGGTCGTCCTTTTATTATCCAAAATATTATTTCGCTTTCATGGGGATATAGTGAAAAATCCGGTTCAGGTCCTAACTATTAATATTATGACCTTTTGACATTCAATTTGACCCACAGTATGAGTGACTCCCGCACCTCTTCCTCCTAATCCAAGAACACCCCCTAACCTTAGAACGCCCTCTTCATAATCCTGGAACACTCTAGTATTTTGCCAACTTGTACCCTGCATAGACACCGCCAACAACGATTATCCACCAATAACTCCCAATAGACTAATATCAACTCCTGTGAATCTCAAGATAACCACCTGTGAAGGAGGAGATAATGGATAATATCCATTGGATATACTCAACTTGGAAAGACTCTAATTTCCGGCTTGTGTTCGAGAAGTTAATTTAGGTATAAATCGGCAAAAATGAATTTTAATATGTACTTGAATTTAGTGAATTCGACAAAATTTGATACTAAATTGATCTGGGATTTACAATTTACTATGATATAAAGGGGGAGAATGTCGACCGGCCAGTCGTAGGGGTGAGGGAAAATCTGACTGGCTTGAAACAGGTAAATGATGTGGGTTTGGTAGGTAGGATGATCTTCCCGGCACGAAACCGATAAGGAAGGATGAAGGTGAAGTTTGAAATGAACTAGGCATAGTTTTGGTCCTCAATAGGAACCCGTTATACCCCGAGAGGGATACAATTATCCTAATTGGACGTGTTCGCACGAGGGTGCTCGTATGACGTAGTATGCGTGTCATAATTGGAAACACCTTTTCGCACTACCTGCTCGTAGGAGCATTTCATGCGTTTGTGCGAGAAATTGAACATTTGGAAGATGGTCGAGGTGGTAATATGGTAATTTTGGCAACATTTATGTAAAATCTGTTGAGCAAGAGCCTCCAACGAGCATTGGAAGAAAACAAGAGAATGAAATCTACAAAACTCGGGGGAGACCCGGTGAATTTCACTGCTTATACTATTGAGCTGCGGAGTGGAAATGATGTATTTTGTCGTTGTAACCCATTCCGTATTTTTAACGTAAAATTTAAAGGAGGAAAGGGTGTATTAAAGCAAAAAACTTCACCAATTCAAACTGAAAAAAAGTTCCAAGTATTTAAAGCGGGATACAAAAGAAAAATATGTAACGGATAAATTTTGTTTCCTTAATTTTCTTTCTCCGCAAAAGAAATTGTGGCAAGGGTTCGTCGGTTCTTCATTGATGCGAGATCTATAGGATGTGCGATTGACTGCGGAGTTCTCCAATGAATCAGCAGAGGGCATGATTGACATCGGGACAGGTTAATTGTGTGTCAGGTAACCTGTCTCAATTAATTCCAAATCCTCTCAACAGAGTTAATCTAGCTCGCATTGAGAAGGAATACCCTTATCACAAACTTCATGAGTTCCTCTAGATCTACGTATTGTCTGAGGTTTCTTCAAATTTTCTTCCTGAATAAAAACCGTTGAAATTTTGTGCTGAAATAGAACTACGTCCTCATCATCATCTTGAAGAAAAATTTACATGTGCTCCAAACCTGAAGTGAGGCAGAAGATTGATAAGGGAAGATGGGAGAAAAGGATTTTCTGAGGTTAGAGAGAATTGCTCCAGTCCTGAGACATTTTTGTTTCAAGTACCTATTTTGAGAAAACTGTCGAAGTTTATGATTCAAAACCCTAATTTTCTGCTGTTGATGAAATACATGCTGCCAATCAAAAGCATCACCGGTGAATACCTACTTTTCGGCCTGCAGATACCCGAGTTTGATCAGTACCTATGCATCTAGTTTCTTTGTTCTACCTCAATTGGGATTTCGTCTGCTTGATCACAGATTTTACTGGAGGAATTCAAATACCCACCTGACCTTGGAGATATATGAGGGATTCTACTGTGGATTGGTTTTGTTCGCTGATACATCCAAATTCTGCCACCCTGGTGAGTTGAATAAGCCATCCCCAACCTAACCCCTTTTGTGACATGGCATGCATAATATGTATTATCACATGAGAAATTCGGGAGAAGTCCTATCCTGGTGATCAGTGTGATTACAGATCATGTGATCGTTGTAATTACCGAGCCTCCTGTGATAGTTGTGACTATCGAGCCTCCTGTGATAGTTGTGACTATCGAGACTACTGTGATAGTTGTGACATCGAGCCTCATGTGATGTTTGTGATTATAAAGAGGATGTTCAGAGATTCATTAACTGACACAGCTATGATTATGGGTTGTCTAGGTACCCCAAGTGGTGCAACCTGTTGTTAGAACCGACCACTCGTATAAGCTGATTGAACGGACTACCCCGACAGGCTGCCTCCACTGGTTGGATTTGTTCCCTGCATACCTGCATCAATACTGGGAAGAAGGTGCATTTCTTATCGTTTGTTTTGTGTGCTGTTTGCGTGCCCATTGTTTTCTTGAACACTCTCCTAGAAGGGTAGGTAAATTTTATGCTCTGTTGTTCCAGGTGGCTTTTGCTATAGGCACCTTGGAGGATCACAGGTTCTGGCAGTTAAATAATGGTTGATGGTCTGAGCCATGGCTCTTGATAGTATATTGATTAATAAAATACGACTAAAATTGGTATAGGGGTACTTATAACTATATCCCAAAGGTTATTCATGATCTTAGGGAATATCCTTCATTGCCTGTTAATTCTTTTTTGTTAGGAGTTTTAATAGTAAGCTTTAAATGTTGTATCTATATTGAAAATTCATTTTGAGCGGTACCGCAGATAGGCATCTCAAATATTTTAAGAGCAATATATGTTTATGTTAAAATTGTGTTTGGATCTTTGTTACTTTCTTCCTTTTCAGAAAGTATCTGGCGCCCAACAACTAAAGGTAAACTATACCAACATTACCATTGCTAAGCCTGGAAGGCCACTATTCCAGAAATCCACCTCTTTTAGAGCTAGTCGAGGTATAGCCAAAGTTAAAAGTGAAATAGCAAGAAAAAAGAGTTACAAATAAATGTTTCTGTCAGAAGCAACGTTATCGAGATGTAAGCCAAAAAGTGAAAAAAGGGCCAAAATTTCGTGGTTTTTTCGAAATTTCACCCCTCCAAATGCTAGAGACTTTTTTTAGCAAAATTTTGTGCCGAAAGGAAACATCTCCACCAAGTCCAACTTTAGACGAATTATTTCCGATCTTATCCCCTTATTGAGCCTATTTTTACTGTACTATAGAAGGGAAAAGTTGTTGCAAATTGGTTCTAAAATCAAACTAGTTTGTTCGCCTGCGTTCATGCAAATGCAGATCGTGCGAACGGTAGGAGTTCCAAAACCAATTAGGACACATCCTTTCTGTGACTAGGTTTGATAATAACGTATCCATACGGAGTTCGTACAAAGTGGAAGCGCATTCAAAAATCAAACATATCCGTCCGGTCTCCTCATCGCACGACTGTCTTTTCGGTTCAATTCGGGTACCTTCCTTTATTTACATGGGTTTGTTTAAGCTCGTACGAGCGTCGTTCACGCATGAACACGAACACGGTCCATTTAGGGCACATAGTGTTATACTTACTCCTGAGAGTCGAGGGAGTACTGTACTCCCTAAACACTGTAACAGTAGCTAGATGGGAGAGAACGAAGGGAGACTGGCGCCTATATCGCATTTCCAAGTCAAATTAATATTTTTCCAAACCAAAAGAATCTTTTTCCAACCCAAATTAAACTTGGTCCAAACCAAATTAATCCTTTTCCACAACATAACAATATATTTCCGTAAAGTACATACATAATCTCACAAAATAATTATATCATCAGAACATCATCTTCGAAATTCAATTAAAATGCGTGCTAATTTTCAAGGAAAAAGCAGTAGGTAGCGAAGATTAGAGAGAAATGGCATTAGGAAGGAATCCTCATTAGCCTTATCAGCCTCTTATTTGGGAGCCTCCGAAATTTTTAAGACAGAAGAATCGTAAATTGTTCACATTCTACAGCTAAAAACTTCTAACATTTGCAAAATTTAATTAATCAAAATTTAAATTGATTTGATTAATTTTTATGAAGTTTAATTTGGTTTGGAAAAAGATTTTTTTTTTTGGTTTGGAAAAAGATATTTCGATTAATTTGACTTGAAAATGTACAACGGCCGCCTGAGGTTTATTTGGAGAATATGTCTGTAGGAGGAGGCCACGACAGGATACATATAAACAAGAGATCTATCTGCAAGTACTTTATCTCAATCATACACAACGTCAGAGCATAATTTCAATAGTTGTAGGTCAAAGATTGAGTTTATTTTGGATAAATATTGAGGTAATTGATGCGTTATTGGAGATCACGCGTATGTAAACCATAGAATTGGTTGATATGTGGTCCGCAGAAGGTTATGAGATTCATAAGAATTAAAATATGGTCAATTGGTGAATAATAGAGGGTAATTGGTGGTGTTCATACAGGATAGTTTATAATACAAAGAGTGCTCCAGGAATATGAAGAGTGTTCTAGGATATGATGGAGGTGTTCGTGGATTCATGGTAACAAGAGAGCATAATAATTATGCATTGATAATTATTATCAATTATGAGACAAATCCATCCTTTTAGTCAATTTTCAAGAAAAACGAAGCTATTGCGATGGCCTCACAATTTTAGAATGGACTTTTTTGAGAAATTTATTCACTGAAATCCGTTTTGGAACATTCTGAAACAATCCCTGAAGAGTGTAAAGAAACATTTCTTCGAAAAATCGCTCATTAATTCATGCTGCATGAATGAACTTTCAACCCATGGGATGTATTATGGTCTCATAACCCAGGCCAATAAGACGGGTTTTATTAATTTTGTTGATAATTGTGGTTACTGAAAACGCGTTGTTGTCATGTTTCGAATTCGGGTTGACTTGTTAAATTTATTTTGGGTGTATTAAAATGATTAAATATGTAGTTTCGTCCTCAATTGATGCGGGGTGCTGTACAATAAAGAGTTATGCTTTCCTCAGCGACCTGAAATATGCACATCTAAAAGCTTGAAACATAAACCCCTCAGAATCGTATGAGGTCGCATCGCTTGACAATAACCATTCACCAACCCTAAACTAAATCTCTCTAGCTATCTCTGGATTGCCGAATCTTCTCTACAGTCTTCCAGCCGGGTGAAACTTACCGAGGGAAAATAATGGACGGACTGACGGACAAGGGGCCGAAGATGATGAGGGAATAGATGAATATATTGTCGGCTCTGGCGAGAGGGCCAGCGGTATTTATGGACTCGGTATTCAGAGGGCGTTAAGCGTTGATGTAGTTCCCCATATAAATCATCACTAGATGGCGCGTCGTAGCCCGAAGCGGGAGAAACGCAGAAAAGAGGGGGAAAACGCGACATCGCATATTTCAACTCCTGCAGACTCGAGCAGGAATTATTGTGTCAGCTCTTCTACGGATTTTTGTGGGGCCATTTCGAGGTGTACATTCCTTTTTTCCATGGAAGATAGGTTGAGACATAACGATGTAAAATTTGTCACTACTCACTACGAGCCCACCTAAATTATGATGTGTTGGTTGATGCTTCACGCCATTGAGACTGTTTAAAAAGCCGTTACCTTCTAAATTTTGTCATAAAATTCACAGATGTTTTTAAATAACCTCCTATCCACTTTTAATAACTTGGCATAAATCAATTTGAATTTTTGGTAAACTTTTGGCATACCAATTTGAACTATTGGCAAATCCTTTACGTTTAAACAACTACTGGAGTCCTTGTCCAACTTTTAGCATGGAACATGCTTTAGCCTTGTCCTAACTGGCAAAAAGTGTTACGTTTTTCGGGAACGGTAACTAGGAACGGTATCGAGTCACAAAAATTTGCTTAGTCGTTGATACGGAACTAAGGGTCGTGTAACGTGGTGTAGACTATGCCATACTTCCATTAAAGGTAGTAGTGAGTTATCATAAGCGCTATTAAATTCTGAGTGAACCCTAAACCCTTACATGCCAGTCTCACTCTAGCCATCCTCAGGTGATGTTGTGTCCTGGACCGGATTGCCCTCTGTCAACGTCTTCAGGTGTATATTAATCGTCATTTCACTTATACATTTACGGCTTGATTCGGAAAACCGACTTCTGATGATAGAACAACCAAACCAATACCAATGAAGCCTTAAACTGCTGCGTAACGTCAGAATGAGGAATTTCACCATGTTGGAATTTCCTATTTTTGACCCCAAAATCGGATTCAGCACCTCGAAAAAACCCCCTAAGGCAAACTTTCAGCCCAAACTTCCTAATTTACGAATAAACAAAACAGTGTAGAAAATACGAATGTTTAAAAAAACCGGGAAAATGACGTCATCCTGGAATAGTTCATTTATGGCCGCTTGAAGCGCTGAGATCGACAAATCTATAGTCCCAAGATACAAAAATTTCACGAAACAGTAAAGTTCGAAATCGAAAAACTGATGAAAAAAATAGAAAAAGCAAGATGGGGAAAATTAGGTTTCCCCTGTTTTTGTTTGATAACTTTTCTCTTAGAAAACACGATTTCGTCGTCCCACTGGGCAACACTGGGAGGAGACGGCGATCCGAACAGCTTAATCAGCGAGCGTTCCAGCTTCACGTCCGTTTTCCCGGTTAGTTTTGAAATCAAAAGTTTTGATTGTCTCCCAAAAATAACAGGAGACTTATTTTCCGAAATCAGCCCAATTTTCATCTATCCCACACCATTAACTATTCAGGAAAAATACAAACAGAATTCGGTGAAATTCCTCATTATATAATGAGTAAAGCTGCCGAAAAATCAGCTTCTGAACGAATGAAAGAAAGCCGTTTACGTCTAAATCTCGAAAAATTGTCCCTTAAGGACCCCTCGAATCCGATGAAAATAACAATGTACCTAACAAGTTACTAAAAACAAACTACTACGCGTTTTCTCAGTCAAGTATGAGTCCAATTATTGGCTGGAGTCTCTACCTTGCTTGGCACCCTTACGTTGGCTGCGTCATAGTTGAACCCTTGTTCTATGTCCTTCCCTTTACGTGGTCTACGTCTTACAGTCATTACTTTTCTGATAGTGTAACTGTCGAGCCCAAGTGAGATAGACAACCTTCCCAAGCAGTTCTTTTGAATGAGTTACTTTTGAACGAGTTTCCTTTAATGATTCCTAACGACTGGATTCACCTCTGGCTCAAATATATTGATCGAAGGATAATTCCTGTACCTCCTTGCACAATTTGTTTGTTACTTGGAATAGTTTGTTCATTGAAATTTTCCTCGTGCCTCCAACCTCCACTGTGCAGGTGCATTAATTTGCTTGCCAGTTTTATGCTGTTATTTTGAATTGTTTGCCTTGTTTTCCCCTTCACCTGTGGAGACGGGAGTAGGCTGATATTCTCTTCACTAATGTAGGGCTGTGTCTGGTCCCCTAGGTGAACTGAGCTCCCGAGGACGGAAGCATCGTCAGGATCACCGTGTGATGGATTGATGAAAACGAACACTCAAACCCGGATCGAACCCGATTGAACGTCTACCATTTTACTTGCATTATCATCAGATTTACTGACATTGTTATTTTAAACAATCTTCATTATTTTAAACTCAAGAAACACAGTAGTGTCGTCACTAGCTGCTCACAAATCCCCTCGTGACAGGTTTTAAAACTATTGAGAGAAGAGAGGGGGCACCTGTTAAGCCCTCCTCTAGTTCTGTTCGAACAGTTAATGTTGTAGCTCGCTTGAGTGTGAACCTTCGAGGTGTCATGTGATCATTTTGATATCAAATTTGTAGTAATGCTGTCCTGTTACTTCTAAAATATTCATAATGAACAACGTCTGAATGTCACGTTAACTTGGTATAAACCAGACAATAACACAAAAACTTTCGCAGACATAAGAAATGAATTTCAGCTCTTCAGGGTGAACTGTAGAGGTCGACCTGATCGCTTACTCAGCTGATCTGATGTTCTACAAGTCTCTACGAATCCTCCTCAACAGACAGATGACCAAATCTCAGCGCTCTCGAGTGGACAGGGGAGAATTTATCTTCATCGCCCTTCCTAGCTGGTCTGACTTTCTCCTGACCACTTCTACGTGTTTCCATGAAATATTTTACTAGTAAGAGATGAGATTTGAGTTTAGGCCTCACGAACATGATCTGACAGAATTAACAAGGAATAATTTATTTTGTAGTTACTTGTGGAGAAGGAAGCAATAAAACCCAGTTCTCATTCGTCATTCCATTTACTTAAGCGAGCGCGTTCAGGGCAAACTGTGGCCCCTTCCTCAAGCCCATATTCTAAAAAATCTGCAGTCTTACTTTAACTTCCAACAGAAACTCTGATCCTCTATCCCTGCGAAGACTAAAAACATTCAGCAGTTCTTCCATTTTGATAACAATCTTTCTTTCTAATTACAGATAGCTGGCAGGAGAAATAGGAGGCAGCTTCCTGCCTACCTGTGATTCCCTCTTGTCATTGTTGTTTTTTATTGAGTTTTTTATTGTTGATTAGTTTTAAATAATACTGTGGATCCTGCCAGCTATCTGTGATTAGAAAGAAAGATTGTGAATGTTTTAATGCTACGCAAGGATAGAGGATCAGAGTTTGTGAAGGAAGTTAAAGTATGACTGCAGGTTTTTTTCGAATATAGGCATGAGAAAGTGGCCACAGTTTGCCCTGAAAGGAATGACGAATAAGAACTTTTACTACTTCCTTCTCCACATATAACTACAATATGACTCCACGAGGAGTACAAAACAGCTAGAATAAATTATTGATTGATCGTTACCTGGCCTACAAGAATTAATCAACGAAGTAGAGATGATAAGAGAAAACTGTGGCATAAAAATAAATACAAAAAATACCAATCTCATGGATATGAATCGCGCCGAGCAGCAAGCAGCTCCGTTGTTAGTTGGTATGGAACCCATTAATATAGTACCGATCTTCAAACACCTCGGGTGTGGAAAAAAATACAGAAAATTATTACACAAAGGTTTATTAATTTTCTGTATACTCGCCTTTAAAGAACACATATTTGCTATTGCCACTACCTACCAACAACATACGAGTACCTACTTCACTATCAAGTTTATGTGGAAGAAATTAACGTTTCACGCTCGATTCAAAGAAATAAATTAATAGTTGTGGGTGCCTTCATCAGGAAATTTGATTACTGGTTAGTAATAATGCAAAACTGTGTACAACTCAAAGAAGAAAACAGTGATCGCATTTTGGTCTGCTAAAACTTGGACGGAGATTAGGCCTCTTTTGCGATTCACACTCGTGTTTCTGATTTATCGTTAGTTCAACCCTCAAGTTCTCATGGGGCGCGAACGGCTGTTCCTACAGAGCTCTGAGTGGTCTCATTCGATTCTAAAAATTCAATACTATTTTAAATTGAAGAAAAACCAATACCTTTATAATGAAAGTGTTTGAGCTATGGCGTTTTGAAAAATGCAGCCATTATTTTTCACCTCTAAAGAGTGAATGATATCAACCAAAAGCTTCGGGCACAAATAGACCCCAAATATATGGAACCCATATACCTTCATATATATTTAATCAAAATTGGTCCATGGTAACTAAGGAAAGTGCCGCGTACGGCGTACGGACGGAAAACATTTTATTCGATTTTCGGGTTCTAATCAAACCTGTCTGAACTCGAGTTGCTAGGTACTGCAGAAAACTGAGTGGTGAAAGTTGAGTAGAAAAACACAGCTACCTTCTGCGTATATCTATTTGTCTATTTGGTTTATTTACTTTCTGTTATTTATGGAGTCATTTCAGTTATTCCTACAAGAAAAAGTTTCGGTCAATACATTATTAAGAAAAACTGTGAACTATTTTACTTGAATTTATTTTCATTAAATTAAGTAATGTTTACGACAATTTCAGTTTTCAGTTTCTTAATACAGGATTTGCCGCCCAAATTATTTATCTTTCACCAAATGAATTGAACTTTTTGTCGTAAACAATTGAAAATTTTCCAAAACAATTAAACCAGTAAGAGAAGTAGGTACTTTGAAAAAAGATTAACTGGTAAATAAATTTACCGACGTCTTGAACGTAAGATCTTATGACGTAATTCAGAAATTCTGATTGAGTGTAAAATATTACGATTGACGCCCAGACGACTCAAATTTCACATGAGTATTCAACAAGTACCGGGGTAGGTTATAGGATATCCAAAACTTCTATACGCGAACTCCTCCGACGAGAACTTGGCTTTCCTCAGGAAATTTGAACGAACAAAAACTTTCGTTACCACTTGGTCGTGATATTTTTATAAACTAGAGAGCCTGAAAATGATATTTCCTGAGATCGGCCATGATTATTCATAACGTCGCAATGTTATACGAGCCAAGGAAACATCTCTTGGAAAGGGATTTTAGAGAGACGAGATATTTCTTCAGCGGGAAGAACACTTATTTGCGGAGTGGATATTCAGGAAAAAGCATCGCGGGAGTTGTGGATTGACAATATGGAAAGACAAGGCACGGGTATTCTACTCGCAGTTGCAACCGCTAAAGTTCAAGAGGCAAAGAGCAAAAGCCGGATGTGCAGACGAGCTCCCGCAACTGGAGCGGGTGTAAAGCCTCTTGTGATTTATTAAGCCTTGAGCATATTAGCGAGATATTTCTCTCGCAACCCCTTTGGAGCCAAGCTACCCCCAATAAACCCATACAGGCACCGCCTTCCTTGTGGGCTTCAAATGTGGTTCGACCTGGCTGCCGGGGGTTAATTCGAATTTTCCTGGAAAATCATTAATTACGTGCCTCGGGAGATAAAAAGGACCTCCGCGTTCAACCTTCGACAATGGGGCCGCAAAGAACGAATATTCCGCGTAAAGCCATCATTCTAGGTCGCGGTTGAGGGAGAAGGGCGATAGTTTTCGTGAACGGTTTGGCGCTTTTCCAGTTTTCCTCTAGAGGGCAGCCTGCTACTGTCATGTGTGTATCACACACACCATTTGCTCCTTTCGTTCCAACGAGAACAAATTTCCATGGCAAACTCCCAACAGTGATGACCGCTAGATATACTATAGACTTTGAAATCATACGAACAGGGCGGGGGGTTCTGAATGATAAGTACAACATCTCATTGACACAACACGTAAACCTATCAGGGTTGTCCTTAAAATAGGTCGTTCCAACTGGTTTTATTCAAAGAACGGTTCCAAATCTGCAAAATAAATGGAAAAAAATGGAAAGGTTAACGACCAAGTTTGTACAGGGTATCTACGCTCAAGATGGGCATAACTTCAGGGTTCGACTCTACAAGGTATTTCCAACAAAAAATGTCTCCTAGCAATTATTTTTTACCCACTAAAAATTCTATTTTTTTTTCACTTTAAAGTTTTTTTTCGCTTTTCCGACCTTACGGCTTTGATATGGTCATAACTCCATTAATTCTCCTGAAACTTCGATTCTGACTACACCGTTAAAAATAGCGTTAAATTCCTAAGCTACCTAGTGCAAAATCATTGTATTTCAGCAATAAAATAGTTACAAAAAATCAAGTCAAAAAGCCAACTTTACAAATTTTTCTAAACTTGACTTTCTTCGACCAAAGTTTTCACTCTGAATCCCTGCTCATTTCGAAGGGCGCTCTTTGGAGAAAACATGATCAAATTGTCAGCTTTCCAACGGTCTATCTATTTTTCTTTTTATTATTCAAATTGGAAGAGTAAATAAACTTTGAATGTCAAAAAACGTGTGTTTTACAAGAAAATCCAGTGTTTTAATCGGTTTATGGTCCCCCTCGACCTCAAGATGGCTTGACGAGTTTGGTTTCATTTCCTGTGTATTTTCTACGCTGAATCAAATAGTGATACTTCCGAATGAATCCGACTGCTAGAAAGTGGATTTTTTAAAGAAAACCATCATTTTTCCTACATAAAATACGCATTATTCGTAAATGTGGTAATAACCTTTAAACTAAAAAAAAACTTCAATCAGCTTGAATTCAGTGTTTTTGTTGAGTTCAAAGGTGTTACTTTATGCTCAATACTATATCTACGAATAACGCGAATTGCATGTACGAAAAACGAAGGTTTTCTTCGAAAAATCCACTTTCTAACAGTGGATTTTTTAAAGTTTGCTTTCTGACTTGATTTTTTGAAATTATTTTATTGCTGAAATATTTTGATTTTGCACTAGGTAGCTTAGGAATTTAACGTTCTTACTAAAGGTGTAGTCAGAATTGAATTTTCAGGAGAAATAAAGGATTTATGACCATGTCAGTGCCGTAAGGTCGAAAACGCGAAGAAAAACTTTAAAGTGAAAAAAAGGAATTTTAGGCGGGTTAAAAGAAAATTGCTAGGAGACATTTTTTGTTGGAAATACCTTGCAGAAACGAACCCAGAAGTTATGCCCATCTTAAGTGTAGACACCCTGTAGAAGTGGTGCTGCAGCTATCAGCGTTAGTAAATGAAGGGAACAGGGGTACATGGAGGTACCCCATCATCGCCATTTCGGTCGAAAATTAGTTAGCAACGCTACCTATAGGATTCTGAGGTACTTTCCGAACATGCAGTCCATTCCAGTGAAAAACGCCTTTACCGCCGTCTAAAAGCAGGTTGCAGTTACGCTATACTATGTTTAGGAAGGCCTAAAACGTAACACGCGAGTGGAAATTTTGATTTTGGAGAACTTTTATTGCCTTGAAAAGTGAAAGCAATGCTCGAAACGATGCAGATGATGTTCAGTTTTTAAATGAATATTTATTTCAAATATTTATTTCAAAGAAACAAAATTGACAAAAGTTGCGCACTCCCTGACTTCAAAGGTTGTCCAGGTTAAGGTTGTCCCTGTGATTCTCAGTAGGTTCAGTACATTAACTTGCTAAGGGTACCCTCGTAAATAATTAATGACCGAAATACGCCACAATGAGGGGTGGAAAGGAGCCCTCAGATGAACTCACCTTCGGAACACTTGACAACAAGCGCCAGTATCAAGGCGCCATACATAATGTATTTCCGTCAGCAACTCGGGCCGAAAGATGTTGTGTTATTTAAACTGAGTGGCAAGTTCCTCAAGGCCCCTAGACGGCTCGGAGGTATACTACGCTGAGCGTACACGTCGGTATTGCTGAACTGTATCAATTTACTATGATCTCTACCTAACAACAGCGAGAAACTTCATTACCGTGATCGTCTTGATCAAGCTGTAAAGCTGAAACTTGAGAACATTCCACCATCTCTCGTGATTTCAATATTTGATTTCGGTGTCATCAACTCTAATGAAGTTGCGAGGTTTGCCATTTAGGGGTCTCTTGGATGGGGAGGCACACAAACATGGAATTTATGACACAAAAAGTCCCATTCGAGCAACATGAGTGAGCTAATTTACAAAGAAATATTTCAATCAATTTTTGACTTTAGGTTACCATTTTTCCAATTTTCTTTGAGATTTTCCGATTTTTAGTGAACCCTACTATCATATTATAATTATTGTACGCACACCGTGGTTTACTGGACCAATTTTGCTCAAATGTTGAGGGTAGTTTGGGACTATCTGCAGGACGTTTGCTCGTTATTTTCAGTAAGACTAGTAAAATCCACTGCGAAAAGTGAAAAATCGGCAACATTGAAAACATCGGGAACAACTTATACGGGAACTAATTCCACAGGTCCATGTAATTCTATGTTTTGTGTCAGTAAATTTGTCTGTTTCACTGATTGCACAGGATACGTTTTTGAAAGGTTAGTGCACAATATTCTCACACCACTCTTCGAACTTATAGAGAATCGACCAGGTACTTTTTACAGTTTTCATTGGTACCGACGAGTTTACCTGCTAATCGCCGATCCCAGAAAACCAATTGCCACCCATTAGTGGACAATTTTACATCATTTTTTTTGATTTTTTATTAACACACACATTTAAAAGAGAAAAAAAACATCATACAGGTATGTATTATAAAACTAAAAAATAATAATTATAACTTCACCTATACTTGATGTACTTACATTTAAACATTTACATAATTTAAATAATTTTTCTTGAATATACCCCCCAAAATGAGCAGAGCTCGTAGCGTGGTGGGGGAGTTTGAATAAGACGATCCATCTTTGACAATAAATCTATTGGTTTTAAATTATACGCTGGCAGTTATTTGAATGTCGCTTTTTATTTATTTTTGTGTTATTGTTATACAAATATATATTTAAAGTAAAGTGTAGATACACATCGAAAGTGTAGAAACCATTAATATACAAATGAAAAATTATTACAAAAGTTTTCCGATCTAATTTTTTTGTTGATCCATCTCTCGCCTTCCAAACTCTCCTCAAGTAAATTGAGGATTTTTGGAGATGTGAATAACCAGCTTTTTTGTCCTGAGGCGGTGTTCATCTTAGGGACCAGGAACTTTTCTGTTGGTTTATTATTGGTTTGGTTGGTTATCATTGGTTCATTATTTCAAATAATAAATCTTTGGAATCGACGAAGAATTTTTTTTCAATCTCCTCTCAAAATTTGTTGGTTTACGTTTCAAGGTACGTAGAATCCAAAAATCGAATAATAATTATGCTGTCCGTCCGCCGTTTCTTTACTGACTATGGACCGATTTTAATGCAAATTGGTATAAGGGCTGAATTTGGGGTCTAGTTGTGCCCCGACCCTTTCCGTTAATGTCAGGGTTGAAAAAAAGGGCTGAAATTTTCAAAACGTCTTATAAACTTTTGATATAAAGCCTAGCTGATAAACTTTTGATATAAAGGTATAATTGTGTTTTCATCAATTTCCAGTATTACATTTTTAGAATCGAATGAGACCACCCAGAGCTCTGTAGGGTCAACCGTTCGCTCCCTGTGAGAACTTAAGGGTTGGACTTACGATAAATCCGAAACACGAGTGTGAATCGCAAGAAAGGCCTAATCTCAAATTTTAGCTAACCAAAATGCGATCGTAGTTCGTTTCGTCCTCTTGTACTCAGTTCTGCGTCCTTAGCAACCAGTAATCAAATTTCCTGATGAAGGCACCCATAACTCTTTATTTATTCGAATTGAGTGTGAAGCGTTTGTTTCTTCACAATAAACTTGATTGGGATGCGAAAATATGATTGGTAGGTAGTGGTAATGGTTTTACTTCCGAGTCTACCTAGGTAGCAGAAGCATTGTTTTCACCCCGAGATTTAAAAGAAAAATTCTCCAAAATCAGAATTTTCACTCGCGTTTACGTTTTGGGCTTTCATGAACAATTTGGTTACGTGTCTATCTGTGAGTGTGTCTGTCATGAAATCCTCGTAACGGGAAAAAATATACGACGTTATAGTCCGATTTGAATGAAATTTTCAGGGATTGTGCAAATTGGCGGTAAACTGTTGAACTTCGATTGAACGCAAATATTTGACAAATTGCCAGATATATTATTATTGCAATGTATACATTACGTCACCACTATGGCAAACGATTATCGAATTTTTTACACTCCAGGAATCTATTGAATCGGCGAATTTTGCGAATTTTTGGTCTAGTGGCAGCTCGGTCGTGACCAATTTGTTAACGTGTCGTCAAATGGCATCTAGAATCTCTCTGTTATTTGTTTGTAGCACTAGAAAGATGGGGAATTTAGCGCCCTTTCCTTAAGGGAGTTACATCCATTTTTATGAGCTCGAAAATACCCTAACCTTCTTTCCGAAATCCAGCTCCACGTTCCAGTTTTTTACTCCAAAGCTCTGCCAACCTCCCATATCCAGTTCTCCAGTAGAAACTGCACAATCGGCCGATTAATCGAATCCCTCGCACTGCCTACCTACTCCAGTCCAATCCAGATCTGGACTTCTTTCGACAACTATCATAGCAGTCTTTCCGCGCAGGAAATAACAATCACACGAATTTCAATTTTTTTAGTTCAATTATTAGATTTGTGTTCCTCTTCTTTTAGCGAATTTTTAAGAGGAATGAAGCTATTCCAACGGCCTCAAAATTTTTGGAATAAACTTTATCGAGAAAAAAATTACACTGAAATCTGTTTTGGAACATTCTAAAACAATCCCTGGAGACTGAAAAAAAAAAAAATAAATGAATTTAAAAAACCCCGAACTTTTCTCAAAAATCATACATATTATTCCAGGTGTAGATGAAAACTACCTCATTAACCCATGCTTCGTGAATGGACTTTTTTTAGTTTCTAATCAACAGAGTCAATATTTAATTTTTTACTCATTTACTTAATTGGGCATTTGCCCATTTTGTTAATAAAGTAAATTAAGGTAAACAACCTT
Organism: Apolygus lucorum; assembly: GCA_009739505.2. NCBI lineage: Eukaryota > Metazoa > Arthropoda > Insecta > Hemiptera > Miridae > Apolygus > Apolygus lucorum. Next base: position 40,591,680 of record CM019176.2, read on the forward strand.
TTCAGGTTGGATTTTCGTCCGACTGCCATCCCTGGCGTCGCGGACGTCATCAGCTGTCTTCCAAAGGGAAGATCTGAATTTGCTCTGATGATTTTGCTCATGGCTTCCCATTGCCTCACCGCCCTGGGTTGGGACGAGGAGACAATGAGAGCCCCGGCCGCCGAAAAACGCTCGCTGCCGGCGACGAGCCCTGAACCCACGACCCCCGCAGAAGTTGGTTGAAAGTCCACCGCCAAGCAACGACACCCCATCGACCGTAGCCACACCGTCTCACCAACCGTTTCAATCAATAAACATGAAACAAATCATAAAAGTAAAATAACTCGGATTTTTGTGGAGTAAAAACACGTTATAGGATACTTAGTGAAACTAGGTCTTTAACATGGAACACCCCCCTGTATTACAATTTCCGAAGTGAGCTACTTCATATTCTAAAAATTCGACGACTACCACAAAGAGGAGTGAAATGTAGAGAAACCCTCTTTCACCACCCTTCTTTGCTCAGAATGAAGCAAAAAATGATATTACATTTTTAAATAATGAAAGAGAATAATTAGTTCGTTGATTTGGAATTGAATGGAACGGAATGAAAGGCGGAGTGGTTGTTGGGAGTATTACTGACCCTGTACTTGAAACTCTCGGAAACAAAACCCTCGGAGGAACTCGTTGGGAGGAGAAGCAATGATTTTCGTATTACAGCTGAGAGAGCGGAATGTAATGAAGAGCACAATCAATAGTCGACCGAGAGATGAAATACGTTATTGTTGTTGAGAGGCCAGTGTTCTAAATGGCAAATTCACTCGTGCAGGAAACAGAAATCTAGGGATTTGATCAAATCAGAGCAGCTTTGGCCAGGCCAGAGATTCGCGTGGAATTTACTTTCAACAATTTACTTTCATATCGAAATAATCGGTTAGGTGGTTTTCAAATGATTTTGGGTCTATCACATTACATTTCGGGAGCACAAACTTTTTGAGTAGCTAGTTGAGTTTGAGCCTAAATGCCAAATGCCTAAACGGGAAACTCACTCTTTTTTATTTTTTACTTTCACCTGCCCCGTTGTCTGTCTGTAATCAAATCTTGGAAATTAACCCTACAAGGATATTGTGTGTAAAATCTACTCATCGCTAGTTAGCTTTTCGTGATTATTCCAAAACTAACCTTCTGACAGAGCCTTACTGTTAGCAATGCTCTCCCTAATGAGTTCTGCATCTGCTTTTTGCCAGACATCACGCCCAACAGTCCTCCAACATAAGTTACGAGAACCCTATGAGTAAAAATTGCTCAGCAACACCCTTCCACGTAGATGTCTTGTGTAAATTTTACTCATCAGTACCCTTGCATGCCTTTTCCAATATGCCAATCTTACTCAGCAACATCATCCATGCCCCCTTATTGTGTGTCAGTTCTACTACGATCAACACTCTGCTTGTTCTAAAGCATTAACGAGCCAAATAAACGCCTATGTTATTGCAGCGATAAAGTACTCCCCAAAGTGTCATAATTAGCTAGTTGATTTGCTAGATTGCTTTATTTTGACCAAACGTTGTTGAAGTAAGCAAGTTGCTAATAACTTTTCCTTATATTTATTTGGGAGCACTGTTGAAGGAAGTCAGTATTTTGGAAAAATTTCCGAGTCATTTGGAAATTCGGAACATTGTAATTAACTGCATTTTTTTACTCAGGGAAAAGAGATATTGATGCTCATTAAATACTACACTTTTCAAATTCGATAGTCTAGTAATTTTGGTGTTATTGAGGGCTGTGGATTGAAAGTCAGATTACATAATTACTGTATTGTATTATTACTGTATTACTAGTATTATTAGTAATTACTTTATTACTCCTATATTAATATTTTGACAGAATTCATGTTTAATAATGAAATACTTAATCCATAATGGAAAACGTGTACGGTTTCATTTCATTTAGAATAAATAATTGACCAGAAATCCAGATGATACCCTTACGCGTTGGGGAAAACACGATATCCTTTAGAGTTAAATTTCTACTTCCCGGTTTCCGATTGAGCTGAAATTCGAACTGGGTTACCTAACGTTTCCGCCGGTGAACAGGACTATCTCAAACGTATACAAAAACTGAGTTTTTGTGAATGGTCACCTTAAAACCATGGAACGTCCCGTTTACATCAGTTTTTTTTTCAACTATTCAGTACGAATTGGATTATGGGTAATTAGTACAGGAAAGACATTTTTTTAGCCCCATCTCAAAATTTGTTGGGGACCGCCCGCCGTACATGACACTATCCTTAGTTACCATGGACCGATTCTGATGAAATTTGTTATATAGGCACCGATTCGGAAATTTGGGGTCTACTTGTACCCGAAGCTTTTGGTTAATGTCGGTCACTACTAAGAGGTGAAAATAAGGGCTAAAATTTTTAAAACGCCCTAGCTCAAAAAATGTTTATATAAATGTATTGTTTTTTCATCAATTTAAAATAGTATTAAATTTTTAGAATTGAATGAGACAACCTAGAGCTCTGTAGGACCAACTGTTCGCTTACTATGAGAACTTAAAGGTTGGACTTATGATAAGTAAGTGTGAATCGCAACAGAGGCCTAATCTCCTTTCCGCAAAGTTTTGCGTCCTTAGCAACCAGTAATCAAATTCATTAATTTAATTTAACATTAAGTAGAGGTGTGTAAGACAAGGTCATTTGGCGGATTCGAATCCCAAACGGTCACTCATTACAGAGACCAGGTCTTTTGAATCCGTTCACCCGTTCACTCACAAGACAAACAACCAACCGGTCAGAAGTCACAAAAACGAGCGAGTCTTTAAACCGAGCGAGTCGGAATGAGTAGGCGATTTGAATGAATCGAATGAGCTAAAAGACGAAAACAAAATTTGTTTTCGTTTAATTTCATTTGTTTTCGTTTTTTTAGTTTGTTTTCATTTAATGAAAGATCGAATCGAATCGTATGAATCAGTCTTTCTGTGTGTTTTGTCTTTTCAGTCCTCAGTCCATTCGAACGTAATTCTTCACTTGGTAATTCTTCGTAATTCTTCACTTTTGCTTAGAAAACCACTTCCATCTACTTCTTTCTGTTGATACTTCCTTGTGATTTTCACACATTACCCACAACCCCCATTTTTTTATCCATGTACAAACATGCAGGTATATAAATATACATTATACATCCATATTGCGGGCAATTAAATAATTTTGTTGGCCTTCTGCCGTTAATCTCGTAATTTAACCGGAAAACTCGATTGGTGGGTTGATGAACGAATGACCGTGTTCATTTTGATAACCCGTTCAGTTCAGGTCATTTTGAAGATAAGGTCTTTTCAATACGTTCACTCCTGACCGACACACCTCTAACATTAGGAAACTTCCTAATGGAGGCACCCACAACTCTATTTCTTTGAATGGTGAAGCTTTCATTTATTTCGTCAAAATATTGTGATGTAGGTAGGTAGTATGTAGGTAGTATCTATGGTTGGTAGGCAGTGACGATGGCAAAGCTGTGTTCTTTGCAGACGAGTGATCAATATAGAAAAATAATAAAACTTTGTGTAGTAATTTGCCGCGTTTTTTCCCCATCACGTTTGTAGGCACCGCAGTTGTGAGATATGTGGGTACTACTTTCCTCCCAATTGAAATATTTCTTGATTTTATTTTGCAATTCGCAGGTTGGGAGGAGTACAGTAGGTAGCATATTTATGCTGGGATCTACTCGTGCGTTGTTCAAAGTCAAACAACAAGTGGCGTCCTCCGAGCTTTGGTGACCAAGAATTCTTATCAGCCCGTTGACCAGCGACCATCCCAGGGAGGGAGATAATGAAATAAGGGAGGATCGATTGGCGGTGACGATCATGTGAATGAATGAGGATGGATGGGGTCGGACGTGACCTCAAGGGGCAGAAGCCTATGGCGGGATAATTTCCGTGTTACTGTGTCGGATCGATCCGAGCCAAGGAAGGGTTGGATGCCCCCAGCGTTATCCACCGTTTGTCGATCCTTCTTCGAAGGGGTTTTTCCGACTCCAATCATCTTCTCCTTCTTATAAGCCGAGGGTAAGCGATTGCAGAAACTCGCGGTTTAACCCTTTCTATGGGGTGTTCCAGAGAGGGTTCTTGGGCACCAGCCAGCGGGTAAATCTGTACGTTGAGAACTTGGACGAGTTGCCAGGTTCCAAACGGTGAGATGGGCAATTTCAAGGAGGATATACCAGTGATTCTGATTGGGAGACTATCCAGGGTACTTTACGATGGAATACTATGAGCACTATCTTAGCAGATGAATGCGGGCATGATAAGACAAATGGATCGTCGTTGCCGAGAATATCAGTAAGGCAGCAATTCGTACACCAATTGTAAGAGAAATGCTGAGGCGTACTGCCCTGCTTGAACCCTCAACGACACTAGGTGAGAGAACCCTGCTCCCATGTTTGGAGAAATTATTAGATCTATTTGAGTTAATTACAATAAATATTTTATGATCTTTGAGACTCACGCTTATTAAAAGAACCACTCCATCCAAAAAAAAAAAGATTGTTTCGTATTTTTTGAATAATTTTATTTAAAATCACATAATATCAGGAACATGATGTACAAATGGGAGAAATACGTAATGTTAGAAGCGGAGAATTTTGATATACTTTTTTAATGTTCGTATTGAGAAGCTCTACAAATCTGCTGGAACGATTATATAAAATTCTGTTCGACAAACGCTAGGATTCATGCGGATGTGGGATAAATGTTGAGAGAAGTTCGTTACTAAACCAACAATCAGGATCAAGAAATTTCAAAAATTCCAATCCAGCACGTTTTTAGGGCTGAGCACGACGAAAGTAAAAAAAAAAATAAAAATAAATAAAAGTCAACATCTCTTATACCTACCTAGTGACCGAGGAAAATGAACCTAAGTAAGTGTAAAAAGATGGTACCTACAAGCATCTCCATTATTATTAATTTTCCATGTCCCCTATAATTATCATTTTTTCTCGTTTCCGTCCTGGTTTTGTGTAACATACACCTTTCATGGAATAAGTTATAAAAGTATCAGATAATAGTATCAGATGTAGATTTAAGTTCGAGGTCGCGTCAGGCGCCACCTGGACAGAGTGGTCCCCTTAATTAGTTGCTGTATTTGAAATAATGTTTACTACAGTTTGGTAGAAAAAACGGGCCAATGACGAATGAAGAAAAAGAGATTTTTGCTCCAACAATTGTATAATGGTCGCAATGGAACATTTGGGTCGCAAAAAGTGATTCTTCGGATTCTTTCTGATTTATCGTATGTCCATCCCTTAAATTCTCGTAGGGAGTGAACGGTTTGTCCTACAGGTCTCTAAAAATTCTGAAAATTCAATACTACCTTAAATTTATGGGAAAACAATACCTTTATATAGAAATTTTCTGAGTTAGAGAATTTTCAAAATTTCAACCCTTAGAAGTGTGTGCTTCGCGGCACAACTAGACCCCGAATGGACCCCACGAACCAAATTTCATCAAAATCGGTCAATGCTAACTGAGGACAGTGCCGCTTACTGCGTACAGCGGAAGGACGGCCAAATTTTTATTCGATTTTTGGATTCTACTTACCTTGAAACGTAAACCGACAAATTATGAGGGGGGGGGGGGGGGTTAACACATTTTTTTTCTTGGTCGGTTCCAAAGGTTTATATTGAAAATAATAAACCAAAAAGGAAGGTGATAGAATGAAACGTTGTTTGAATGGAAGAAAATCAGAGAATGTTGTTGACCAATGAGCGAGAGCAATATGGCAACTTTCCTTTTGTCTGGATGCGAATCAAATCCCGGTGTCACTAGGTAAAGCTCAAATTGTTTTATCCAGTCAGACCATTTTTTAGACAGATTCGTAGTCGAAACTCCGTCAAGTTCGAGCATACCGAAGATCGATGACGTCAAATTTGCTTCAGTCGTATGAAAGACAGAGATGAGAAACGAGTCGCCCAGGAAATCTTCTAGCTCGGAAGAATCACCGATACCCGATTCACGAGGTTCAGTCACGTAAGATCGCCAGCATAATCATGTCGGTCACATAGGGAGAACGCACTCATATTTAACACACCTGACACCATGTTGTTAAGATAGGATAATTGGAGAATGATATTGTTGATTCAGAGTTCTATATTTTAGGACGGCACATTGGAGAGTGATTCCCCTCCAAACCTCAGATGGTTACGCAAGCCACGATCACTATCTTGATCACATAAGTAATCAATAAAGCTCAAAAAGTAATAATCAATTTTAGTTCATTTATATATTTCATCATTTATTATTCATTATTATAGTAATAATTATGTAATATGCAACAGAAACTTAAATGACCTGATTCAAAAGTTGACATAACATCAGCGACTGAAAATAATTTTTGAAATCTCTTGGATTTTGGAAACTGGGAACTATGAAATGAGCAGAACACAAATTTGTTCAAGGGGATCTTCTGTCGGATATTGATGGAACTTTGAAAATTTATATTGACGAGATAAATCATCATACAGACATGAGTACTGTCTTCAAATGTTCGTTAACAAGTCTAATTTAATTTTTTTAAATATATAAAAAAAATCAGAATTTTTTTGGTATTTAACCTCAGCAAACAGTCTTAAACCCCCATTCTGTAGCTCTAAATACATCTTGTGCAAGTCGTACTGACATTGCTGTAATGTCATCACCCGCATCTAGGCCCCATTTTGAGCAAAAAGAAACTTCTTTTTGGAAGATTTCAATTGTTAAAAGCAGTGACAAAATTTTGGATAAGAACGCCGGGATCTTTGTTTGAGAATATTTCTGGGCGAGCGGGCATTTATTGAGACTATTCCTGTTCCAGAATTACGTGATTTCAGTCATGGGACTTCGTATCGCTTAGCTCATCAGTAGAACCGTGCTTGTTACCACGTGTGCCTGTTACCACGTGTGCTTCCACCCTCTCCTGATGGGAGGACAGCTCTGTTGACAGGCACTCGCCTTGAAATGTCAATCCGTCAACGTAATTGGCAACAGCATTCTCTGCATCTACAGCCGCGAATATTTGGAACTAATCTATTACACACATACCTACGGTTCATGACATGTAGTATTATTATATCAAGCGTGTAGGTGTAGTTATATTATTATTTTAGAGTACATAGAGAATGTAATTATCTTTCTATGATAACATTGAGTACCCCATTTAATTGAGTATAACTCAACGCTAACATAATTTTTTGTGTTCAAACGAGAGTGTTTGCCAATTATCGCAAACATTCACAGCAGTTTAGTTTTATTATTTTCAATAATGTGGATTTTCAAGGGCGTTGGGCTGTATAATATATGTGACAGGGGAGGGGAAACTATAAAGTCTGCCAGGGGGCGTGGACTGTATAATGGCTGCCAAGTGCAGTCTTAGTTAATACTAAGGCTACCAAGAGTGGTGGTCTGTATAACTGTTTCCGTGGAAGGTGAATCGTACAAGGTCTACCCCAAATTTATCTCCCTCGCATCCTCGTATCTTCCTTTGATTCTCCAGAATAACTCATAACTTAACAGTGCCTTATAACGAAGGATGATTGCATGGGATGTATGCTCCACCAGGTGAATACAAGGAGGGTACTATGCTCTTCGGATACTGTGCACGGTGGATACTATACACTGTGTGCCTCGTGTTCAGTTTCCAAACCTGCCATCACGTAGCGTCTTGAAATGATCACATTTTCCTCATAACTGCGAATTTGGATTTGAAATTTGTGAATTCGTTTCCGCAGGTTTGTTGTTAATTTGTGGTTAATCGTGTCTTAAATTTTCGGCCCGTTTTTTCATTAATTTTGAGTAACAATAAATAAAATAAACAGAGTTTCAGGCAAAATCTGAGAAAAATCGGCAAATAAAAAATTGAGGGAGGGTATGAAAATCTTTTTTTTTTTTTTGACTTGTTTTATTACACCAAGTTACAACTGATAAGCAACATTTTTCGTATACATAGTGTACTTTAAGAAAACTAAGATACTTCACTTAGTTCTTATTGTCCTGAAATTTGCACTTCATGATGCTCACACTAAGGTCGTGTGGCTTGGTTCTCTTAAGTCTTCTAAGCCGATCATCTGTGTTGAATAGCTGGACGTCATTCTCATTTACATGATCTTGGAGCCTCAAAAGGTGATTCATGGTTCGGCTGTGAATGACCTCATTGACAGATTCAATCTGCAGCTCGTATTGAAGTCTGTCGTTTCTGAAGTATCTTCGCTAAAGTATGTCTCGGTTGCTCTGGGCTGTGCACCCACACAATCGCGCACCGTAAGTCCAGACAGGGTTTAGGGCTTGCTTGTACAGTATGAGCTTATTATGGACTGATAATTCTGACCGTCGGCCCATCAGCCAGTATATTTTCCTGAATTTAATCAAAAGCTCAGCTTTTTTCTTCTTGACTTCCGCCTTAGTTTTGCTACCTGCGTCACTCCAAGATATTTCGCTTCATTGGCATACGGTTATCGAGAAAAGGCTGGCACATAGTTGATCCTTTTATTCGTGAAATCAACATGCACTGACTTAGTCTCATTCATTCAAACTCTCCTTCTCACTGTCCCATCATGAATGTGGGAGATGAAAATATTTAGCTTGGTAACTGATTCACTGTTCGCGTCCCCAGTCACCATAGTGCGCTTTTTTTAAAATTTTTAATCGAAATTATATCTTATCCTGAGAATTTTGACACCAGCCGTTCTCTTTTTGGGTGAGTAGATCTTTTTCTATGATTTTTCAAAGTCTCGAATGTTTATGACGTCCCGCGCCTCTCCCGCCTGGGCGGGACCTCCCATAGGAAATCTGATCTGCGGATGCATTGTTCCGTCTCTGTGTGGAAAAACGGCTACCTAATACCAGTGAAGTATGTTTCGTCCAGTTACCAGGTCAGCGGATCAATGTGAAACCTATCATGATAGCAGAAGTCCTGAGAGCTCATCATGATGGACTTATAACAAAATACGCACCAGGTTTGTGTGGCCTAAAATGAAACAAGAAGTGAAGGCGTACGTGCAAAGTTGTCACGATAGCCAACTTGTTAAATTCATATTCAGAGCAAAGCCATACACCATCAACCCAACTCGGTCTGAGAACCCGTTCGAGTGCCTCCATTTGGATTTTGGTGGAAGAAAAAAAAGATCGGAAGGGACTTCCAGTACTCAATCATTCCTAATTGTGGTTGATGAGAACACTCGCATGCTGTTTGCGAGGGCAATGAAAGAGAGCTCGGTGGCTGTTGCGAGGTATTTATCTGAATTCCCTCACATTGAAAAAGTGAAGAGGATAGTCTCCGACAACGAGTCCCAGTTCACTTCAGAGGAAATGAAGGCATTTGCCAGACTAAAAGGTATAGCTCTGATAAACTCAGCCCCATACCGTCCAGAAGATAATGGTCTTGCTGAAAGAAAGATGCGGGATTTGAAACAATTCATGGCACTTTACCCAACGTTTACCAAATGGAGGGTGGAAGAAATGCCTTGAGGTAGGAGTGAACCACTTAAGAGGTCATACTGCTCAGCAATGGGTTGTTCACCAATATTTAAGGCCTACAATGAAATATCTGCATTCCCGGCTGACCACAAATTCGGAATAGATTGTGCAAAATTGAATGAACAAGCTTTCACTCCAGATCAAAAAAAAAAAAAATAAATAAAAAAATAATCTGATTCTATGAAGAAATATTTTGACAAGCGTCATCCAAGAGGAATGCCGAAATTAGTTGTTGGAAGTAAAATCCTAGTGCAGTGTGGACAACGAGGGCACGAAACAACTGTGCGAGGCCCCTACAAAGTTATAAAAATAATATTCCTGGACAATTTCCCAAATACTATTACATTATGAGGGCGAAAAAATAAAAGAAAAAACGGCTGCAGTGAAAAACATATTGCAATATCATTGCAGGAACAATGATTCCTCTTGAGAGAGGGGATGTTATAGACGCTTCACTTACCTACCTCATTTACATTTATAATTATTTATTTACATTTATCATTATTGTAACCATAGTAACCAAGGCTCGTGGATACAAAATGAGAAGAGAATGAAGGATTGAGTTTTGGTGTCAAGTTCAAATTGTCGTGTTTTACATTAAAATTTAATTATTTACATTATATTTAATTAATTTTTAATTATTATTATTTATATTATTTACATTTAATGTAAATTTAATGTAATTTATTTACATGAAATAAATTTTATTTTATTCTTACAGACGATTTTATCAGGACGCATTGAGCATGCGCCGCCACTTATCAATGATACCACGCGTTATCAATATTCGGACCAACTCGCTCGTCAAACCCACTTGTCATACATTATCGCCTCACATCTGGCGGTCATGAGCATTAATACCCTAATTTTCCTCCTCCAAGTTTTTTATTTAAAGTTAAAACAAGTTGTTAAGTGGAAAAGTCGGGAATAGGAGCATACTTCTCCGTTCATTTGAACATAAATAGCGTGTCAGGGGCGCTTCTCCCATTACCCGATGTTCGACAAAATAAAGTTGTCGACCTCAAACGCTGCAAATTTTACCAATAATATGGTAGCTACTCTAAACCGCAATTTTCCTAAGTTCTCATTCCCTTTTCACGAGCATTTCTACCGGAACCATGTAGGTACTGATTCAATTCTGCTTAACTTGATAGAAATCATGGAAGTTCACAAGTAACCATTCTCTGAAAATCCTTGAAACCCCCCATCTGCCTTACCAATATGTATCATCCTTGGTGTGTTATCTTTGAAACAACGGTAAAGGAAATTGAAAAATGAGCTATTTAAGGGAAAGTAGCCAGCCTTGTGGAAGTGGCAGAGCACGATTTGTTGACATTATGCAATCTACCCCTTGCTTAAAAAAAATTTAAAAAAAAATTCATCAAATAAAATACTTTTCTAGTCACCCCGAACTCTACCCACACGTATTTTTTTTTTTTTCGATTCTCAGTGTATTGTGACCAACATACTGCATTCACAGGGTATGTTTTGAGAACGTTAGTAGATATATAATCATGTTGTACTCGTCTCCACGAATTCATAGTGTATTATTCTACCTTTATGAGGTTTATTAATAATATTACGTTAGAGTAAGAACAACATCAAGATTGTAGAATTGGAACTAAATTTATTAATCAACATGGTCAACTGATTACAAACTAGGGCGGTATAATCAAGGGTGGTAGAGGCGGACTACCTACTACCGAATAGTGATGCTAATCTACTAAACATCTTCCCTCTCCTGTAAGTAGCGGAGAGGTCTTGTGATCTTCCTCCCTGAGGGTAGCCTTCTGGATGGTCCTGGTTGACTTCCAGTGGATGTTCCTGGGTCTGTGACAATTAAAGTGGATCTGTACGGTGCAGGCTTTAAATGGAATCTATTCCTACGCACTACTTGATTTTCGGTCTCGACAAGGTAAGAGCGAGGTTGTTTGCAAATGTTCACTATTTTCCCATGCCTCTTCAAATCTGTTACCCAAACCATATCTCCCACTTTCAGATCACTCAAGAAACCAGTCCTGTGTGTTGCATCATAATTCTTCTTGTACTTCTGACGATAGTCCTCTTCTTTCTCTCGTAGACCTTCGTAATTGAGCTTCTCCTCGAGGAGCTTTGGAGATGTGGGAAGCCTGTCACGAAGCCTTCGATTCATCAGTAGTTCACTCGGTGTGAACCCGTTAGAAAGCGGAGTGTTTCGATAAGTTAGTAAGGCGAGATATGGGTCTTCTGGGCTCTTCTTCAGTAGCATTTTCGAGATCTTTACAGCTGCTTCAGCAGCTCCATTGCTCTGAGCAAAGTGAGGACTGCTCGTGTTATGGATGAAGCCGTATGATTCTCGAAAGGATTCGAATTCAGATCCGATGACAGTTTGGAATTGCGAACCGCAATCTGAGCGAACTTCTTCAGGAATCCCATGTCGTCCAAAGAAGCTTTTTAATTTAACGATGACCTCGAAAGATTTCAGTCCGCTAAGCTGAGCTAGTTCGAAAAATCGAGAGTAGTAGTCTGTAGCCACAATGAACCAAACTCCATCAGTTTTGAACAAATCAATCCCAATTTTTTGCCAAGGCCTTTTAGGAAAGTCACTCGGTATCAATGGCTGATGTTTGTTGTCAGAATTTTGGATGCACTGTGGACAGTTCTTCACGGTCTGTTCGATGTCCAAGTACATTCCTGGCCACCATACATTTCTCCTAGCTCTTAGTTGACATTTGGTTATTCCGAGATGCCCCTCATGAATTCTCGACAGAATGAAATTTTGGACTCCTGACGGAACTATGATTCTTGAGCCTCTGAGGAGTAGCCCTTCATTGTTACTGATTTCATTCCGAACAGAATAAAATTTTTTGAGTGATGAACAGATCTGGGTTTTGTTTGGCCACCCTTTCAGTGCATACCTGTTCAAGAGTTTACATGTTTCATCCCTATCTTGTTCTTGTTTAATCAGAATCAAATTTGGATCAGAAATTTCAATAGTTGAGATTACATTGTGAACGTAAAAATTTGTTTCTTGAATGAGTTCTTTGTCGGTAGGGGTTACATGAGAAATCGGACTGCGTGATAGCGTATCTGCTATGATTAAATTTTTTCCTGGAATGTACATGAGCTCAAAGTCGTATCTCATCAACCGCAGTCTCAAACGGAGTAAACGAGGTGTGAGATCATCCAAATCTTTGGTTTGTAAGAGCGATAATAATGGTTTGTGATCGCTTTGAATAAATATGTGTTTCCCAACAATGAAGTCCTTAAATTTATCACAAGACCACGTTACTCCTAGAGCCTCCCTTTCTATGTTTGAATAATTTTTTTCAGCTGGTAGAAGAGTTCGTGAAGCGTAAGAAATTGGACGAAGTTCGCCTGATGTCTGTTTTTGGAGTAAAACTGAGCCAAGCCCTTGCAGTGAGGCATCACACGAAATTATCGTTTCATACTCAGGATTGTATACTGCTAAACAAGGCGGAGTTGTCAGCAGCTCTTTAACCGTGTCAAAGGATTTTTGTTGTGATGATCCCCATATCCATGTAGTTTTTGAGCTGAGTAGGGAAGTTATGGGCTCTAGGACTCCTGATTTCAAAGGCACAAACTTGGCCACGAAATTCACCATGCCTAGGAACCTCTGAACTTCTTTAACGTTTTTCGGCTCTGGCATCTCCTTGATAGCAATAACTTTAAGGGGGTCTACTTCAATACCCTTCTCCGAAATTATATGGCCTAGGTATCTAACACTCGTCTTCTTGAACTCGGTCTTCTCTCTATTAAGAGTCAGTCCAGCCTTTCTTAGTTTGGTCAAAACTTCGCGAAGATAGAAGTCATGTTCTTCTTCGGATTTCCCCCATACCAGAATATCGTCCATCATTGCCACCGCATTTTTCTGGTCACCCAGTGTCTCATTAATCGCTTTTTGAAAAACCTCGGGAGCAGAAGTGATTCCAAATGGTAATTTGAGAAACTTGAACCTCCCAAATGGAGACAAAAATGTAGTAAGTTCTTGGGACTCGGCAGAGAGAGGTATTTGCCAAAATCCACTATTTGCGTCCAACTTTGAAAAACATTTGGCTCCTGACATTTTAGAGAAGCAGTAATCTAATTTAGGGATTGGATGGAAACGTCTCTTGACACACTGATTCAGCCTTGTCAAATTTACACAGATCCGGACTTTTCCATTGGGTTTTGGTACCACTACCATAGGAGCACACCAATCAGTGGCCTTTGAAACTGGAGAGATGACATTCTTTCGAACCATGTCATGTAGCTCCTCCTCAACCAATTTCATCAGAGGTAGAGGAACTGATCTAGGGGTCGAAATAGCATATGGAGTGTAGTTTTCTTTCAACTCTATATCATACTCCTGGCCCAATGTTCCTAGTCCCTGAAACAACTCTTTGAATTCATCAAGGAACGAAATAGGTCGATCGTTGGACTGCACTTCTCGTAGTGAAGGAATTATGTGTAGTGCTTCTATAGCTGGACGGCCTAACAGAGCGCAGTTAGCGTCTCTGATGACATAAACTTTTTGAGACGATTCTATACCTCTGTACGCAAGAGTGGCGTATATGACTCCTTCCACTTCTAATTTGGCTTTGTTGGCACCTCTTATAATCACTGATGTGCTGTAAACCTTATGTTCACTTAGAGCCAAGGATGAAGGAATCACGGTAACATCGGCACCGGTGTCAATTTTGAAATTGACAGTGTCGCACTTGTTCATGAGTATGTCAATCATCCATGGGTCACTTTTCTTTGTTTCCAAATTTCCTATGAAATATTCGTTTAATGAGAACTCGGACGAGGGAGCTGCTGATTCACCTGTACCTTCTATTTCGTTTAGTCTCCTACTTCTGCAGACACTACTAAAATGGCCTTGTTTTTTGCAACCATTACAAATAGCATCGCGGGCAGGGCAGGAGCTCTTTTCGAAATGAGCAGGTTTCTTTCCGCACCATCTGCAATAACTCGATGGGCTTTGAAATTTAGGCGTATCGTTCCTACTTCTCATGTCCAGTCTTCTGTTCGATTTCGTGGACAATTCTTCAACCTTCAAAGGAGTACCGTCGTGACCACTGAGCGTCTTTTGTTGTCTGACGAGATCCTCGGAAAGTCTTACGGACGTGACCGCCTTATCGAGTTTCAAATCGTGTTCTAATTGTAGTTTGTTACTTAGTTTTTGATCTTTCATATTAAGAATAAGCACTAAAAGAATCATCTCGTCATACAAAGTACCCCAGTCACACGTTTTGGCTAGTGTGTGGAGACTTGTAACAAAACTTTCGACCGATTCGTGCAAATCTTGCTTCCGTCGTAAAAATTTGGCTCTTTCATAAATGATATTTTTACGCGGAATGAAAAATTCGTCAAACTTTTTTACTACAATCTCATAATCATCGGAAGCATCCCCGCTTAAATTGAAAGAGAGAAAAATTTCCTCAGCTCTTTCCCCTAGATGAAATATGAGTGAATCTATTTGCCTTTTCCCGCTCTGCTCCTCTAACCCCGAAATCGACCTGAACCGATCATATCTGTTCTTCCAGATCATCCATTCTTGGGGATTGAATGAAAAATTTTCAGGAGGGACTACACTTACCGAGGTAAACGTAGATGGAAGCAGCCGTCGAGTCTCAGGGGATCTCTTGTCTCTTACCGGCGAATGTTCCGGCGTTGTTTCTGGTGTGCCCACGGCTCTTCTAGATTTTCTCTTCGGTTTCGGCATCTTGACGGTTCTTAAATCGCTGCCACCATGTATTATTCTACCTTTATGAGGTTTATTAATAATATTACGTTAGAGTAAGAACAACATCAAGATTGTAGAATTGGAACTAAATTTATTAATCAACATGGTCAACTGATTACAAACTAGGGCGGTATAATCAAGGGTGGTAGAGGCGGACTACCTACTACCGAATAGTGATGCTAATCTACTAAACACATAGAGTCTAAGTTACATTTTTGAGTTCAATGAATATAGGATTGGGAAGAACTTTCTATCATTCCATCTGCATTTCACACCCGCTTCTCACTCTTCCGACCAACCTCGCTAGAAAAAACTCGGTTTTAGACGTAATCAGAAAGATTGGAGGCAACGCGGATATGATTGCGGTATTTCGAAATGCTGGACAGAATTCAGACAAGTCTTTGTGAACGGGAAAAAAGTCGTTTTGGAGGATAACCTACGTCTTCCCAGTCGACTACCCGAATCACGGTCCACGAAACAACTGTAAAAAATAAATAATATTATGAATAATATTAAACAACTGTATAAACCATATTATGGTTTGCCCTAGGCATGACAGAACCGACAAAAAAACCGAATTTACGCTCAAAAAACTGAATAGAAGCTGAGAACAGTCTTCTAATGACAACAAGAGTAAAAACAAAGCCGGTGGTCCGAAGGTGTCCACCATTTAGGAGGCTCACTGATAACAGGCGCGCATGCGCATTTCGATGAAAACGTCTATTATTAGATAAGTAGATTGCAGCAAGGGGTGGACCCTTACATGTTTCAAACGTTTCCCTGAGATATTTTGAACTCAATATCTCACGGCCATGGCTAGGCTGTGAAAAATTTTATATACTTAGTTCAAAAATACTAATTTTGGATTTTAGCTGGGCAATTTGGACATTTCTGTTGCATGTTAAGCGCTCATAAATAACATAAACGATAGGACGACTTTGCATCTTTGCACATTCTCCTTCATCAAAAACTAGCTTACTTATCAGTAACGGAGCCTTCTCAGCCCAGACAAATTTGGCGAAAGCTCTGACCTGCTCGGTTCAAACCAAAGATATACATCAACGATGCAAAAGGTCACGATCCAAGCCTCAGGGAAGGAACAATGATTTGGCAACAGTAAACGCCGGGATTCGATCCCAAATTAGACCTTTCACCACGTTCACGTGCAGGCTTCCTCCCGCTGGGTGATTAATTTTCGATTAGCCCCCTCGAGATGATATCCTTCAATTTAATAGATGCAACACCCATCAAGAGAAAGGCGTCTCGCTCCTTCTACGGTCCAGTCCGCTTTGAGCAATAATTAAACCCCGAGATTTGTTAATGACCCTGCGGACAGGAGGAGATTTAATGGGGAAACGTGACTTTTAAACTCCGCGAGAAAAAATCCGTTTTGATAATGAACGGTGATAATCTGCAAATGAAAGGAGCTCCCGCATGGGTGGTTCTGTAACTTGTAGGAGATTGCGATCTGAATAGTGCGAGTAAATCGGATAGAATAGATCAGGTAAACTAAAAAGGTTAAAAGCAACGAGTATTTATATATCTAACTAAAAGAGTTGCAGGAATAATAATGGGGTTGCTCTTGCATTCTCCAATCACTGATACATAAAACGCTCTCATTATGCTGCCATTCCCAGCTGAGGGAAACTCGAAAAAAACATGGGACGCGGTGAAATCAGCCATTCAAGGCACAAATCAAACAAATAGGATTGAATGCCCACTAGTCAAAGAAATAATGAAAAACAAAAATATCCCCCACAAAGAAGCACAAAAAGAAGCCTGCGACTCACTAAATACGTTTTTCTCTCAAGTTGGAAGGAAGCTCTTCGCTAACTTTCCATGTATGCACCAAAAAACAAAACCTCCCATTCAAAAAACAACAGATTTCGCTCTCGTCTTGGATAGCATGACGGACAATGACCTAGAAAAAATCTTACAATCTATGAAGGGAAATTCAGCTCCCGGAATAAATGGAATCCAGTTGGGGCTGATAAAAAACCATATTAGTATTCTTAAAGAACCTCTCCTTCACATATACAATCTTAGTCTTTCAACATCCACATTTCCCGAAGCCTTCAAAGCAGCAAAAGTAATCCCTCTCTTCAAAGGGGGAGAATTGGGTGATTTTGGGAATTACAGACCCATCTGCATGTTGAGCACGCTATCAAAAATATTTAAAAAATTTGTCAAAAACCAGTTGTATTCATACCTTGAAGGAAATAAATTATTAAACCCCAATCAATTCGGTTTCCGCAAAAATATGGGAGTAAATGATGCACTATTTTCCCTAACTACTGACCTCTACAAAATAAGGGACAACAACCAGAAAGGTGTACTAATACTGCTTGATATAGTAAAAGCTTTTGACGCAATTCCTAGGGAATCACTAATGTACAAATTGGAGAGTCTTGGAATCATGGGGCCTACCCTGAAATGGTTCAGAAGCTACTTGACTGACAGAAGGCAGATAGTCTCAATTGGCGACTAGACCAGTGAGGAATCCATTAATGATTTTGGGGTCGTTCAAGGAAGTACATTAGGACCAATACTATTTTTAATATATATAAATGAAGTAGCACATTTAGATTTACCTAACTCGAAATTATATTTATTCGCTGATGACACAGCAGTACTCTGTGAAGGTGACACTTGGGAAAACGTTTTCAGCAACGCCAATCAGGTTATAAATCAAGTAGGGAAATGGTTTCACAAGAAATATCTCACATTGAATGCTAACAAGATCAAACTGATAGTTTACGGAGGAAATAAGTCACAAATTGAGGGAAAACACTTGAAAATCATCCTGCACTCTTGTGTAGAAGATCAAATACGCTCATGTGATTCGATAGGAAGAGTTGCAAGGCATAAGTATCTGGGGCTAGTTCTGGATGAAGAGCTTAAGTGGAAGCCCCATATAGACTATATCCATGATAAGATTAGGAAATATATATATATTCTACAATGTTTGACACACGCTCCCGAAGCAAACAATAAAACTTATATATTATACCATGTTGCAATCTGTATTGCAGTATGGCATAATAGCATGGGGAGGAACGTATTCCACCCATATAAATAAGTTACATGTTCGGCAGAAAATTATCATAGAAATGATGTTGTCATTACCGCGTAGGACCCCTTCCGTAGATCTATTTGATATTGCAAAGGTATTTACTATTAGACAACTTTATCTGAAAAATCTACTATTGCAATTCTTTAGGACACCCAACATAATTGAAGTTTCTCGAAGGGATCCGAAATACGATACTAGATATGCCGCCGCAGGGAATGTAATTGGCCCTAGACCTAGACTGACTCTGACAAAACACAGCCCGATCTTCATTCTACATTTGTTACACCGAGAAATTGTTTGTAGCATGAAAAGTCCCCAGAAGTTTACTAGACCAAAATACAAAAAGCAAGTGTTAAGTTGGCTAGTTACAGAAGGGGGCTTTAGATGCGAAAGGCTACTAAACAGCATATATGTATAGGAGACTATTCAAGTTTAGAGATTATTAAAGTTAGAGAATATTAAGTAAGTTAATATATGTTGGAGATTATCAAAATGCGTCCTTAATTCTGTCCAATCATGTATTGTTTATTAATTCACTTATTACTGTAATTGTATAGTAGACATCAATTTATTTACCGATATGGAGCGATTTTGCAAAGATCCTACCCTACAACACGGGCCAAGCTTAATGTCGGGTAGGAAATCTGAGCAAATTGCATCCCTTCATGCATTTATATTATTGTAAAAGTGTACAAAATGGCGAAAATAAACATATCTATCTATCTATCTGGTCTCCGGTCTCTAAAAATTCAATACTATCTTGAACTGATGGAAAAACAATAATTTTTTAAATTTTTGAGCTGCGGCGTTTTGAAAATTTCAACCCTTAGAGGTGACCAACACCAACCAAAAGCTTCGGGGCACAACTAGACCCTAAATTGAGCCCATATACAAAATTTCATAGAAATCGTTCCAAGGTAACTAGGAAAGATTCTACGTACCTTGAAACGTGAGCCAACAAATTTTGAGGGGTGGGTATAATATTGCTTCCGAGTGTACCAAGGTAACGGAAACTTTGTTTTCAATTTTCAAGGTTGAAAAAAATGTTTTCCAACATTTAAATTTCCACTCGCGTTTTACGTTTCAGACCTTCCTGAACAATTTTGGTTCCGTGCCTGTCATGAAATCCTTGCCTCAGCCATAACTTCTATCAATGGTCCCCTATGAAGATCATTACTCCCGGACTGATGGCGCAAACGTGATATCATGGCCACAGCCATAACTTCTACACTTTTCAACCGATTTCGATGATATTTTTGGCGATTATTCGGGTTGGCGAGTAGATAGTCCTCTATGAAAATCATGGCCCCTGAATTGAAAGTATTTTGTGCGCATGCGAGAACGTGAAATCCATGAAGCAGCCACAACTTCTACATTTTCCAACGATATTCAGTGATTGTGCGGGTTGACATGTGGAGTCCCCAATGATGGTAGTGCAAAAGAGAGTGCACTTAGAGATTGATGTTTTGAGATTAACTACTATGCATCGGATCATCCATATAATCGTGTTATGGATACGAGGATGCTATGTGCCTCACCCAGGTGGCAGACATTTTATCTTGCTCATTCCAAAGGTTCAATATTAAAAATAAACCAAAAATTCGGAATTTTTTTTAATTCCCAGAAATTTTAAGGTTATTTGGCGTCTGGGTAAATTTTACTTTCTTCACTGAGCAAAAATACCAGTTCCCAGAGAGAGCTTATCAAAATGCTTAGCAAAAATAATACGTAGGTACGTCGAATATCACCCCCATTTATTAGGCAGAAATTAGGCAGGAAATGGGTTATAAACTGTTTCAGGAAATTAGTTATAAACTAGAATTTTCAGGCCCTTTATACGTTGGAGGAAGTAATCTATGGTACTTTAATATTGAGTACTTTACTACTAATTGAGTACTTTGCATAATATTGATGGAGTAAGGAAAGTAAAAGAGTATCGGACTGTCTCTTCCGCTCGTCTTCAGGTCGTATGTTGTGATTTCACGTAGGAAGGGAATCTCTATCCGTGACCGTCAAAGGGTGAATGAGATGACCTTTGCTACTCACTGCTTCTGCTGGATGGAATTTGCCCTCGAATTCGATAGTAATGTCATTCCTGTGTTCAGTCGGTTCTGTGAATTATTTGACGAGCTCTCCCTCCGGTAATGCAGCACTTGTATTCGGCGGGAGAGTTACACGACTGTGCGGATGGATCGTCCGCATGAACCTACATGACACGTTATTAATACTGTTGAGAATAGAATTAAACTTGTATGCTGCCCTGAGCATTTTACACGTTCCTATCAACCACCAACTCCTTGGTGGAAGATTATTCCGATGTTGTTTACGCCAACTCTCCGGCCATTATTTAACCCTTAATATCCTGAGGTATCTTTTTGGAAGTACGATTTTTACCTGCAACTGTTTATCCATTTTAGAACCTTTTTTTTTAGCGTGATTTATTATTGCAACTGAATATTAAAATAGAATCCATTTAGCAATACCTGCTACATATCATTTGTAAAAAAAAAGGCCGTTTTGTTGAGAGCCCGCTTACAGTAAAACCCAGCCCCTTCTCATAACAGTATCTTCAACACTGAGTTATAATTGGACGGCTTTAAGCAGAAAGGAACCAATATCAAAATCGCTGCATTACACAAATGATTATTATTTTTCTGTATAGATCACTCGCCTCCAAAGCACACAGCTTGGACGTTGTTACCACATACCAACCATACTTTACCTTCACAATTAAGTTTATTTTGGAGACATAAACGCTAAAAACTCAATGCGAAGAAATAAAGAGTTGTTAGTGCTTACACTAGGAAATTCGAAAACTGGTTGCTAAGGACGCAAAACTGAGGACAACTCAAAGAAACGAAAAAGATCGCATTTTGGTTAGCTAAAATTTCAACGGAGGTTAGGCCTTTTTTGGTTTATTATTTTCAATAATGAACCTTTGGAATCGACCAAGAAAAAAAAATGTTTAACACCCCCTCAAAATTTGATGGTTTACGTTTCAGGTACGTAGAATCCAAAAATTGAATAGAAAAATTTGCCCGTTCGTCCGCCGTACGCGGCACTTTCCCCATTTAGCATTGACCGATGTTGATGAAATTTGGTATGTAGGCTCCATTTGGGGTCTAGTTGTGCCCCGAAGATTTTGGTTAATGTAGGTAAGTTTTAAGGGTTCCAAAATGAATTTTGAAATTTTGAAAACGCCCTAACTCAAAAAATTTTGATATAAAGGTATTGTTTTTCCTTCAATTCAAGATTTTATAGAATATTTGGAATTTTTTGAGACCACGCGGAGCTCTGTAGGACAAACCGTTCGCTCCTTACGAGAATTTAACCCTTCACTGGTAGACCCCGGAGCGCGGCGCTCCTTCAGCCCATTTTTCGAATAATGTGGTTCACAGTGGCTATCCTTAGGGCTGATATTCACAGTTCCCTCCTAGAAACCACCTCTACGCAGGGTTAGTGAGAATCGGTTTCTTGCACTAAAACGTGAATGTGTCAGATCGCTCTTAAGTCTGAGCGCTCTTCTGATCCCAAGAAATGGCTTCAGCGGTCTGAGGAAGATTCTGACGATATGGCAGAACGTACATCTGACTGAAACGGCTTTGATTAGTTAAATTTTGATTGCTCAGTTATTTGTATTTCAGAGTTGAGCAAAACCTATTTTTACCAATACGTATTTCTGAGTTCAATAAAAAAAACTTTTTTACCAATATGTTTTTCATTGAACACTTTTAGATACACCAGGAGATGAGTTGAGTATCTCACTCTGACCAAAAACAATTGAAAAATATGATAAATATTGATTTTTTCGGGAGGAAGTACCAAAAGAGCGCCGCGCTCCTGGGTCAACCTTTTGCGAGATGAGATTAGGTCTACCACTGGAGGGTTAAGTGTTTTACGTACGATAAATCAGAAACACGAGTGTGAATCGCAAAAGAGGTCTATTCTCCGTTCAAATTTTAGTTGACCGAAATGCGATCGATGTTTTTCTTCATGTTGGATGGTTGGTGGCTTTGCAGACGAGTGATCTATAGAAAAATAATAAACCATTGTGTAATAATTTGCAGCGTTTGCTAGGACCAACCCTTAAGTTCTAGTAGGGAGCGAACGGTTGGAACGGTGTTCTCATTTGATTCTGGAAATTCAATACTATTTTAAAAATCGAAGAAAAAACCAAAGAGGAAATTTTTTGAGCTAGGGCGTTTCGAATTTTAAACCCTTAGATGTGACCTACATCAACGAAAAGCTTCGGGGCACAACTAGACCCCAAATGGAGCCCATACACCAAATTTCATCAAAGTCGGTCAATGTAACTGAGGGAAGTTGTATTCGATTTTTGGAATCTACGTACCTTGAAACATAAAGCAACAAATTTTAGGGGGGCAGGTTAACTTTTTTTCTTGGTCGATTCCAAAGGTGCACAAATTCTAAAACATCGATGAAGTTCATAAAACTCTCTTTCCTACCAGATTTAGATGTATTTTGCCATTTTTTGGTTTCTTCGAGTAGAATAATATTCTATACATATTATGTCACAATTACATATTATGTCACTCACTCGTGTTTCCTCAACAACCAAGAATAAAATCAGTTGAAGGCACCCACAACTTTGGGATAACGATGACTAACTAGAAGCTTCCCGTCGTAAATAAACTTGTATGCGCGATAATATGGTTGGTAAGTACAATTAATGAACAAACTCGTGTTCTTTGCAGAAGGTGATCTTTGCAGTAAAATAATAAATCTTTGTATAATAATTTACTTAGTTAAAAATTACCCACAAGCATCAGCTATTGACATTCAAATGTTAAAATTTCAAATTGATCAAAAATTCTAAATTATGGAATTTGTAGATGTAAAAGATGCCCCTAGAGGATCTAAAAACGATATAACTGCTTCAAACTGCGTCAGATTTGAGAGGAAAATGACTGGAAATATTAAGAAAATCTGAATTATTGACTTCGGTAACAGAGGAAGTAAGGTCGAAAGTAAATAAAATATTTACTGCAATGGAGTGCTATCTCACTACAACAGTAAGTAATTGTGAGAAGCGATGTGTGCCAACAGCTAACATAAATGAGTGCTATGTTGTACGAGAAGTTTCCCATGGTCGAGGTCAGTATGCAGTGTTTACTTACTCGCAGCTCTGACATCAAGAAAGGTGCAAATTTAATGACGTTTGTATTTCTGATTTGACCCCGTGACCTAGGTCATGCGCTTTGAATACGCAGCAACCGAGTTTCGATCGCCAGCTCCGCTAACCACGAAACACTCAAAACCTTTGGATTTGAGATTGAACCTCGTAGTAGCTCAACTTGAAAGCAACAAAATTGGAAATATTTGAGGGGTTTTCAATAAATACAACATCTTTCTGATGCATTCTTGGATAAGAGAAATAGGTAACTTAAACAAAGAATGGAATGACCAACGTTCGACTACCTTTTTTATCTTCTTAGTGGTTTTGAAACATAAGCAAGTGAAATGGGGATTGTGAAGAGGTAACAACAGTATTATGAGGAAGAGCGTTCTCAATACATTTCTTTGTTTTCACTTTTCAAGGACGAAAAAAAAAAGTTCTCCAAAATCAAAATTTTCACTCGCGTTTTGCGTTTTAGACCTTTTAGACGTTTAGACCTTTTAGACGAACAATTTTGGTTCCGTGTCTGTCTGTCTGTGTGTCTGTCTGTCTGTCTGTCATGAATTCCTTGTAACGCGCATAACTTTACGAAGTTATAGTCCGATTTCTATGAAATTTTCAGGGATTGTGCGGGTTGGTGTGTAGACGGTCCCCTATGAAAATCATCATCCCCGGACTGATAGAAGCGACTGCGCATGCGCAAATGTGAATTCCTTGTAACGGCCATAACTTCTACATTTTCCATCCGATTTCAATGAAATTTACAGGGATGTTACACATTAGTATTTAGATATCCCCTATGAAAATCATCACCTTCGAACTGATAGTAGCCATTGCGCATGCGCAAATGTGAATTTCTTTGTAACGGCCTTAACTTCCACATTTTCTACTCGATGTCGATGAAATTTTCAGGGATTATGCGGATTAGGCTGTAAATGGTCCCCTATGAAAATCACTACCCCCGGACTGATAGTAGCCGCTGCGCATGCGCAAACGCGAATTCCTTGTAACAGCCATGACTTCCACATTTTCTACCCGATTCCGATGACATTATTAGGGATTACGCGGATTAGGTTGTAGATGGTCCCCAATGAAAATCAAGGCCTTAAAATTTACAGAAGCCTCTGCGCAGGCGCAAACGTAAAATCCTTGTAACAGCTATAACATTTACATTTTTCATCCGACTTTGATGAAATTTTCTAGGATTGTCCAGATTAGCGTGTAGATGGTCCCCTATGAGGGTAGTGAAAGGTACTTAGAGATTGGTGTTTTGAGATTAACTACTATGCATCGGATCATCTATACAGGGTGTTAGCCTAACTGGTCTGTCATACGGTACCAGTCGATTCTACAACTAATTTGCTACAAAAAATGTCTCGTAGCGATTATTTTTAAAACCCTTCGTTTTCGAGTTATTTTAACTTTAAACTTTTTTTCGTGATTTTGACCTTATCTCATTAAATCGGTCATAACTCCGTTAATTAGCTGTGTAAATTACAATTTGAGGACACCGCTGGAAAGAGTATTAATTTTCTATCGGATAGATGCCTTAACTTTTTTTTGAGTCAAGGTTTGAGTTATGAAAACGTCCTATAAAAAGAGAATTTTACGTAATTTTGGAAACCTTGCATTTTTTCAATTTCAAATTGAGCTATGAGGACTCATACTTTTTCAAGATGCAAGAAGAGTGAAAACTGCGTCAAAATCTCAGCTTTCCAATGGTATAATCAAAACATATTCTACAAGCGAATTTAGGGGAGAAATTCGTGTTTGAACGCGGAGAAACGTGCATTTTTTCAACGAAATCAGCGCTCTGGCTTCCCCTTTCCGGAGGCCTCGCGGTCTACCGCCCACTGCTGTCGTCCGACCCCTCAGATCGACTAGGCGGAGCGCCGATTTCGTTGAACAAATGCACGTTTTTCCGCGTTCAAACACAAAATTCTCCCCTTAGTTCAGTTGCAGAATGTTTTGATTGTACCATTGGAAAGCTGAGATTTTTGTGCAGTTTTCACTGTTCTTGCATCTTGAAAAAATGTTGATCCTTGTAGTTCAATTTGCGATTGAAAAAATGCAAGGTTTCCAAAATTACGTAAAATTCTCTTTTTAGAGGACGTTTTCATAACTCAAACCTTGACTCAAAAAAAGTTAAGGCATCAATCCAATAGAAAATTAATGCTCTTTCCAACGGTATCCTCAAATTGTAATTTACACAGCTAATTAACGGAGTTGTGACCGATTTAATGACATAAGGTCAAAATCACGAAAAAAAAGTTTAAAGTTAAAATAACTCGAAAACGAACGGTTTAAAAAAAAATCGGGTACTTGAGTATTAAACGGAGGCCACCTAACCTATAGAAATATTTCGTACCGGATACCAAAAATAACTACATAATTGGAAAGAACACACTTTAATAGATTTACAGGTGAAGTTTAGAAATAATCCGACGCCTGGTTCTGACGTTGTGCAACCCAGAACGCAGCAATGTCGGTCAGGATGGAGTTGAAAGCGTCGCCGCCGCTAGCAGTCACATCAGATCGCCACCCCTCTCCCTAAAAGTTGTAGATCATCTATCAAAAAGCACCTACAATTGTACCTGCTTTACAAGCACCAAAAGTACCTTCAAATTGTTGGTGCTTTTTGATAGATGATCTACAACTTTTAGAGAGAGGGGTGGCGATCTGATGTGACTGCTAGCGGCGGCGACGCTTTCAACTCCATCCTGACCGACATTGCTGCATTCTGGGTTGCACAACGTCAGAACCAGGCGTCGGATCAATTCTAAACTTCACCTGTAAATCTATTAAAGTGTGTTCTTTCCAATTATGTAGTTATTTTTGGTATCCGGTACGAAATATTTCTATAGGTTAGGTGGCCTCCGTTTAATACTCAAGTACCAAAAATCGCTACGAGACATTTTTTGTTGCAAATTAGTTGTAGAATCGACTGGTACCGTATGGCAGACCAGTTAGGCTTACATCCTGTATAATCGGGTTATGGATACGAAGAAGCTATGTGCCACACCCACTTGGCAGACGTTTTTGCCCTGTAACTACTCCAGCCGCATGCCGAAAATATTCGAGTCCTCCAAGATCAACATTCTTACCCACAGCTGTCCGATCAATTATGGTTCGGTGTCTCGTCTTTCTGGCGAAACCATACGGAGATAATGTACGATAATGAAGTGAGTAAAGCCGAAGAGCAACTGCCCTACAAGTTTCATTGCCCCAAGACTAACGGTGCTTTGAAATTAAACATGAATAGCTTTGAACTGCAGGGTGCGGCGACTTAACTTCTTTTTATTTCAAAATGAATAAAACGCATTGTATGACACAGAAAGTTTGTAATTTGGTTTTTACAATGTAGATTCCCAACCAAAGTTTTGTTTTACGTAGTTTTGAAGATGAAATCACTTATAAAACGTCCCCAATGAGGGGTGCGCTGATTTTTTTTTTTAATTTTTAATCGAAAGTAGACCTCATTCTGAGAATTTTGACACCAGCCGTTCTCTTTGTGGATGAGTAGACCTTTTTCTATGATTTTTCAAAGTTCCGAATGTTTATGACGTCACGCGCCTCTCCCGCCTGGGCGGGACCCCCCAGCCCACTGTGACGTCATAAACATTCGGAACTTTGAAAAATCATAGAAAAAGGTCTTCCCATGCTAGAAGGACGCGGTTGGTGTCAAAATTCTCAGAATGAGGTCTAGTTTAGATTAAAAATAACAATAAACCGTTTTTCCGACTCATGCGCACCCCATTCCCGATTCATTGAATATACCGATTTCTGGCGTATTTCATGACTCCTTCAAACATAGCTAGCGTTATGTTAGAAATTCCTTCCTGATTTCGTTCTTTAAACCTTAAAGGATCCTTGGACGGTTCACATAAAAACGGGATTTCAAAAAACCCCATAGAAAAAATCACAAGAGGACGGGGAGTCCCGGCCACTGCAAATCGTCTCTGATTGAGACGAGGCGTTCTGGGAAGTGTTTCCTCAAAACAGTCATCTTGTTGTTATTCGGTGTTACAAAATTTGTTTTTTGTTTTTCTGACATTTGGCTCCAACAAGACGGTGCAACAGCACACATCGCAAGAGCATCGATGGATTTAGAGGGAACCCTTCCCAGAACGCTTTCGCAGTGGCCGGGTCTCCCACTTTGTCCCCTCGGGATTTTTTCTATGGGGTTTTTTGAAATCCAGTGAACCATCCAAGGATCCTTCAAGATTCAAAGAACGACACCAGGAAGGAATTCCCAACATAACGCCTGCTATCCTTGAAAAAGTCACCAGACAAGAGGCACCAGAGACAAACACCAGGGCTCGGAATCAGTATAATATACTGAATTGAATATTATTCAATGAATTGAGAATGGGGGACCACCTAATTGATTTTACCTTCAAAACTACGTAGAATAAAACTTTAGTATGTTGTGTCCCTACATTGTATGAACCAAATTACAAATTTTCTGATTCATACAATGCGTTTTATTCAGTTTTGAAAATAGGAAGTAAAGTTGCCGCACCCTGAATTTTCAAGATCCTAAGAGTCCAAAAACGGCGCGAATCCAGGTGGTATTTTGGTTTTCGTTCCACGGCGATTGCCGATCAATTTTATCACATTTGGATCAGTTGGAGTTTCAGAGAGAGAGCAGAACAACATCGAATTCCTAGTACCAGGCAAAACAGTACGAAAAGCTCCTCGAGAATCTTCAAAGAGATATTTTAACCAATTTTGAAGTTCGATAATGAGGAATTTCACCGAATTCTGTTTGCATTTTTCCTGAATAGTTAATGGTGTGGGATAGATGAAAATCGGGCTGATTTCGGAAAATAAGTCTCCTGTTATTTTTGGGAGACAATCAAAATTTTAAATTTCAAAACTAACCGGGAAAACAGACGTGCAGCGGGAACGCTCGCTGATTGGGCTGTTCAGATCGCCGTCTCCTCCCAGTGTTGCCCATTGGGACGACGAAATCGTGTTTTCTAAGAGAAAAGTTATCAAACAAAAACAGAGGAAACCTAATTTTCCCTATCTCGCTTTTTCTATTTTTTTTTCTTCAGTTTTTCGATTTCGAACTTTACTGTTTCATGAAATTTTGCATCTGGGGACTATACATTTCTCGATCTCAGCGCTTCTAGCGGCCATAAATGAACTATTCCAGCATGACGTCATTTTCCCGGTTTTTTTTTAAACATTCGTATTTTTTACACTGTTTTGTTTATTCGTAAATTAGGAAGTAAGGGCTGAAAGTTTGCCTTAGGGGGTTTTTAGAGGTGCTGAATCCGATTTTGGGGTCAAAAATAGGAAATTCCGACATGGTGAAATTCCTCATTTGTAATGAGAACTACTTCTTGTTTGGAATAATGGGACCTCTCTACGCTTCACACTCCTCCAACTAGTTTATTATGAAAACTTAGCAAAGTTGGAATCCCCGCCGTCAAAGATGGAACACCTATCTCTTGAACTGAGAAAAGAACGAATTGATGGCTCCAACTTTCGAAGTTTTGTCAGAATTCTGGAGAGCTTCCCAAACAAACGAAAAGAAAACAATTTTTACGCTGTTTGATTAATATTTGTCCAATCTTTACAACATATCAGACCGTTAGATCCAAGGTAGTGTGTAACCCGACACCCAACAGGTTGTATACTCCTTGTTTACAAGAACTTATGGAAGGCGATTCACTCGTGAGAGAGACGGGTTGCAGGCGAAGTTTGGTTTCCCAAGTTAGTGGCCACCCGAAGTTATGCGTGAATCAGTCAAGTTAGTTATCAAGCTGTCCAACTTCAACTGAAACTCAAATTACTGCTTCACTCAGTTTTCTCACTACCGACATTCGACCAACCACCATGATTAATATTGATAATGGTTGATAAGATCGAGACAAACACTACCCCTAGTACCAGCGAATATTCATTCATCCCTTGATGAAACCTGATTACAATTGATTTTTTTCGAATTATGGAAATTGAAGGTTATTCTGTAATTTTCCCACAATCTCTCATCATCAGTGATAATCACGAAGGAACTATATTTGTCGAGCAAACTTGTATATTTCATAGAAACTTTCACAAAAACGCTGCAAATTATTACACAATGGTTTATTATTTTTCTATATTGATCACTCGTCTACAAAGCCACCAACCATTCAACATGAAGAAAAACATCGATCGCATTTCGGTCTGCTAAAATTTGAACGGAGATTAGGCCTCTTTTGCGATTCACACTCGTGTTTCTGATTTATCGTACGTCCAACCCTTAAATTCTCGTAGGGAGCGAACGGTTTGTCCTACAGAGCTCCGGGTGGTCTCAAAAAATTCTAAAAATTCTATAGAACCTTGAATTGAAGGAAAAACAATACCTTTAAATCGAAATTTTTTGAGTTAGGGCGTTTTCAAAATTTTAAAATTCATTTTGGAACCCGTAGAACTGACCTATATCAACCAAAAGCTTCGGGCACAACTAGACCCCAAATGGAGCCTACATACCAAATTTCATCAAAATCGGTCAATGCTGTGGCAAAAGTGCCGCGTACGGCGTACGGCGGACGGACGGCCAAATTTTTATTCGATTTTTGGATTCTACGTACCTTGAAACGTAGGCCATCAAATTTTGAGGGGGTGTTGAAAAATTTTTTTTCTTGGCCGATTCCAAAGGTTCATTATTGAAAATAATAAACCAAAAAAGTCTGCCGAATGGGTGTGGCACATAGCTTCCTCGTATCCATAACCCGATTATATAGATGATCCGATGCATAGTAGTTAATCTCAAAACATCAATCTCTAAGTACCTTCCACTACCCTCATAGGGGACCATCTACACGCTAATCTGGACAATCCTAGAAAATTTCATCAAATTCGGATGAAAAATTAAGTGAGTAGGTGTATGTGATTGGATCAAAAAAATACTTAGCCTCGGCTGGGATTCGAACCCGGGACAGTTCTATGCATTACCTCAGAGCTATTGAGGCCTAGTAATGTAATGAATAGGATTTGAGATTCTCACAGACCATCCCTCTATGAATGAATCCCTCTATGAAAAACCATTCTCCATGGTTTTCATAGGGGACCATCTAAACACTACTCTGTAACATCCCTGAAAGCTTCATTGAAATCAGATGGAAAATGTAGAAGTTATTGCCGTTACAAAGAATTCACGTTTGCGCATTCGCAGTCGCTTCTATCAGTCCGGGGATGATGATTTTCATAGGAGACCATCTACAACCTAATCCACATGATCCCTAAAAATTTCATCGAAATCGGGTGGAAAATGTGGAAGTTATGGCCGTTACAAGGAATTCACGTTTGCGAATGCGCAGTCGCTTCCATCAGTCCGGGGATGATGATTTTCAAAGGGGACCATTTACAACCTAATCCACATGATCCCTGAAAATTTCGTCGAAATCGGGTGGAAAATGTAGAAGTTATGGCCGTTACAAGGAATTCACGTTTGCGCATGCGCAGTCGGTTCTATCAGTCCGGGGATGATGATTTTCATAGGGGATCGTCTACACACCAACCCGCACAATCCCTGAAATTTTCATAGAAATCGGACCATAACTTCGTATAGTTATGCGCGTCAAAAGGAATTCATGACAGACACACAGACAGACAGACACGGAACCAAAATTGTTCAGAAAGGTCTAAAACGCAAAACGCAAGTGAAAATTTTGATTTTGGAGAACTTTTTTTTTTCATCATTGGAAAGTGAAAACAAAGCTTCCGCTACCTTGGTAGACTCGGAAGCAACACCGAATATTTGTTTCCATGTCCGCCATAGTTGAGGAAGTACTGGATTTACTTATGGAAGGGGATAGAAAAAATCATCAATGGTTGAATATTGAACCCTTTTCATGATCCCACAGTAAGAATTGGGCGTCCTTATGCGATTATTCTGTGGTGAAGGAGGACAGCACTCAACGGAGAAAAAATAAATCACGCACTATTCCGTTTTATACCTTCCTGAATTCGAATCCACTAAGAAAAAAAACCATAGGTGTATGATGTGGTTTTGTGTGAGACAAAATCTTGTGTACTCTTCCCAGGCCTTAGTTTTCAACAGATTTGCGTGGTTCTTTAAATGTTCGTCGCATAAATCTATCTAATAATGCACTATGTCCTTTAAAATTTCAAATTAAGGTACAACTTTTAAAGTTTGAGCGCCGGTGATTTCGGGAAATACTATCCCGGAACGAGCGACCGACTGAGACCCCCTTAAGGCGGGTTACTTAGTGAAAATGAGGCTAATTCTGACGATACTTTGAGCGCACTTCCTATTCCTCAATTCTCAACAGATTTGCGAGTTTCTTTTGCTTCCAAGTCAAACAAGGCAGCGGGAGCAGTTTCAACTTTTCAGGCAGAAAAGAAAAATGCTCTCCAAAATCAAAATTTCCACTCGCGTCTTACGTTTTAGAACTTCTTGAACAATTTTGGTTCCGAGTCTGTTCGTGTGTGTGTGACTCATGAAATCCCTGTACCTAACATGCAAACTATTCAAAGTTATTGTGTTGTTGTTGTGGATTATGCGGATTTGGGTGTTTTTTAGATAATCACTTGTGGCAACCCCCTAAAAGGTGCCAATTGACTAGAAAATGAGATTCCCAAAGTTTTAGGTCGATCGGATAGCAATAACCCGTGCCGCATCGAGGTTGAAGTTCAGAAAAACTCACTTTTTTTCATAAAAATATTCTTTTTTTCCTCATAACATTGTAACCATTTGTCCTGGAGGCTTGAGATTCAAATGTATCAATTTTCCATATAACAGAGTAATAAAGATACATCAAATCGCCTGGAGGTCGGTTTCATAGACTGGAGTGTGGTTTTTAGGGGTATGCTTAAAAAGCCACATTTGCTAAAACGGACCACGTTTTGAGATGGAAAAAGCTGAATAACATAAAATCTATAGCATGTAGCGAAAAATTTATGTGAGTAAAAGTTGAAGAAAATAACATTTTAAATAAAATGAGACCAATTTCAAGTCTCTAGGACAAATAGTTATCATGTTATGAGGAAAAAAAGAATATCTTTATGAAAAAAAGTGAGTTTTTCTGAACTTCAACCTCGATGCGGCACGGGTTAATGTTATCCGATCGACCTAAAACTTTGGGAATCTCATTTTCTAGTCAAATGGCACCTTTTAGGGGGTTGCCACGACTGAATTACGGAAGTTGATTTTTCGTGACCACCCTGATACACAAGGCAACAGGGGAATTTTTTTTTTTTTTAGATTATCACTTGTGTCAACCCCCTAAAAGGTGCCAATTGACTAGAAAATGAGATTCCCAAAGTTTTAAGTCGATCGGATAGCATTAACCCGTGCCGCATCGAGGTTGAAGTTCAGAAAAACTCACTTTTTTCATAAAAATATTCTTTTTTTCCTCATAACATTGTAACCATTTGTCCTGGAGGCTTGAGATTCGAATGTATCAATTTTCCATATAACAGAGTGATAAAGATACATCAAATCGCCTGGAGGTCGGTTTCATAGACTAGAGTGTGGTTTTTAGGGGTATGCGTAAAAAGGCACATTTGCTAAAACGGACCACGTTTTGAGATGGGAAAAGCTGAATAACATAAAATCCATAGCATGTAGCGAAAAAATTATGTGAGTAAAAGTTGAAGAAAATAACATTTCAAATAAAATGAGACCAATTTCAAGTCTCTAGGACGAATAGTTACTATGTTATGAGGAAAAAAAGAATATCTTTATTATAAAAAAGTGCGTTTTTCTGAACTTCAACCTCGATGCGGCACGGGTTAATGTTATCCGATCGACCTAAAACTTTGGGAATCTCATTTTCTAGTCAAATGGCACCTTTTAGGGGGTTGCCACGATTGAATTACGGAAGTTGATTTTTCGTGACCACCCTAATACACAAGGCAACAGGGAAATTTTTTTTTTTTTTTAGATAATCACTTGTGGCAACCCCCTAAATGGTGCCAATTTAATAGAAAATGAGATTCCCAAAGTTTTAGGTCGATCGGATAGCATTAACCGATGCCTCTGAGCATGCGCAAACGTAAAATCCTTTTTCCCCCTCTATTTTTATCAGAAATTGGTGCAATTTTCCGGGAGTGTTGAGATTGGCGTGTAGATGGTCTCCAATAAAAAATCCTCCCCCAGGAACCGATAGCAGCTAGTGCGCATGCGCAACCGTGAATTTCCTTGTAACAGCCATAATTTATACATTTTCCATCCGATTTCGATGGAATTTTTTGGAATCGTACGGATCGACGTGTAGATGGTCCCCCATTAGGGTACTGCAAGGTACTTAGAGACTGGTTTATTGAGATAAGCTATTGCATAGGATCATCCGTACAATTGGGTTATGGATAATGGTTAATCTCAGATAATGATTATAGGATGGTAGCAGTGGTACCCCTTCGCCCTTCTCTCCACTCCTACCTACCTGATTCTTTCTCCCAGTTAGTTGTTCTTCTTCATCCGCCATTTGAACAGCCAAGTCCTCGCGACGCCCCAATTCCTATTCAAACTTTAATTCATGTTGATGTTTAGTGCCGAGAAGTTGCATTTCGGGATACCTCCCTCAGAATTTCCCTTTTGGTACACTCGTCAGTCTTCAATTTACTACAGGAAATCAGCACTCAACTTGCGCCTCTACACGTGAGTCACGATCCTTTTTCCCAGAAAAATCCATGTACCATTGTGCTACTATTTTCTTGTTTAAATTTTAATAATTGCGGGTACTTTCCCCACCAGATACGAAGAAGCTATGCGCCACACCCTCTTGGCGGATCACTGATGGACATCATCCCGTCATTATCACGTACCCCAAATCCAAACATCCTTTCATTAGAGGAACTAGATCCCACCAGCATAATCTCTAAGACGGATTAATACTCTGTTTCAAACAATGGATTAGGCACAGACCTACCAGGTGGGTGTTGCAGGGAGAGTAACTGGTCCAAACGTAGCGAGTAATCGGGTTATATCAGTTTCCCTAACCAGAATTTCACCGAATCCACACTTGAGATTTATCGGCTCGTTTGGGAGATATCCCAGGATTCTCGTCTGTTACGTGACTTGGAATATGGAACCCTCACCGACAATAGCTACACTCAACTGTGGGCTCGACTGCCACACGGGGTGTGTTAAAGTACGCACGTAGCATCGTAAAAATAGTTCGTGCGCGGAAATTATTTTCTTCATCACCTTCCACACAGAATCCACACCTGCGTCGGTAATAATCGTAACTCGAGGAATTCATAGATTTACGAACAACGTCTCACCTATCAAGCCCTTGGAGCCCCTGCATTACTCATCCGATCCCATGAACGCTCTAACTAGATCTAACTCATTGAATACTACAAAAGATGAGGGGAATAATTTTGTAAACTCGATTTACTCACCAACCAAAGGAACCAACAAAATTCATGTCACTCACCTGGAACATAGAAATATTTCAGTAAAAAAGAGACAATAAATGAGTACAAGTATTACAGTACAGTACAAGAACAGCACAAATGTACGTTTTTGAACAGTAATAGAAAATATTATATTTAAAATCAGTCAGTTGGCTTTGATTCATCAGTAGGGACGGGATTTTTATTCATCTTAAAATGCTATATATGTACGTAAAATATGTATTTATTTTTTAGAATATACTGCAAATATGTAAAGTTTATAAAACAATTTCTGAAATATAAGCAAAATCGTTAAGCATCTCAACAGCAAAACTGAAAAAAAAGAATAATTCACAATTTACTCTTTGAAATTATTGGCGACGACATGGAAATTTCAAAATCGAACGTAAACCGATGACGATCTGGACGAAGAATGGATTTGTAGCGACTGAACGAGCGCTCGATATACCAGTACCAACATGTTGAGTTACCTGCGACCATTGAGAGCAAGAAACGCGCTTGTCACAAACTGTAGAAAATAAAATGCCTCCATGACTTCGAAAAATTTCATCCAGAAACTCGCGTAGATATTTCGAAATCAGTTTTCTATTGGAGGATGAACCACACTTCCAAGACTGTTATTTACACCCCCCGGTCTGTGATTCACAGCTCCCTGCTATCATCCCCAGCCTTATCTACTAACCCTGGGCGAATAGCAGAAAAATGTGGATCACGAATCTAGCCAACTCATTATTCCTCCAAACTAAAAACTATCACGTTTTTTCGCATTCAAGCGCGGTTTTCTCTATAATAAAAATATTGGAAACCATTCTGTCCATACCGTTGGAACGCTGAGCTTTTGGCTCAACTTTTGGGGTTACAGTGGGAAACAATCGAGTATGATTACTAGTTCTTTTAAACGATTGATGAAACCTCAAATTTAGAAGATTTGACAAATTTTACTCTTCAGGCCAATTTTTCCCTCTTATTAAAGATAGGAAATTCAACGCTTTTTCAACGGTATAACTAGTTTTAATTTTTTAATGTATCTAAAGGGAGTTATGAACGTTTTAGTGACATAAGGTAAAAAAAACGGGAAAAAATCTTAAAATTGTAAAAACTTGGAAAAACAAGGGACTTAACGAAAATTGCTATGAGGCATTTTCGATCGGATATTAGTTTTAGAATCGAAATTCTTCGGGTTGATGTTCTTATAATGTTACACCCTGTATAACTACTGAAAAAAATAAACTGTTGTGTAATAATTTGCAGCGGTTTTCAGACCAAAAAGAACTCCTCATTGTATACCGTGATCGGTGCCTACTCACTGAACTATCCACGGCCAATTTTTACCAGTAACTGTGTAAACGACGAGAACATCAACAAAAGATATTCGATAATGCGTTATTTACGCAACCTTTCCTCTAAATGCCTCCAATGTTGTCTAGCGTGTGATAGGTACCGCTCTTCCATCGTCCAAATCAAAAAAATGCTTTTCTGGCTGGTTGACGGCCGCTCTCCTGCCAAACAGGAAATTTTTTCCAGAAAAAACTTGTGAGGGGATATGCGATTTCCCAAGAAAACTCGGTCCCTGTTATGAATTGGTGATGCACACGGCTATTCACCAGTAATGGCCCTGTGATTCTATCATCAAATATTCAAAGCCCCATTTCCCCGTGTGAGCCCTCCTTTTCTTGCCATAGCGGTCCAACTTTTTCTATGCCGTTTAAGAAACTTCACCCTCAACTCAAACTCAAGTTCTTCTTATTCAAACTCCTTTCGTTGATCCGTGAAAATTACGCTTTATTGGGCACAATCAATAAACCACGAGTTAACTTTAACGAAGCAAATTAGGCATCTCAAGACCGTTAATTAGTTAGAATAATAAATGATCAAATATTGGTCAAACGGGAGAAAGTTGTGGTTTAAAAAACTGTCGAAGTAGACAGTTGAACAGTTTCAATTATTGATCCAACGAGTTCACTTTTCAAGTTTATCAAACTTTTAACTCATATTTTAAAAGTACATAGCATTGTAGGTATATGACTTGTTTGAAGAATAGGTCAAAAAAGGGGTTTCTAGTCAAAATGAATTTAGAAGTCTCCGTTGTTTAATATGATCATTATACATCTTTAGTCCCGCATTATTCCTTATAGTCCAGCAAGAAAAAACGGGTAAATAATTTCACAATGGTTCATTATATTCCATAAATATGACCCTTCTATTCTCCAGGGGTCGTAAAACTAGTGTCAATCTTGAGAGAAGTTTCTAAACAATTAGGTCAGATTACCTCACAATGTTAATACAACTTCCCTCGGTGAAATTTCTGACGTCCCTGTCAATTCAAGCGGCACCCTGAGAGGGTGTACGTTAAATTTGGCTATATCAGGTTGGACCCAAATCTGAAATTTCAAAATACTCCGAGTATTCCCTGAATCAATGTTACCCCATAACTTTCAAATTCAATAATACTATACTTGGCACGCAATTTTCCAAATTTTGAATGAAAACGTTGGGATCATACGAAAAAGGGATTAAATCCTGAAAAAACTGTTATAGAGAAAACAACTTCTTGCCTTAAGAAGTTTTTGAAAATAAAATTCCCTGTGTTTTCCTATTGGGAGCCACCTAGTTTATCTCATACGTAGCTGATCAGACATCCAATCACTTGCACTGGTCCCCAAGATGAGTGCGCTCTATTTTATAGGCAAAATGGGGAAGAAATTAGCTTTATCAACAACTCCACTCTCCACTGATCAAAAGACTACACGCAGCTGAATAGAAACCATCAGCTGAGATACCATCAAGGTTTTGTGGAAAAGAAGTAAGCTAGATTGAATCAGCAACTAATTTTTCTAGGGATGGGTATCACACGAATACGTTTTTACGATTTTAATTTATTATTTTCAATAATGATTTTTTTAAATAAATTTTTGACCCCCCCCCCTCCCACAAAGTTTGTTTGTTTACGTTTCAAGGTACGTACAATCCGAAAATTGAATAAAAATTTGGCCGTCCACGCCACTTTCCTCTGGCCGATTTTGATTAAATTTGGTATATGGGCTACATTTGGGGTCTAAATGTGCTGCGAACTTTAGGTTGATGTCAGTCACTTCAAAGGAGTGAAAATTAAGGGTTGAAATGTTCAAGAGTGCCCTAGCTAGAAAACTTCGAAATGAAGGTATCGTTTTTTCACCAATTTTAAATAGTATTGAATTTTTAAAAATTTTTTGAGACCACGCGGAGCTTTGTAGGACAAAACGTTCGCTCCCTTCGAGAACTTAAGGGTTGAACTTTTGATAAATCAGAAACACGAGCGTGAATCGCAAAAGAGACCTAATCTCCGTTCAAATTGTATCTGACCAAAATGCGATCGCTGTAGGTACAAGGTAGGTAGGTAGGTAGTAACTATAGTTTTATAAAAATAATGAAAAAAGTAGGCATTTTTTTTAATTTGCTTAAAACTTTCCTAGTTCTTTGCAACAATTTCAATACAAGTACCTATGTACATTTTAAATATCGTAGAAAAATTGAATCATTGAAACATAAAACATTTCTAGTTTCTACGTTGTTTTCTCCCTTGGTAGGTTTTTATTTCTCTTTAGACACTCTTTCAGTTCACCACTAATCCTTTCAAATTCAGAAATGCTTGCATACGAGTCTGCAACACATTGGGACATTTTCATGTCAACCACTAAACAACAAGGTAGTGAAGTAAGGTTGTTAGTTCAACCCAAGCATCAAAGTTTTCGTGACGATTTTTCAGTTCATGTGCCAAAGCAAAGACATGAAAATGTCAAAACGGAAAAATACGATTTTTTTTCGATTTTTGAGTGGAAAGACGTCCGTTTAATACGGTGTTTCGATCCCCGGGAAAATGACAGAGAGTCAAAAGGGCTGGGTTACCTAGGGACGCTATTCCTCTGTGGAGCGTTCCTGCTGCTACATTTTTTTTT
Organism: Apolygus lucorum; assembly: GCA_009739505.2. Lineage (NCBI taxonomy): Eukaryota > Metazoa > Arthropoda > Insecta > Hemiptera > Miridae > Apolygus > Apolygus lucorum. The sequence goes on from CM019176.2 coordinate 40,630,418, forward strand.
TTTTTTTTTGCCGTGTAAAGAAATTACGTTACCCACAGGTAAGACATATTTATGACAAATAAAGAGAAAAATATCGGTGTTTAAGAGAAAATTTCGATGATTTTGATACATCGATAACACTCTCTAATTTTTCCACATCATTACAATAATTCCCTTGAATCCACGTAATAAATCTCAACTCTATACAAAGAATGGAAAATATAATCCTTGAGATTGTCCATAAGTTTTGCAATTTTGTAAAAAAAAAAAAAAATTTTAAAAAAAATCCGTTTGCGGCTATTCGAGAGTAATGCATTGAGTGTAGTGTGAATATCCGTAGTGATTTCTGTTAGACAAAGAAATACAACTCAGAAAGAGGGGGTCCGGTGTGGCTACAGTCGTTGGGGCGTTGTTGTTTGGCGGTGGACTTTGGACCGACTTCTGCGGGGGTCGTGGGTTCAAGGCTCATCGCCCGCAGCGAGCGTTGTTCGGCGTCCGGGGCTCTCATCGCCCCCCTCGTCCCAACCCAGGGAGGTGAGGCAATGGGAAGCCACGAGCCAAATAATCAGAATAAATTCTGATCTTCCCTTTGGTAGACAGCTGATGACGTCCGCAACGCCGGGAATGGCAGTCGTACAAAAATCCAACCTGAAATGGTTGTTTACTACTAATAGTAAATGTTTACCTACATCTCAGAAAGATAACGACCATTATAAAACACAATAACATGATTTATTGTATCATTGCACAAGGCAAGAGGCGCCTATTCAGTCTTTGTACTCGTACATGCAGAAAATTTGATTGAAACACCATTCTGGCAGTTGTTTTTATCCACTGCTCCATGAATACTTTTGAGATCTGGTCACTCTGGGGGCAGTGGAGAAGATGAATTATTCACGTTAGAATCAATAGCTTTGTTACGGTCAAGGGCTTTTACTAGAAAGGTACAATTCGTCCTCTGAATATTGCGACTTGACGAAATTGGACACTAAGTAGAGGAGCAATTTGCAAGATGGTCGAATTTCCATGAATTCATTATCAGATAATAAGTGGAATTCATCATAATTGATAGGACTATGTTTTGAAGGAAACATAGAAATCACGCTATTATTGAGTGAGTTCCAGAACTCTGTCCACCTAAATCAGTAGTTTTATCACAACTAAATTTAAAACTACGCTAATACATAAATCATTCTAATTCATCAAATTTGGTACGTTTATACAGTATGTCTTGAAAATGGAATTATATGCTATTTTAGAACATTGTGGGTAGTGCGTAGCTGTGCGCAATTGTTCAATAGTTGAACCGATTTCGTTAGGAGGTTTTTAAATCGTATAATAAACAGGGTTCTGCTCAACTTTGACGATATTCGTGGTCTCAAATCTCGATCAGCACAATATTTTCATCACTCCAATGCAATTTCTCGAAGTTCCCCGACGTATAAAGTGATTAATTACCTACATTTTCAAAATTAATTTTGAAAATACGTCAGCAATGGGTTCGTCATCTTTGGAAGAATTAATTAAGATATAATATTATTATTCATTTGTCGTTGTTATAATTTATTGTTATTGCTTTTCGTCAATAGAATATGTCTGAGATATTTTTTTTAAAAGGCCGAGAAGTTGTTGATGCCAGAAAAATGAGGATTGAAATTTTCAAAAGTGCTAGTGTAATGAAGTGAAAAGTAAGTGAAATGAAGGTATTGTTCTTTCGCCAATTTGAAAAGGCACTGAGACCACCCGGAGCTCTGTAGGACAAACCGTTCGCTCCCTATGAGAGCCGTGTAAGGGCTGGTCCTCCCAGTACGTAGTCTTCCCGTGTTTTTGAAGCATTTTTGAGCAGGATCGATCGTCCTTACGGAGATAATTTGTAATATCGTCCGGATTGATTTTTTGAAGTAATTTCTCCAAACACGTCGGCCTTAATTATGTGTTAAGATACCTCCTGAGAGTGAAATTTCTAGAGTTTTACGCCCCAACTGTTTATTACAGGACGGTGGTTTATCATAAAACTATCTACTCGAAATGAAGAAAATGTCCAAAATCCTAATGTAACAAAATCGAACTTGATTTTTACTCGTTCAAACCGACTAGGTTGACGCACGTTGTTTTTTTTTTTTTTTTTTTTTTGGGGGGGGGGGGGGGGGTTATTTTGAAAGGATGTTCGAAGGACAATTTATGTATTTATTTATTTATTTTTACGTATATTAGAATTTACATATGCACATATTAGAATTGGATGCTGAAGCCAAACTTCTCCTCGCAGCATCTGCATCAGAAGTTGAGAATCATTGAAAGTAAAGTGGGGATTACACCTATTACTCAATGTATATTAAATACTCAGCTGCCCTTGATGTCACCAAAGTTGATTAGATGAAGAGATTTTTTTTTTTTTTTTAGATGGCGTCAAATAGATTTTTTGTCTATGAGGAGAGTTTTGAAAAAGAAAAAAAAATTACCAGATTATAAAAACTACTGGTTGTCCTTAGGGGGTCTCAGTCGGTCGCCGTTCGTTCCTCGTTGCGGGTCAGTATTTCGCGAAATCGAATGGGCAACGCATAAAAAATTGTACGTAAATTTGGAATTTCAAAATCCAACAGTAATTGCCAGAGAAAAATGGGGAAACCCGTTGATTCAGTTATGTTTTTCTTATAAAATGTAGCTAAACTGGAAATTTTCAAGGATTTTAGAAACTCATTAGTGCATGGGCCTTGGGAATTGAAAAACAGAAAGATTGCCGCTGGAATCATCAAAATCGAACAATAATTGCCAGAGAAATATGGGAAAAACCGTTTATTCAGTAGTTTTTCCCGTTTTTCTTTAGCAGCTATTGTTCGACTTTGATGATTCCGGCGGCAATAATTCAGTTTTTCAATTCCCAAGGCCCGTGCACTAATGAATTTTTAAAATTTCAAATTTAGGTACAACTTTTCAAGTTTTTGCGTCTTCAATTTCGAGAAATACTAAAAACGGACGGCGACCGACTGAGACCCCCTTAATCTAATAAGCATTTTATGATATGGTCACTCCAATGTAAAGGTAGGTATACATTATTTAACCAACCCAAAACTCCAATCTAGGGAAAACATTCATTTTCTTAGAAGTTTCAACTTCTTTATATTCGACATTGTTTCTTAATTAAAAATGTTCAACTTTGATAACAATTGACTGACTTATCAACACCTCTATTGTCGTTATGAGACTGATAAGTTAGAAGAATTTCAGGTTTCTCCACTAAGTAATAAAAAGTTATTGAGTATTGAGAGCTTTTTGACGATTCCGGAGCAGGTAGTTTTGGCAGCGAAGTGCGACTTTGGCGGTGACGCATGGAGTAAGTCCGCCGAAACGCACATGAATGGCCTGCTGAAAGTGCCGCTTACGTCGGACGGACGGAAATTTTTTTATTCGATTTTGAATTCTACTAAGTTTGAGTAATGGGGGGTTTGAGAATGGGGGGTTAACTTTTTTTCTTGGTCGATTCCAAAGGTTTTATTGAAAATAATGAGCCAAAAGGAGGTTCATGACGGCAGGAATGGCAGTATTCTATCAGAGGGCTACGAGACTGCGAACCTGCGAGATTACAAATCACAACCCTTGAGTCCGGAGATCTACAGGGTGTCACCCTTTCGGGCGCACCACCGGGCAGGGTTCGATTCTACTACTAATTTGCAACAAAAAATGTCTTAGTAATTATTTGTTAGAGGCTTCGTTTGCGAGTTATTTCAATTTTAAGATTTTCTTCATGTTTTCGACCTTACATCACTAAAATGGCTATAACTCCCTCTATTGATGAAGTAAATTCAAATTTGATTATATCATTGGAAAGAGCGTCAAATTTCCTATCTCCCTGATGTAGTAGGAAATTTCTTATCTCCCTGATGTACGAGGAAATTTCGTAGTAGGAAATTTCAAATGAAACGAATGGGTGTAAAATAAGCCAAAAGTAAAACGCTGCAAATTATTACACAATGGTTTATTATTTTTCTATATAGAACACTCGTCTACAAAATCACCAACCATCCAATATGAAGAGAAGAAAAAAAAAATAAAAAAAATCAAAAAAAAAATCAAAATCACCAACCATCGATCGCATTTCGGTCAGCTCTAATTTGAACGGAGATTAGGCCTCTTTTGCGATTCACACTCGTGTTTTGATTTATATATATATATACTTCAATATAAACCCTTAAATTTTCGTAGGGAGCGAACGGTTAGTCCTACAGAGCTCCGCGTGGTCTCAAAAAATTCTAAAAATTCTATAGGATCTTAAATTGAAGGAAAAACAATACCTTTATATCAAAATTTTTTGAGTTAGGGCGTTTTCAAAATTTTAAAATTGATTTTGGAACCCTTAGAAGTGACCTACATCAACCAAAAGCTTCGGGGCACAACTAGACCCCAAATGGAGCCTACATACCAAATTTCATCAAAATCGGTCAATGCTAAGTGGCAAAAGTGCCGCGTACGGCGGACGGCGTACGGCGTACGGCGGACGGACGGCCAAATTTTTATTCGATTTTTGGATTCTACGTACCTTGAAACGTAAACCATCAAATTTTGAGGGGGTGGTAAAAATTTTTTTTCTTGGTCGATTCCAAAGGTTCATTATTGAAAATAATAAACCAAAAATTGGGAGTTTCGAAAATTTTTATTTTTTTCAAAGTTTGATTCTATTCTCGAAACGTCGTGGACGGAAATTTCCATGCTGTAAGCCTAAAAGTTGCATGTGAATCTCAGCTTTCTAACGGTGTAGTAATTTATTTGAAACGCCATTTATTCAGTTAGAAAAGGACGTTTTTAGGGCAGAAAACAGCGAAGGGGTCAATCTCGTTGTTCGTTTTATTCAAAATTGTCAAGGGAGGTCTGGGTTTTAATGACTCGCACTCCTTTCACTTTGTTGACTCACCTAATTTTTGCCCTCCGTCTTGAAAATATCGTCCCGATCATTTTAGGAAAGCTTTATCTTTTCGATAGATAACAAGTTGGGAGTCGAGGACTCAGTTGTTGAACCCTGTTTGCTTGAAGGGCTTGAAAAGTACTATTTGTTTGACGAGGAGATCGGAAAGTGTTACTACTCGATTCACCGTCAAAAAGTACGTAAATTTTCATGTCAAAAGTTGGAAAGCATTTCTGGTGAAAAGCGCCGATTTACACCCGAAAATGAACGTTTTCTGCCCTGAAAACGTCCTTTTCTATCTGAATAAATGGCGTTTCAAAAAAATTACTACACCATTAGAAAGCTGGGATTCACATGCAACTTTTAGGCTTACAGCATGGAAATTTCCGTCCACGACGTTTCGAGAAACAAACTTTGAAAAAAGTGAACATTTTCAAAACTTCATCAATTTTTTACTTTTGGCTTATTTTACACCCGTTTGTTTCATTTGAAATTTTCTACAACCCCATCAGGGAGATAGGAAATTTGACGCTCTTTCCAATGATATAATGAAATTTGAATTTACTCTATCAATTAAGGGAGTTATAGCCATTTTAGTGATGTAAGGTCGAAAACACGAAAAAATCTTAAAATTGAAATAACTCGAAAATGAAGCCTCTAAAAAAGATTGCTAAGAGGCATTTTTTATTGCAAATTAGTAGTAGAATCGAACGCTGCCCGGTGGAGCGCCCGAAAGGGTGACACTCTGTATACAGCCACCTGTATGGGCAAGCGAAGCGAGTGGACATGCTAGTTGAAGGTAAAATCCAGAAAGATCCAGCTAATGGATTCACCGAAAGCGTGCACCTGTACCGGACACGGGATGGATTTCAGGCCTACTAATAACAGCTATATTTACCTCATTTGCACTAATACTCTAAGTTACATTTCTCTTCTTATTGCTTCTACAGATGAAAAACCATTATGAGTCGACAGTGTTTTTCTACTCTATCTTGTACGAAACAAACAACGATCTGGAAAATAGTTAAAACTAACAAGTCATATTTACACTCGTATTAGGCGAGGAACCGGACCTGAAGTAATAGCCTAATATTGGAATCTGCAACAACATGTTGTTCCTTGCTAATCTGCCATGTTGTGACTCGCCAAACTACCTTCTTACTACTGGTGTAAATCAAGCTTTTCAAGAAGCAGATAACGATATCCATCTCAACCAAATGATAGAAATAAACTGTACATGGTCAGAAACTGTGAATGGGAAAAGATATTCTTTCTTTTCGATTATTTACCCATTTTCGAATTCATTGTAGTAAATGTTGGTCAGAGCAAATCAATGGCTCGAATGTAAAGTTCATTAATTACATTCACAAGTATAATATTGATGAATTTCTATTTAATAAACTTATTTCTTCTCATTCTTTAATAATAATTGTATCGTTGTGTATAATTAAGTCTTTAGACAAACAGGACGTGAAACGGAAAATATACAGACAGATCGACAGACATGGAAACAGGATAGCTCAAATACGAGAAATAAGTACAAGTAAAAATGCTCCGAATTATTTAACGAAGATTTATTATTTCAATAAAGATCACTCGTCTGCAAAGAACACGCCTTTGCCATTGTCACTATCTACCTACTGCTCATAGCTGCTTCACAATCAAGTTATTTGGAAAAAATTAACGCTACACAATTAGTTCGAAGAAATAAGGAGTTCTGGGTGCCTTCATTTGGAAATTTGATTACTGGTTGCTAAGGACGCAAAACTGAGCACAACTCAAAGAAACGAACAACTATCGCATTTTGGTCAGTTGAAATTTGAACGAAAGGAATCGCTCTTTGCGATTGACATTCGTGTTTCTGATTCTCCTAGGGAACGAACGGTTGGTTTTACAGAGCTCTAGGAGGTCTCATTCGATTCTAAAAATTCAATATTATTTCAAATTGATGAAACAACTGTATATCAAAATTATTATATTACATTATATTACCTGTATATCAAAATTGTTTGAGCTTGGGCGTTTTCGAAATTTCAACCCTTAGAAGTGACTGACATCAATCAAAAGCTACGGGGCACAATTAGACCCCAGATGGAGCCCATATACCAAATTTCATCATAATCGGCGATTTGGTAAGTACCTCAGGAAAATAAGACGAAAGGAAGGAACATTTTTAATTCGATTTTCGGATTCCACGTACCTTGAAACAAACAAATTTTGAGGGTGAATTAAAATTTTTTCTTGCTTGATTTCAATGGTTTATTATTAAAAATACTAAACCAAAATTGGAGCATGTAAATTTAAGAATTTAAGGTTTCCAAAGCGTATGAACGGAGGATAGTTGCCTGGGATGAGGAATTAAATCAGACAGACAGACACGGAACCAAAATAGATAAGGAGGCCCTGAAACCCAACCCACCTCCTGATGCTCCACTAAAAGTAATACAAGCCAACACATATATCTATATTGGGTCAAAATTACCACTGTTAAGGGACAGCCGATCCATTTAGGATTTCTCAGATGGGACCAGGAGGGAGTGGAAGGAACTCACCACACCAGAAGAAGTGATGAAGACCATCTTCTCCCTTCTAGCCATAGCTCTAGCAACTAGACAGGTTGGCACCTTAGTACAAAGCAGATCTCACATGGCGAGGGTCATTTTCAAAGTCCCCATGAAGATGCCACTTCTCCCCTTGACAGCCTCCATGGTCCTAGCCCATGAAGCAGGATACGCTCAATCACGACCACCACGATTCCAATCTCTGCTGAGTGGCAGGGAGATGGCACTTTGGCCTGAGTCGGTGTGTCGGTAGCCTAGAGTTCCCCCCTCCCCTGGAACAGGTCATAGGTATGATGAATTAACCATTCCTGGTATCCCTACTATACCCAGATGCCAGATAAGGTCGCGGGCCAGGAGGCAGAGAATTGGTGCCTGGCACCTTACCACTTCGCCACTATCTCAGGTGATTGCCACAGCTCTAACGTTAAGGGGGTCTCAGTTGGTCGCCGTTCGTTCCACGTTGCGGGTCAGTATTTCGCAAAATCGAAGGGCAAAAAAATAATAAGTTGTACCTAAATATGAAATTTCAAAGTATTTTAGAGATTCATTAGTGCACGGCCGTAGGGAATTGAAAAACGTAAATATTGCCGCTGGAATCATCAAAATCGAAAAATAATTGCCAAAGAAATATGGGAATTCAAGGAGAAAACCGTTTATTCAGTAAGCTAAAAAGCTTGTTTAGCAACTGCTTGCTGTAAGCTAAAAGCTTGTTTCCGAAGAGTTTAAGACATTTGTCAAAAGACTGTGTTTGCTAAACAAGCTTTTTAGCTTATCACAAGCAGTTTGCTTAAATCCAAGTCGTTCCAACGCTTCTTCGCGTTGCTGATTAGTCACCGTATGACGAAAACGATTGACCAAAGTCCCATCTACACTGAAACAAAACGAAAGCCCGTTCTGCATCAAGAATGCTTGGGTACAGTCTAAAACGTTTCAAATTCCCACTTTCAGTGGTGATCATTTTGTTTGGTTCTTTGTTTCGATCTTTCGGATCTCTTCAGCTAAGCGTGTGCAAACCTAGCCTCTTCAGGCTGAGCACTAGCTTAGGACAAAGTTGAGTTTACAAGGTTTGACGAAAGTCGTTTGACTATAGGTCTTTTGACTAAACGTCGTATTGACAAAGAGTCGTTTGACCGAACGTCACATGACAACAGTCTTTTGACAAACGTTTATTCAGTAGTTTTTCCCATTTTTCTCAGGTTTTGTTGTTCGATTTTGATGATTCCGGCGGCAATATTTCAGTTTTTCAATTCCCTAGGGCAGTGCACTAATGAATCTCTAAAATCCTTGATAATTTCAAATTTAGTTACAACTTTTTATGTTGTTTGCCCCTTCGATTTCGCGAAATACTGACCCGCAACGAGGAACGAATGGCGACCAACTGAGACCCCCGAAGGGGGTACAGGAGAGGGAGGCACACGCCCATGGGTACCCGTAAGTTGTAAAAACTCAACTGGCCGAAGGTTATACCTGACAGCTAAACAGCCTTCGTCCTAGACAGGAAGTACTCCCTGCCAATTACATTCGTCCTAAAATGGGTTAGGGATTTCTAATTCTTCAAAATGAATCAATTTACATTATAGATCAATAGGAAAAAATCTTCAAAAATCGTATCAATTTTTTGAAGAATCGATACTTTTCAAGCAAGTCATGTTCAAGTAATTAACAAGAGCTAACTTGAACTTGAATTATATTAAGTTTCAAATTACCAGCAACCTATTTCTATCTTAATGATGTTTTCTTGACAATTAATTTCACGAAAAATATGCATACTGCCTAAATGACAACCAACTAATTTTCCTTCATGAATCTTCATCAATTATATGAATGAGGATAAATGAATGACGTGATGAATTATAGGCCTAAGTTCCAGCAAGATAGGTTGAGGTGGTGTATCTCATATTTTGGTCATTAGGGGCGTTATATTCAATTATATTCATACATTTTCCTTCCTCATTATATTATTACTTATCCCTATTCCACAACGCTTTATTTCTCCGAATTGAGTGTGAATCGTACTCATAATAACCTTGATTGTGAAGGTAAAATATGGTTGGCAGCTAGCGACAATGGCAAAGCTGTATTCTTTGCAGGGGAGTTATCTATACAGAAAAACGCTTCAAATTATTACACAATGGTTTATTATTTTTCTATATCGATCACTCGTCTGCAAAGCCACCAACCATCCAACATGAAGAAAAAAATCGATCGCATTCTGGTCAGCTAAAATTTGAACGGAGATTAGGCCTCTTATGCGATTCACACTCGTGTTTCTGATTTATCGCACGCCCAATCATTAAATTCTCGTAGGGAGCGAACGGTTTGTCCTACAGAGCTCCGCGAGGTCTCAAAAATACCAAAAATTCTATAGAATCTTAAATTGAAGGAAAAACAATACCTTTATATCGAATTTTTTGAGTTAGGGCCTTTTCAAAATTTCAAAATTTTTGTATGAACCCTTAGAAGTGACCTACATCAACCAAAATCTTCGGAGCACAACCAGACCCCAAATGGAGCCTACAAACCAAATTTCATCAAAATCGGTTAATGCTAAGTGGCAAAAGTGCCGCGAACGGCGGACGGACGGCCAAATTTTATTCGATTTTTGGATTCTACGTACCTTGAAACGTAAACAATCAAATTTTGAGGGGGTGTTAAAAAAAATTCTTGGTCGATTCCAGAGGTTCATTATTGAAAATAATAACCAAAATAAAAAAATCAATAGGTGATAATTTGCACCGTTTTTACTATACGATTCAACCTATTAGTTTATCAAGCGTTGTCTTCTTCTCATTATTCTTATTATTAGGGCTCGGCATTTTGCATATTTGCATATTTTTTTTGCGATATGCCCAAGCTGTAAGGAGCCCAAATATGCCATATTCAAGCCATTTTGTCGCTCCAAATTCAAATTTATCGTTCATATATTTGCATATATTCGCAGTTTTTGGTATAAGTGCATATAATGGGCATTTCTTGACAAAGCCATATTTTCCACTTTTGTCAGCTATTCCCTCTAATGAGGAGGCGTTATCATGGCCCGGAAAAACAGGTGGAATCGTTCGAGAAAAATTAGAGTTTGTACTCAAACGAAATCCTGGCTGGAAAACTGTCGTGTTGGCGAAAGTGTTAGAAGGCGACTCACCCAACATCAGCATTGGTCAAACACTCCTCAAGAAGTGGCGTCTTTCAAATATCTACCAATTGTCTCAGCAGATGTGGAGCGGTCATTCTCCCGTTTGAAACTATTATTGCACGATTTGAGAAAATATTTTGCAACTGAACTTTGGAAAAGCACTTGGTAGTACAAGCTAACATATTTTAACAATTTAATGTTTTGTCTAAAAACTGAGTAAAACTATTTTAAAAATTGTATAAAATGATTTTGTATAAAAATGTACATACAAAAAAAAATGAATAAATACAAGTACCTAACTAGCTAGGTACTGAAAGACTTCGTTTCCCACTTATTATTCAATTGTTCAACTATCTTGCGCATATTTTGAAGGCATATTTTTGGATTTTTTTTCGCGCATATGTACAAATGCATATGTTGGGCATCTACGTGCATATTTTGAGGTTTTATTTCTCATATATTGCCGAGCTCTACTTATTATCAAGTCTTAATCTTCTCTTATTTAGTTTCTATATTAGTT